>OX596211.1:11149845-11318531 GCA_951394215.1 Glyphodes perspectalis | reverse complement strand
TACGCCACCAATCTGTCATCGCTGCATCTTTAATCTCAGTGAAAGTGCTACTCTCATTGCGCAACGCACAAGGTACACAGCTTAATTGTTACTATTGTTACATTCTACTCTACACCAATGCGCATACCATCTGCCAGTCTATTATTTGCAGAATTACTTGTCGAAACTGTCAATCCACTTTCACCTTTATTGGAAGACGATAAGGACCAGGCCGATTATGAATGACTGGGCGTAAATAGTGGCTAGATTATATCGTCTATAACCGGACACGCCTGACTTTTTGGATCCATAATATGTTGTTAGGTAAGAACGGTTTGATATTTACATTTTAACTAAGCATATAGTCATCGCGATCTGCGGATGTATCGTAATGTAAGTCCAAAGTATATCGGTGCATGTATGTGTATTTAGATAGATCTGCTAAAAATATTTAGTCAAACTAGGCTATAAACTCAGCTACCATACTATATTATAATAATTGGTTTCCTACAATAAATGAATAAATTAATTAAAAAAATAAGGCACATAGAGGGAAAGAACAGAAAATCCCAAATATTATTCGTTTATTGAACCTGCATAAATTTGTACCCAACTAGCTAATATCTGCGATATAAAATAATGTTACATCTTATGACTTCTAAGGATTCTTATCAGCCGCACGACTGTAAATATATTACAGTTCGTCCCCCACAAAACTACATCACCGGCCACGACCAGTTCTCCACCTCGAGTGAAATTTTGTTTATCACTCGACCACTATCGAGAAGCTAATTAAATATTTTGTTGGCCCATAATTTCCGCTTTTTACGAGCTGATAATTTAATATCTTAATCGGTGAAATGGGAGCACGCGAACTGAAATTGCTACTTACACACATGTTAATGTAACCGCTTCAAATGTTTTTTAACAGATGGGCGTAACGGGTTTAATGTACTCGTATATGTGATTTATATTCATCCCATGATAGTAGCGCGTGGAATAGCTTAATCAAACATCGAGGAGAACCGGAATACATTATTTATTTTGACTATAGAATTATCTGTGAACTACTTTAGATGTAACTACGAGTTTGGATTTCCGATTGGATCAGAATATGCATGATGAATAATATCTTCACCAATCTTCAGTAATAAAATAAATAAAATCCCTTAAAAATATCATCCTTTAAATAAAGGCTGCTTTTTGATCCAGAAAATTTTAACAAAAAAGTACGGTATATCGGTATTACTATTCACGGATAACTTAATAGACACTCTTCAATATTACTTCTCAAAAAAATACACATTACAATGTCAGCAGTGTTAGGCGAGCATCTAACGAGTTGCTTGAGTGCTAACAGCGATTTCCATTAGAGCAAAATGTGACAACACTCGCACACCTATCAGGCCTATCCTGCTAATAGCGGCCTGTGAACACAGGCCGTTCATTAGGCGCCCCGATTGGCCGCGCGATAGGCGCACGCGAATGAGCTGCGAACGCCGAGAGCGAGATACCGCATCTGTTCGGTAATTTGCGTAATTGTTAAATTTAAACAAATTAGTCGCTATTTACTGCAATTAAGTAGAAGGTTAAACTAATGATAATAACAAAATGATGGCCTATATTTTTTGTCGATTATTACTATTTAATTGAATTATCTGGACTCGGACGCTTGCGCAGGTAAGGAAAAATAGATATTAAACTAAAAAACTATATTTAAAAGATCGGTTTTGCAGAACACCTCCGATCATATTATAAATATCATATCCTTAGTAAGAATACATAATTTACACGAACAAACAATCTTGTTTTTTTTAAAGTAACTAAAACTAACTAACTAAACTTCACGCCACTAAATAAATAAATTATTTCAAGCCTTATAAATATATAGTTCACTAGATTCAACAGCGCGAATCGATATGCGCCAAGTTCACAGAAGACCATCATAATCTAGCTAGAAACTTAGCAAAATGTGACAGGCGAAAATTTTCCCTCAAGCTCGCACATTTATCAAACCGCGCCCGCTGGTGCGGTCTACGGATGCAGGCCGTTCATTAGGCCGCCGAGATCGCGATAGGCGGGCGTGAACTGGCTGCGAATATCGGGGGAGCTAGATATCAACCTGGCGATTTGCGTAACTGCAGGCTCTAAATCAAATTAGAGGACAGGTACTGGTGGTATCGCACTATGATGCTTGTCAGACGCTATCAGTGGTTAAGCAAGTTATAGGGTTGACTTTACTCAGATCAAACCTGTAGACGGCGGATTCAGCTCATTCAAATCCGAAAGAGTATTGTACTGTTTGGCTGTATTCGTTTTCAACAAGCTTCATAAAAGTCTTATCTATCCTCAAACTAGAGAGAAAAAAGCTGGTGTAATAACATACTATATTCAGGTTTCTCTCTCATGTATAAGTGAACGGACATAAAAAATCTATTTTAATAGGCAAATAATACTGCAACCAATAACTGACTATTAATATGATAATAATTTTATTGACATACTAACCATAATAATTTAAATTATGATAAGCTTTTTTAAATCAACTGCATATAAATACACTTACACAACGCTCCGTAAGCCAAACTTGTTATGGACATTTTAACTACCTATATAAATGTGGAATGACATTATACACATCATTACAATCTCAACAGATACATCATGTAAATAATCAAATTATAATTAAACATGACTCAAGCGAACGTCATTTTATCTGGAATCAAAATAACGCTAAAATTTTAAGTCGTAATATACTTCGCGTCTAATCTATGATCATCTTGATGCTCATATATACACACACAACCTAATAACATAGGTATGTATGGCAGGAAAACTTTCCCATTAAGAGTTAACTGGTGTCACTTGCAAAGCCAACCCCTCGCAAAGTGATAAGTCGAAGAAAAATAAAAAAAAACACTTACATGAAATGTCGAATTGTCAGATTAACAAGAGCAGCCCAGCCCCCAACTGTGGCAACAGTTCACAACATAATGCCGGCTAATCGGTTGCATCAAAGCACCGCTATAATTCATCCAGTTTGTGCATAATGTGTGCGAATTTAATAACAACTCATTACCTAAACTCACAAAAACCTGAGAATGGGCTCGAGTTGCTAAACCGAGGAGTTTCGAGGCTTAATTTTATGTCTATTTTTATTGATTGCGGTTTAATTTTTGAATAGAAGTGAGTCAGAAGCTTGTTCATTTTAAAATTTTAAAAGATACATCTCGATTCTCGTAAGATTTCATTGTTTAAAACTCAACCGCGTGATGAATTATATTATTTTAATAACAGAAAAAAGTAAGTGGCGTGATTTCAGTTGGTATGGAAGATGTTAATATCTATTTATAGAGGGCATTAGTTAATTTATGTATAATTTTCCATACAAACAAAAAAAAATGTGAACTTAAGAGTGCAACAGTTCCAGTGTTTTATTGGAACAAAAAGATATTATTTAAACCTTTTATGGAGTATTCCAGTTCTCTGTACACAGTTTGATTCGAGCCTTCACGAAAAAGTTCATCATTAGACTTTGACATTACAACAAAGTAATTGTCTAAGAGTTGTTTATAGTGTGAGTTTGAAAAAGGTGTTTTTAAATAAAACAATTTAGGACTCGAATCTTGAACAACACTAGAATGAACACGTCTAGTGTCAGTGTAGTAACGTTCGTACGACGTGTCTGGTGGTCCATTTGGTAACATTTACAGTCCATTAACGTCGGATTAATGCAAGCATTACAGAACGCACCACCCAGTGTTGCAGTAAGCCAGATTTACACTCTATTGTATTACACATTTATTGCGGCTTTAGAGCAATTAAAGATATCGCAAAATTTCAGTGCCTGTATTTCCATCATCTAAATTGACTGAATGTCGATTTGTAACAGTATCGCAATATGAATACCTACTCGGTCATATTATTTATTGCAAATCTTGGCTTGTTATACGTCTATATTAGTTTTGTCTCGATCACGTAGCAGTAGACATATTTGTAATTGTAAAATAAATAGACACGTAACATCCTAATTGACATTAACGCCACCAATGATACGAATACCATAAATTTATCTCGGCCCAATTGAACATAGAGTTCAGAGCTCTGTGAATCGAAACATGCTGTGAGGTTACCTGATCTTATATAACAATCGAATATATTGCTAAGGAAGTGGCGTGAAGTTCAGTTAGTTTATATTACAAAGAGCATTGAAAGCTTCATGGTAAAAACATACAAGAGGTTTTCAAATATAATAGAAATCCCGGAAGAATTCTCGAATCTATTCAGGATCTGGCGGATTTGTAAAACCTGATAGTTGAAGTAGATATTAACCTTAGCGCCTACAACGCAGTCATTGCTTTACCCAGCCCTGCCAACATCGTGAAAGTGGGCGCGGCTGTTTCGCATCTGTCAAAAGAGCACCTTCAAACAGCGGGACGAGTTATCTCGCACGTTCGCGCCAGCTATCCGCGCGTGCAACTAGATGAAAGGGCGCCGGACACCTCGACGCCTGCCATTAAGCTGCAGCCGTGAAAGTGGTAATGGATGCAGGTGTTCATGCCGATAAACAATGATGCGGTATACACTAAACAATTGATGATGCATTTGTATGTTGGTTAGGCTATTAGACAGTTTGAGAGTCAATGGTTCGCATATAAGATTTCATATATAATTTTCTACTTTATTGTTAAAGATGTTAATCTGCTAGCACTCTTGCAAATATTTGCCATAGCAAATTTGGTTATAAGGCTAAATTAAAGCAAACATTTTTTTTCAAAGGTTCCGAATTATGTTAGTTAATGGTTAATGCAGAACGGAATCGAAGAAAGCTATATCTGATTATGAATTTAAAATTACTAGTGATCGCCCACTGGTCATAATTCGACCATTATTAGTTTGTTGTTTTTTTTGTTTATTTAAAGTATAGCTAATAAATTATTTATTGAAATATTGGCTTTCTGCACTTCTTCTCCATATAAACTTTAACTGTGCCAAATCTCATACTCCTTCGTAATTCTCATAAAAAGGGGTACAAAGCTTTTGCTTCACGTATTAATATATGGATTTAACAAAATCGTAATAAATACATAGTTTCAATTAAAGCAGGCGAGTAATTATGACATATTTATTGAGATAATTTTTACCTGTTCAACCTTCTCTTTGGCAACAGAGTGATATCTGTTTACCCAACAATATAAATCTCAGTCATTGGTCCATTTTGGGCACAACCAATACTTTCAACAGTAAGCCTTCAAACCTTACAAATAGACGGAAATATTTCAAAATAATGTGAAAATGCGGAGTTGACTAGCGAGATTACATTCTGATCTATGCCACTGTAAAAACATGTTTTTTCTTTAATCTCGAACTTTAAATGAAAACAAGTAAATAAAATGATTTATAAAGTACACGTAATGTGTCACAGAACGACTTTCAGTTTCGCCATATATAATAAATCTTGATAGGCACTCACAATAGCTATTAAATTAATTAATTGATTTGTTTTATTGCTTCAAGCGTTACTCGGTGTCATAAATATTGTTTATGAAGTGGCACGTTTACAGGTACATTTATGAATTATAGACTAATCGAGATGGTTTTATTATAAGGACGCAATGAGATGTTAAACTTTTAAAATAAGGTACCTATGTTTATATCTAATTTTAAAAGTTTTCATATACAAATATTTCAATTAGAAAAAAATACGATATTAAATGTTACCAATGAAATATATAGCTACATGTAAAACTCTTAGCAATTTATTTAAAAAACGATCGTTACATAAGTTGCTAGATATTAAGGAATACATGAAGATCGAACTCATAAATATTTGTAAAACCTAACTCACCATTTACTATCAACAGCTAAATTCTTTTATAAAAAAATGCCGTCTACCTCAAGGTTGTGTCTGAGAAATTGCCACAGAGTCTGTAAAAGCAATATCTATAACTGTGTCATAATAAAGAACATTTATTGCTTTTTCTTAGTACTCAAGCCGACGTCTACACGGGTGACCAAACTTTCATTAAAACCATTTCAAACAATCGTCTGACGCAACATATAGAGCGTTCATTCACTTAATTGCTCCTTCAAATAGAAACTCCTTTTCATTTCTATTTAGTGCACTTTAGCTCTAATAACAGTGGTCTAGGCTTATCGCGTAATAGCACAGACGTCTAACAATTACGAAACAAGGCATATAACGATGGGAACACTAGGTACATCAAAACAGAAGAACTTCTATGTCATAGTAATCGAGAAAGGAGTTATGTAAAATATCATCATTTTTCTATAAATAATATCAAAGATTATCTTTAATGTACGAGACAATAGTTAATTTGTTTTTGGACTATATCTGTCTTTTATATATTTTATAATCAATTTACTTTTTATCTAATCCGTAATTTTTTTTGATCATTTACAAATCTTACGGTCACCTTATAATCCTCTTGCTCTTCTCCCAGTTCATCTGAGGTCGGCGCAGCATGTCTTCCTCTTCCATACGTCCCGGTCAGCAGTCATCAAGCAATCCACTTCCATTTCACTCATATAATCTTTCACATAATCCATCCATCTCTTATTTGGTCTTCCGCTTCCTCTCCATCCAAAAACATTAATACTTATCACTTTGTTTGTCACATTTTACAAATCTAACGGTCGTTATGCTAAAAATTGATAACTTTTAGTAAGTATTGTGTGATGATGTGTTTGACATATCTGAACAATACAAAGTGGTATCCATTTTATTTACATTATAAAATTTAACCACTGTTTTAAGTTTATCCTAATAGTCTACTATTAGGATAAACTAAAAATGAATCACACTTTTGTCAACAACTTCTGATAATGGAGTTTCTGTATTTTTCCTATGACGTGTCAGAAAAGAGTGTTGTCTTGAGTACTAAGAGTTATTATGAAAACCCGCCGTTTCGTGTTTTGAGAAGCGTCATTTAACATTCTGATGAGGCAACTGATTGTTAGTTGAATGAGATCATTGTCGCGCGTCCATTCATGGCAAAATAATATTAATTGTTAAAAAAAAATCCGTTTGTTAATAAGATACGTCCGTGTTGAATCAAATATATATTTTTTATTGCTTTTACACAATAAGGCAGTAATATACGAAAAATGTTCCATTATAATGTAATTTTATAACACCATGCGTGATATCTTAAAGACGGTTGGACTTTATTGTTGGCTATATAATAAAGCTACGAGTAAAAAAGAATGTTTTCTAACCAAATAAATCATCTACGTTTAACTAGCGTCACCTTGAAGAATAAAGTAGGGCAATAATTCTGACATAATACAGCTGTAAATATTCAGTAACTTAATAAGCGTACGCACGTCAAAACAACAAGTGACCTTATATACATACAAAGAGTACTACTAGTATTTAAGCATCAAAGCAATCAAAAGACGTAACAATTAATTAATCAGGAATTTGAAATGAAGTGTGAAATTCTCCCTGTTGATTAATTTAACTGGCTCGTATTTGACAAATCAATAAAGCGAGAAATCTTAACGTTCTAATCGTCTCCTCTAGCGACAAATAAATCATGGGTAATCGAGCGAGACAAATTGTCAAAACGAAGCCAAATACCAAGTTCAATGACGCTGCGATCAGATAAGTGGCTCAACAGATTATTATAGTAGAAATATAGACAAATAGCTTCAACAACAGTGCATGCAAAGAACAAACACATAGCAGCTTGAAAATATCAGCACAGAAATCGAGATCGAGATTTTGGATGTTCGAGTATATTTCCATAATCTGTGTTACACTAGTCATATGACTTATTACAGTAAGACATCTTTTATTATATAGAGACGTACTACGTACTATCCTTACACTATGAAATTACGCTTCTTATACAAGTGTAATTTATGCTTGGTCGTACACCTACGTAAGTAATCCGATTATCTCACGCGCCAAATACAGTAAACATTCTCATTGACTAATCATTGATTTGTATGTCGTTTAGAGCTATGCTATAAAATGCAACTCAACTGTTATACCCCTCTTATTCTTAAATAAGACCTCACCGACCGTAATAAGACCATATTCTACCACGTTTACTCGAAGGCTAGTATCGCCATACAAATTTACCCAATGAGTCAGTTGCATTATCATCAGATTCCTTTAGAAATTTCTTGGAATAATTAGCCAATTCAAGAAAGATTTTTCACGTATGGAATAAGATGTATTATTCTTAGAGAACTTGAAATTTTCTCAAGAGTCGATGATGACGAGAAGCTATCATATTGAGTAGAATTGAATACATTAATATGTATGTATTATATGCCGGAACAGTACAATACAGAAAAAAAAACTCGTGTCTACTAAAATTACCTAATAACCTATGGAATATTTATTTTTATTGATTAATCGGAATAAAGGTAGAATTCATGATTTGCACGTCAAACAGTTGGGCTCGGCTGATGTCTAGTGTACAAATGTCAAATGTTAAGCCGAATCAGAGGTCATATTGTCGGCGGCCTAATGACATCTGATACTAAGGTTGGTCGCTCGTCTGACCCTTTCACCAATTCATTATGAGGGTAAAGTAAAAAAAGAAGGACTCCGCACTGTACTACAGCGGGAGTCCACCCTTATGCATGTGTAAGTAGGACTTAAGGATACCAGGTATTGGAAAATTGAAGCGCTTATGTCAATGCAAGGGCCTAGTTAGTAGCGCGGAGTCCTTATTTTTTACTAGTCAGTGGAGCGCGGTGAAGAAGTTATACGTAGTCTCATAGTCTGTAACATCTTCGAAAATCGTAGTAATTTCTGTGCCCTGAGCTGACTGCTACTTGGCGAATTTGTTGTTGCTGCCACATGTAACGTAGGTTGTTGGTATCGTTGTACTCATTAATCTACAATAATCCTAGATGACCAGTAATAGCTGAAATATAAATAAAACTTACCACCAGCTCTGCGAACTTGGCGTCGAGCTCGTCCTGGGGCGGCATGGGATGGGTGGGGGTGACCGCCTGCAGGGCCAGCCCCCCTTCCCCACCCACCACGCAGTACGTGATCTCGGGCGGCTCATCATTCTGGAACAATGTTGATAATATTAGTTAAACGTTATAAGCACAATGAATAATCACAGAAAATCATAACACTATAAATAATATATTATGTTGCTTCAGGAAACCACTGGTGTAAAAATCTACTGTTTGTTATGTGCCAAATAAACATTTTTATTCTATTCTATTCTATCTCACCTCAAGATTCACATTTTTAAACGCATGCGTTACTCGGCGGATAATCTTTTTTCAACGATTGAAAAACACGTTCAAAAAGGATCTTAAAAAATTACATTTCCAAGATAACTCGTATTATTAATATCAGTGAGTTACAGCATTTGGTTTTTACTACACAACATTATGGTCAAAGATAAAGAAATTTAAGCTTTTACGTCTTCCCAAATATAGCTCACAAGTTGACAACCGACATAAGCACTCAATTTATAGGTATACACGTAAACATAGGATCACGATTTCTTGTCGGCACCGCAAACATATATCAGTAGTAACGTAATTCAGTCACCATAAATAAACAGACGTGACAGTTGCAGTAAAAATTTCAACTTAAATTGCAGAGATAAGGAAGGACGAGGTAGGAAACATCGGCACTTTCCATAAAGAGCGGCCACGGTCAAGGCGCACCTATAAGGAAACACGCCGAGAAGGCAAAAGCCTCCATAGTCAAGTCTACAATTACTGGAACTCGTGTTAAAAAACCGGTCAAGTGCGAGTCGGGCTTGGACAGACCGTACTCTTGGTTAAATAACGCAACATGTGACTATACGTCAAAAATGATTTTATTGCGGAAATAAGTTTAAAAAAATGTGTACTACATTATACAAAAATAATTTAATTTCTAACTTTATTAATTCCGAAGATATTTTACACGGAAATCGACGCAAGTTATTAGTGGTCCTAAAATAATGTTACAAGTATACATGCTTCGTTGTTTTACGGCGCTGCCGAGGGCGCGGGGCGGCGCGCGCGCCGTTGTAACGTCAGTCGCGTCAGTGTTAGTCGTCAGTATCGCGAAAGCAATTGCAGTTTTGGGGCATGTCGTCTAATGAAAAAATCTTCGATAAAGCTGATCAGGAGACTATACCGCCTGCCTGTGGTTACGATAAAGATTTTTTTTCTAAATCGGTCTTACCGAGTTAGCCGGACATAATTGAAGCAGATTGTAGTCCTTGTAGCAGTTTAAGGCCAGATAATGCTCCTTTCAACATATAATTACGTTCCAGCTTTGAAAACTTTCCATCAACGTCTATTTTGAACATTCTGCAAGACAAAGTTACGCCAATACCTTTAAAATTTTTTTTCTTCTTGTCCTTACTTAGTACCAAAACCCCGTTTATATAAAATTATTTTGAAACTTGGCGTGTTTTGTTAGTCAGGATTAAATTGTAAAGTTATTTCAGAAACTTGTAAGTACTATTTTTTTTGGATTACTAAGAAATTTCTAGGTTCATGCAGATATAACCTCATACTGTTGTTATTTTTTTTAGAAAAATGACGTATCAATACATGCGTGATAGGGTGCTTCATAAAACAAAGACACATGTGCACATACGATATGAAGTATTTCGTTAAATAATGACGGATGACCACATACGTTAACTAGTACTTGGTAAAACAATGCCATATGTGCACATCCGTCGTAAGATTTTCAAAAAAAATGCATTAAGTAAAAAGCAGTATAACGCATTCAATTACTTTTATTTACGTTAGTAAACATGCAAAATTTTAGGCAGTTTCCTTTAAAGACGAAAAAGTTATCGCCAAAATGCACTAACGCAATCTTTAAACCTCTCTCCTGTAAAGTAGACTTTTTGCAGATGTGGCGTTGTTTTACCAGGGGTACGAGACATTGTTTTTTCTTTCATCAGTGAGTTGCCGTTTTGAATCCTTCAAAAATATACATACTTACTAAGCAACGCTAAATAAAATCAAAAATTATTAGAAAGGGTTTGCTCTTTTATCTTTAATATATATTTATGATAGTATGCGGTAATAACACACTTGGTTTCTTAATAAGGCAAACATATTGTTAGTTGAGTCACGTACGAAATCCTAATAAAGACCTAGCTATCCTATTAAGCTCATGATTTTAATCAAACGATATAACAACAAGATACAAAGAAATAACTTCTATAGGTTTGTGGATACAAACCTATAGAAGTTATTTCTTTGTAAGAATATTTGTAAGAATATTAAAGGCCAAATATCATAGTGGAAGTTTTATTAGGAAAAAGTAAGAAGAATAAGAGCATCTCACATCACGAAAGAAGATGAAATGTCTGAAAATTAGATATAAAAACGTTGGTATCACCTTGTAATTAAGCGAAAATAATCCTAAAATAGACCCGTTAAAGGTCAACAATATTAGCACTTGCTCCTGTTCGCTATAACAATAAATAAAAATTCACTCGAGCATCACGATCTTTCATTATTATGAGTTGAGTCACAATCCAGTTTGGAGCCGTGACCGGCGCCTGCGTCTGTGTCCCTTTGAACTGTCATGGACGTCGCGAACTCATTGAGACGGCACCATAGGAAACTAAAGTCATCAGTAAAGAAGCCAGCCTTATTATTAGAGAACATTAAAGTTCGGAAAACAACAATTGGACAGCTCAAGGTCAGCAGATAATATCATGATCAAATAGTTATTTGTATGTCACATTGTGATTAGTTTAGATAGTAGACAACCCAACTCCACGCACCGAGATCTTTTAAAAGCATATACTAGAACTGATGGTCTATGTTGACATTTAATTATTATACATACATAACATCACGCCCATAATCCCCAAAGGGGTAGGGATTATTATCTATTTATATAAGCAGATTCTCCTATTTTTTGTAAGTACTATCAACTTTTATTGCAGTGCAATGATACTAATTATAATTTAAAAATAAAATTTTATAATCTTTACAATTTATACCCATTGAGGAGCCCAAAAATACCTTATCAGAGATTACGCCTCACTGGTGTTTGTTCCAGTATAATACAGGGTTGACACAATGCTTACGCCCAGAAAGAAAGCATTTACGATTCAATCCGACGGCAGTCAGCCAGACGTGCGCCTTATCAAACAGTTCGTGCGGGTAAACATTTTAATGACGTCGTAAAATGTGGCTGCATTATGATGGAAACAGTGGAATATTTATTTGAAGATTAAAGAGTTTAAACAGACAAGTGGAAAACAAATTAAGTGAACATTGTGAAGCGGCTTTGAAGAAATGTCTTGAAGGTCACGTTGCGGCAACATTTGCAGAGATTAAGTATCCTCGCCAAATATTATCTCAAAACAATAAATAAGGTAAAGAGCATTCTCACAGCAAACCGCATAATTTTTCAGAAATTTGCAATATACAATCAGAATCATGGATGAATTTATAGTTAATGCTACTTGCATTTTTTTTTGTTTTGTACGAGACGTTTAATTCAACTAACGAATTAAAATAAAACAAACTTCTTATCAAAATAGTGTTAATTTATATGTATCCACATGCTATTTCACGAAGAAATAGAATCTTAGATGAACTTGTGATAAAAATTACACGAGTACATTTCTGAAATAATATTTTAATATGTAAGTATAAACTCTTTGTTAATAGAAGTATGAATTTAACTGTATCCTTATATAGAAAATACATATCGAATTTACCTACTGGATGCAATGTTATACATTTGTTTTTTAAAAACAAGATTTCAAAGAAATAGCGCGAAAAGAATAAATGAAAGATCTCGGCGATGCGTAACGTGCTTGCTATCCCTACAATCAGAGAGTAGTGACTTAGTGAGCAAGCGTCAGTATTTTTGTCGATGACATCACCCCAGCCGCCTCAGCGGGCCAACAATTTTATTTACGATGCTAAGGGCGCTTTCGTTATTCACATTTCCAATTCTCACCTTAAACACACAATGTGAGCACTTGAATAGTTAAGCGTACGACGTTGGTGTTCCTGAGAAAACAAGCTCCAGTCTCGAGCAACAAATTAAACATTGGCTTCAAAAGATTTCACCTAGGACCCGACTATGTTGACCACAATCTCGAGATGAGCGAACATGTGATAAAACATGTTAACCTAGAAAGTGCATATTGACGCTAGCCTTTTAAAATATCTACACATATCTTAGACCCACTAACATCAACGAAAACACGGCTATTTTCACAGAATATATACGAGCTTATGCGAATAACATTTTGTTTAATTATGTAACTTTTATGCTATCTAAGTGCCTTTTCACTTTTATGCATGTCAATCACCCATTATCAGCCATAAGCACCCTCTTCACACCTAGAGTACCTTCTCGGTAATAACATCAAAGGAATTGCTTCCCTTAAGGGCAGGATACGAGGAGGATGCAAAAATAACCGTCCAGTGTCTATAACAGAATGTCCTATCTCCTAGCAATCAAATAGTAAGGATTAATTCAAGAAAAAGTAGTTAATGGCGTTGTAGAAACAAGACCAACTCACATTCTGCTTCGCGACCGACCGCCTCCTCCGCTTCAGAGTGAACATGTTTAACAAAATCACAATCCGTGTGCACACATCTCAAGAATCAATTCGCACTGCAATAATGAGCCCGAGAGCCGATCAACTTCGACCCGACGACATGACACTGCGGTGCCACCGCTGTCTCCCAATCAAGCGGGCGACATCTCTCCGTCTGAGCCCAGTAATTACTTCCGTCCTTTATCGAAACGTATTGTCTCGTTCTAACTCGATTAACAATAAAACAGTTAATTTTAGACGTTGACGACAGGGCCAATAAGGAATCAATTAATGCTTGCCCTACAAAATGGTTCAAACCACTTAATGTTCTCAAACATCATTATGTGACGTTATCTCACATGTCACAATGCTGGTAAACGGATAGAATAAACCTTATTTACGTCATAGGGGTCAATTTACTGGGAATGGCTGGTAGCTATATACGAACTAAAAAGTAATTCTAGTTCTTCTGTATACTGTTTTTATTTTATAAAATAAACATAGGGATTTTATTTTATTTTATTTTATGATTTATTCAAAATCCACAGAATAGATAGACAGAGAAGACCAGAAGCACCATTCGCTATGGGTAAAGAGTATGCGGCTCCACTACGCCTTATCTTAGGATGAAATAAAAACCAAATATTTTTTTTCGCTCCATGGTGATTGTGAATAAAAATTACTTACTACCATCGTTGTTTTATGACACTTGAAAGTAATTCAATATCGTTCTCAAGAGTTTTATGAGACTTACTGGCGATTATTTATACAGTTCGAGCACAGAATGTATTTGAAGTATCTAATATTAAATGATGATAGATATTAATCGTCTCATAATCATAATTTGATTAATATTGATCAATCAGATATTTTCGTGACAAGTAACTTGATTATCAATTTCATAACCAATACAATAACGTCATTAACATTCACCAATCTATAAATCGAATTTTCCTAAACCTTAACAAAGACATAAATTGCCTCTTAACCTTTACGATAATATATCAGTTGATCTCCTCTTAAATGGGTATACAATTGGCCAAACTGTGACGAAATGTATTCAATTCTCGAATCGATCTTTTTAAGTGGTGCAATTGTTAATTTGACGTCTAGTTGTGATCTCGCGTCTTTAAATCCAATTATTATTGACCCAACAATCCATTATGATGGACACGTCATAGTCTTAGTCACGGTATCAGCTCAAAGTACCATCAAGTTGTCCCTTTATATAGACACGGCAAGAAAAAGTCAGACGACACTGCCTGAGTGTACATTTACATGAAGAGTTATATACACTTTCATGCCATATCTTTGATTTATCTTCATAAATATATACACTATACCATCTAAACCTATACCATCAATTACAAAATAGGTATGCGTATGTACTAACTGATTTACTATATTACAAATAAAATCTCTAAAGTTTTAAAGAACAAACCGCTGCATGTCTAGTCTAGTGCTAAACATGTATTATTTTTTAATATGACTACTGTTATGTATCACAGGACGTAAGATGTACTTCGTATGCACAATAATGAAAAAAATGCAATGCAGGCAACTTCTATGTCAATTTCTAACACTGTTCCTGTTACAATATCAGTCATGACAAGTAACAAGCCGTGACAAAACGGTATCCACAGAAGTTCCACATTTCCGTTGAAAGAATAATAAACAACAGCGTTTCACGATAAGATACGTACTTTATCTTAAAACTAATTATTTTGGCGCCTGTCCTAAGCTGCACTTAACTTTCATAAAAGATAAATGGTGTGTTAAATATATGTGTTCGTTAAATGTGAAATAAGCAAAGCGAGACTTCATAATAATTTCTCGCAACACGTGTAATTGTCGAAGGCAGTCGGCCATCAAATTAAACAGCCATTCGGTGCAGATCCAAATAAGGCAAAAGATGTATTCGTTATTACGTGGAAACACGATGATAATGTAGGGTCATATCCTAATATGGAGAGGTGTGAGAAATCAGACCACGTCCCAGAAAATAACAGTCAATGTATAGGTACATATCGGACTTGTCTACTTCACATGCTTCGAGGAATTGACTATAAAATAATCTATTCAGATAAATAAAATTTAACAGTTATAGTAACAGCCTGTCATTGAATGGATTTAATTATATATATGGATAAAATTTAATTTAAAAAATCTATGTTTTTTAACTTGTTGTCTGTCTGTGTGTTCTCTCAAAGTCTCGGGCAAGCGGTTGCTGACTCTATATATAAAATGGTTCTAAGGGTAGCCTAAGCAACCGCAACGTATATTACCAATATTACTTGCTTCACCAGTAAACATCGTTTACGATCCACGTCGCAACCGACCATAGTTAAAATAATACGCCATAACGTTGAAGCAATTGCTCAAGAGATTACTCGGTTTAAACCAAGCTCCTGGATTTTGTTGTTCATTAAGCACAGTCTGAGCTTTTAGAACCTCTAATAATATAGAAGAGGTGAGTTTTGTTTAGTTTACTAAGAGAATTTACTTCTTAATAACTTTGTATTAAAACAAACTTTTGCAACAGTACTAAGAAATTGTGGCTTTAAGACGTGGATAAAGCTCAAGCTAAATTTATTAAAACGAGGATTATTCTCTTATTTTAATTTTAAGTACATTCTCAGTATATTTGATAACTAAATCACAAAATAAATTGACAAAGTAACCTAAAGAAAACTTCATCAACTCATTCTGCCAACCTTAGGATCGGTAAATATTCGCGGTCGCGCGCGCACGTGGTCCGAAAATCTCGCGCATCTCTTGCTTCGATAAATATTTATTGGCCGACCGACATCCACGCTTTCCAATCCGACGCGAGCCGAACCGGTCCCTGCTAGAATACCTGCAGGGCTGGCCCTGAGACCTATTGTAGCTCTAATGGCCATTCGATTTGAATGGACTCACGTGTTCATTATGTTTAACACTGACGTTTGAATAAATGACTTCAGTAATTGTCTCTTTCATACGAGTATTTCTACGGGTTATAATCACAATCGAAACCCTTAAGCGATTATTAATAAACTTCGTGAGAGCTAAGTAGGAATCCTCTTATGCCTCCGCCTAGGATGAATAGAAACCTATTGAATAAATTAATATGATGAGACTTTAATGTACAATTCGGAATTTAATAATTGCACTCGAAACCATCCGCAGCATTAGGAGATTTATTAATGCTTTTTTTACATTTTATAAATACATATGTTTGGTTAAATTTAATGTGCATCCTTTTTGTATACTCCAAGCCATGAAAGCTTATAAAGGGGTATTTTACTCAAAAACCGTAAGTTAGATTAACCAAAAATACTGAATACCTATTTTTTGCTTTATCTAATACTGGCAAAATTACAAAGATACATACAAATATATACCTACGCTTCAAAGATCTTAAATAGGGCCGTTCACGTAACTTGATGGACGGTTAAATTTTACGCACCTAGTGACGTCATGTGGTCCTTTATCGCGTTGTATCTTCATCATTTTTACTTTTATGAGCAAAAGAAAAAATACGTAAGCATTATTTTTTTTTGTGATCTCAATTGTAGATTATAAAAATAATTTAGTAAAATAGCCTATTTGTTCGTATTTGTCAACGTACATGTAAACGAGTATAACTAACCGTTGTCTAGTGTCCACAGTACAAGTACACTGCCTAATTTGGAGCTCGACAACCGATGCGCTAGAGAACAATTTATTTATACAAGTCGTACCAGGAATTGCCTAGCATGTCGTAAAAGGCGACTAATGGTATATCGTGTTTTGGGTGTGTGATTGTGCAGGCGACAGGTTAGCCGCTTGTCACTGCTTTTTTACTATTTTCCATCTAACCCAGCCCGACTTTATTTTTGGTTGAATGTGGTTGAAAGGGCATGCTGCCCCTTTGACTCTGCCTACCCCTTCTGGGATTATGGGCGTGATGTTATATTATGTGTTTCGTACCACGAACCTCATTAGATCCAACTGTCCATTGGATATACATATATATTGGGTAGTGACAACAAATGAATTGTTAACCAGTGAAGGCGATATGCAAATGTCATGCATAAGCATTTGCGAGCCATTTAATGAGAAAATCTGGTTTCAAAGAATTTAATATCGGCGATGATTTCATAAAATGAATATAATATTACTTAAATAAGATATAGGTACCTAAAAAAACACGTGTGGTGTGTATATTAATCCATGAATATACACACCACACGTCCTATATTATAGGTACATTTAGGTATTTTATAGTTTACGGCCAGATAATGTTTAAAGGCATCAAGGAACGCATTAAAAAATAACATTTTTAATGCGATCATTGATGCCTTTAAACATTATCTGTCACTATCTCACTATCATATAATTATTTTTCCATGAAAATGTTATTTTGGCAAATCGAAAGCGCCTCAAAGAGTGAGCAAAAGCAAAAACTTGTTGAAGAAAGAAAATGTAACTAAAAGGAGAAACAAAATCAGAATTAAATCTAGTAATTACGTACTCCTTGATGTGATTCAAGATTTCGTTATATCTCATGTTTACTCGGGAGACAAATTGAGACCATAAATAAGAGTACATTACCATTACACGACCGAGGCGTTAATGCTGATTTAATTAAATAATTACGAGTCGCCATCGAGCGTGCTGCACGCGAATGCAGCGGTATGATTATTGCGATGGTAGATCACGGCGACTGGGTCACCGATACGGAACTAATGGCATTTTCGGTTCGCTGTGAAATAGTTTATTATAATCAAATGCAACTCATGATATTTGAGATAAGCCGGTTGCTAGACGCAATGGCCTGAATTTACATTAGAAATATCTACACTAGATACGTAGTGTTAAGAGCTATTGCACCTGTAGTACTAAAGTATTTCATGAATTTGTCTGAATTTCCCCTTCCCCTTTGGAAAATTATGTCCATATCATAAAACCATCCAAGATCGAACTGGGTATCATTTATAAACTATTTATACAATTCCTACTTTCAAGGTTTATAAGGATCGTATCTATTTTTTATACACGTCATCTTAAATTATACATTTAACTACATTATTTTTACAAGCATTCGCGGCTTTGGCATTGTTCAGTTCATTTAAAATCGTGAACATAATTATTTAGAATAAATAATTCAAAATTACATAAGATCGCCTAGCTCGCTAGATCCGATGCAAGATTATGAAATGCTTCAATGCGATGCACAATAATTACAGATCGATCAAAGCCGGCTGCAATCAAAAAGCGATCATCAATCACTCAGCAAGATTTCCCAAAAGAAAGTAACAGTCGATGGCTAGACGACGAGGTGTAATCTCTCCGGCCCCTGACCCCACATAATTGATAAATCCTTGGCTCATTTGAATAATTCACAAAAAAATACGCCATTCAAAGGTCAATTCGATGACTTACTACTTTTCGTTTTCAACAATATTTTAATGATATCACTAAAAACTGTGAATTAATTCAGATTCTTTGTGCTTCTATTCGCAGTTTCAACGTGCAATATTTACTATATAAATTCTGCATACGCAGCTGGGATCAATAGTCGGACGTGCCGTTCAGAGCGCAGACAGGTGGGCGGGGCTCTAACGGCTCTAATAACGTCAGGATTAGCACATACTATGGTACATAGATATGGTAGTCTATTAAACTTCCATCTATTCGGGATCTATCAATTCATAGTGCATCTGCATAATACAATAAGATTCACGATAGCAAACTTAAGATAAAAAAAGCTATCAATATAGTAATATTATTTTAAAATAATTTCCCATTTCTATCCATCGTCATATTATATATATCTACTAAGAGTAACATTTTAGCCCAGCCAACCACACATAAAACACCAGACAGTAAAATTAACTCGATTGCACAAGTATACCCACAGACAAAAATAGAGATACCAAAAAAAGTGTATCATAATAAGAGTAAAAACAAGTGTGTGTGAAAACACGGAGCCACAAGTAGTAATTAATTTGACCTTAACGCATAATTGAGCTTAATTGACTCGACGAAAACTGGACAATCGAAGTTCATTTCGATAAAAAATGAACAGGAAATGACGAGCCAAATTCAACTTCACTTTCGCTATCGTACACAAAGGTGACAAGAGAAACATTTAAACGACTAATGAAATACGAGTAGACTTTTCTAGTCGACACTGGATCAGCTTTTTTGTTTCATACTCGTATATAGTATCAAACAATGAAATTACAATGAGTTAGAAAAAAATCTTGATTATTGATTTATACCTACTACCATATTGAATAAGTTAGGTTTGCACATGTAAGAAGTAGGTAACGTTAGGTTCAAAAATATGTTCTTTAATCGTCTCTATTACATTATTAATTAATCCAAAATATATCAAAAGCACCTTTAACTTCACAATCGTGTCTTTCTATTTTGACTGACTCAGTTTTGTCCATCTTCAAAATGCAAATGACGTGGAGTCAATGCCTCAAGATATTAATATAAGAGCTGTGTAGGCCGCGTGGCTACAGGTTGTTACAGAGTTCATTAAACTTTCAGATTAGGCTGTGCACGTCGGCGAAATTATAGTACCAATCACCATACGCTACGGATGGAGTTGCGCAATATTTCTCTATTATTAATTATAACGTTGGGAAACCTTTCTAAGTATTAATCAAAGCCCTTGGTGGCCAGTGCAACGGTGAAAGTAGCACAGTTGAGTATCGTGTGATCCGTCGGTACGCGATATTCGGTGTCGTTTTACTAGATCGATCGGAATTCGATACGTCGTCGAACGAACGGTTGCTTTGAAGTTCACATTCAAACATACCTTCTGTATGATATAGATTGCCAACTGAACATTCCAAGCTTCAGAAAGCGCATTTATCCTTACACTAGTTGTGCCCGTACTTATGGTTAATGTGTCGTAGCGCGATGTTATATAGCCTATAATAGCCTTCCTCAATAAATGAACTATTCAACACAAAAATAATTATACATACACATACATATAACATCACGCCCATAATACCCGAAGGGGTAGGCAGATTCAAAGGGGCAGCATGCCCCTTCAACCACATTCAACCAAAAATAAAGCCGGGCTGGGTTAGATGGAAAATTGTGAAAAAGTAGTGACAAGCGGCTAACCTGTCGCCTACACAATGACACACTCAAAACCCGATATACCATTAGTCGCCTTTTACAACATGCTAGGCAAGAACCACAGTGGGCACATTCTTTTTAAGTCCCCAACCAACATGGGACAATGGGCTGATTTAGAGGAAAAATTGTAAAAAAGAATAAATATGTCAATCTAATAATAACAACTATTATTGTAAGTGACGAACATATTTTGTTTCACCTCGTACCGAGGTCATACAGATACGGATTAACCTAATAATAATGATGATTGATGAATTACCTACAGGGTAAAGTAAACTAGTTATCTTATCAAGGCAGAGGTCTATTGAGGTACTGACGTTAAGATCGTTAGAAAACGTTGTATCTCTTACTTTACATATACTATATGAACGTGATTATCAAAAATCAGAATTAATATAACAGTGACATATATAAGTCTTGTAAAAGTAATGACTAGACTGAATACAATACAATACAAACACCGAAACACAACATCGTATTAGTAACGATAAGATAACTTCACCGATGCCAAATGTAAGACAATAAAATAAAGCTGATTAAAACCGGTTGTTATTAAATTTCAATTTAAAAATTATATTGTGTTTTTTAGGCTAAGAACTTATGAATCTTAAAACATTACTCTTAATACATGATTTCGTAGTGGGTTCTTTTGTAAGAATTAAAAGGATTTATTACTGTGCTTAATAAATAAATTCAGTTAATTATTTGCAACAGGAAAACAGGCCTCAAAATCTTTAATTAAAATAATTAGCATAATTATAGATACTACGTATGTCTATATTTTATTAGATATTAAATATCTATAATTAGAGTAAGATCAAAACACTGCAACTTCGAATAGTATCTATTCTATTATTTAGCATATGCGCAAGATAATATTTTAAATAAATTGGTCTAGTTCAAATTGTAAGCAACTAAATAACTTTAAAATTAGTTGAGACTCGGGTACTATGTGTGATCAAGCGATTGACGTAGAATGTCTCTTTTCAGACTGATTGATTTATTAATATCAGTAGTTTCTATTTAGTAGTAATTATTATATTGACTTGTGTGACGGGTAAGGAGGATTTATGCTTAAGGATTGGTCGCTTGCTCGCTTTATGTATTTACTTACGACCAGTAGCCTAACTATACCATTTGAAGCCCATGGCATTTCATTGGTCGGGGTCCTCGATTAATGACAGCGTTCTATTTCAATACTGGAGCATAGGGGGGTCGCCTTTCCACTCACAAACCTCCTGGGGCCCCCTCCAAGCGAGGGCCCGTGGCATTTTTCCAGTTTTATTTTGGTAGTTACGCCACAGCTTACGAAAACAACGCAACAAGACCGCAAAAAGACAGAACAAAGGTAACTTGTCAACCCTAGCAAGAAAACGGCAAATCACGGTCACGGTTACAACCAAACAATATATTGTTTACTCCGTTATTATCATTACATCTAAAGGTTAACCCGACCACGTGCTTTCTATTTTCACCGACCCACCACAGAGTGAGCACCAGCGTTTTCAGCGGAGGTCAAACATTCCACTTTCGAGGCAGAGTATAGAGGCCAACTCGCAAATTATGCACATTGTCTGCCAAGGGTAACCGTTTTGCTAATACTAAAATCTTGGGTATCATTTAAATTTTACGACTTGTTCGTAAAATAACATTGTATTAGACGATTCATTTCAATGATAATGCAACAACTGCGAAAGGAATACATCTTACTGTTGGACAAAAGCGTGTCGTATTCGCCAGTTAAGAGTTCTTTACCATCGCCACTCGCAAATGCAAAACAAAACTAAAGCCTGGTTTAAACATTTATAGAACTCACATTGTTCTTTTACTTAGGAACGTACACAACAAATGCGCAATTTCAATTAATAATCCTTAAATAAATAAATAAGTAAATTCTCTAGACTGACACACCAATTCCCTAATTCTAAACTAAGCTTATAAGCTTGTGCTATGGATATTAGGAGAACGGATAGACTTACGTAAATACGTTTTATAAACATCCATGTCTCAAGTAAAAATGTCCATGTTCATCACACGAAACATTTGCCCCTAGCGAGATTCGAACCCGCAACCCTTGGTTTCGTGGCCAGGGTCTCAGACCGCTCGACCAACGCCTTGCACGCGGTATGAAACCTTAAATATAATAAACCGTTTTTAGGAAGGTAATCACATTTAGGCAAAGCTTCGCTTTGATGAAAATGATAACTTCTTTAGATAAACAGGTATATTAGCAGATTTTGATTGACCTTTAACATAAACGAAGATTTACGGTACAAGCGTTGGTCTTACAAATTTAAACTCTTGTAACAGTAATATTTGAAGTATTAATATAATACAAAGACAGTGTGTACAAAGAGACTTGACTGATAGCGTTACGGTCAACACTGTACTGACATTAAACATTGTTCATATAATTACAAATTTACAAACATTTTATCATATCACGTGCACCATCACATATACTAAAGTACTCCTTTGTTATAGCCCCATATACATAGAATATGAGTCCGTAAAGATGTATGTACTGAACCGAACGTTTAAATAAGAGCCTTAGGTTTTGGTAATACATACATACATACATAACATCACGCCCATAATCCCCGAAGGGGTAGACAGAGTCAAAGGGGCAGCATGCCCCTTCAACCACATTCAGCCATAAAC
Organism: Glyphodes perspectalis; assembly: GCA_951394215.1. Lineage (NCBI taxonomy): Eukaryota > Metazoa > Arthropoda > Insecta > Lepidoptera > Crambidae > Glyphodes > Glyphodes perspectalis. Next base: position 11,295,231 of record OX596211.1, on the reverse strand, counting down.
AAAGTCGGGCTGGGTTAGATGGAAAATTGTGAAAAAGCAGTGACAGCGGCTAACCTGTCGCCTACACAATCACACACCCAAAAGCCCGTAAACCATTAGTCGCCTTTTACGACATGCTAAGCAAGAACCACAGTTGGCACATTCTTTTTTTGTCCCAGATCAACATGGGCCAAGTCCCAGACCAACATGGGACAATTTTTGGTAATGCAGGAATATTTTATGATCCGGAATGTCGTAAAGTCAATTGTATGCATTGTTAAGAACTATTTGAAAAAATAAGATAACGATAAGAAGCATAAAATATACCTCTGACCAATTCAATGGTTTCCGATAATTATTGAATGCGACCAATCTACATAACATAAAAAAGTAGGAACTCATGGATCTTTTTTTTTAAATCAAACAACATTATACTAAACTGCTCTGCTTACCCCTGAACTGGAATTAGCAAGTTTGCTTTACCAATGTTAAATTCATAAGGGATTGCGAATCAACATAATTAAGTTCTCATGTAAACTTTGTACTGGTTTGTGATTTTATGTGGTCCAACATAAAATCACAAACCAGTACAAAGTTGCTTTTAATATCATCTTATTAATATCAAATTTAGCAGTAAAGTCGTTTATGTCATCTTATTAATAATAAACGAACGATGCACAGATACTTAAAACTAAATTAGTGAACAATAAATTAATAGCAAACTGGAAACTCCGTTATTTGTATCACTTAACGAACCGGCAATAAATTAACAAATAAATATATAAGTATGGATGTAGGTACAAAAAATATACTTCTTACGATCCAATTGCGACGGAACTCTCTGAAGTTTCTAAGAAATAAACGATTGCTAAGGCTTCTTCTGAAGGCAAGTAACCCAATAAAAATGTTTAAAGCGGGAAAGTTTCAGGAAAACCTCGTTTCTAAAAAAAGAGATTATTTTTCTTCCTAACTTGGAATTGTTTATTCCTTGTATGACTTATGATTGCTGGTATTCTTCTCAGTTAATACTCACTGATTAAAATTTCAAAGAACATCAAAACACATTATCAATTCACAGAACAAATCCCTACTTAAAAGAGACAGACGACTTTATACAGTTCTCGCGACTCCATCAATCAATCATGAACACTCGTAACGTTTATCATAAACCCACACTGACGGTCATTAGTTTAATTCCTCGCACAGTGAGGGAAAGCTCGCGTTTCAAGTTAATTCATTTGGCACCCGCCACGAGCGATTAGCGTAGGCGACTCCGTGCTCCTCACACCCACAGCGCCACTCAACGATCAGAATACAGAAATGGTCTATTAGCAGTAAAGTTCGCACGACGCGTATTTACTTTTGCTCAAAAAAAAATTTACAGCTTTCGACGCGCAATTTCGATCCCGTAGAGTTCAGAAGTAAACAGAAAATAAACAAACATTTGAAATTAAATTAAAGATTAAGCCGGTCGCATTCATACCATGGCGACATGGAAACGGTGTAATAATTCTGCTACGTTCTCTAGAAGATGTTCGAGAAGTATCTTTAAGCGGCTTAGTAATAAAACATTCAAATACAGCGCTAAGCTTATGAGATTGTGCTATGGTAACGGATAGACATACTTAGATACGTTTTATAAACATCCATTCCACGAGTACAAATGTCCATGTTCACTACACGAAACATTAGGGGCCAACCCTAGCGGGATTTATACCCGCGACTCTCGGTTTCGTGGCCGGGGTCTCCGACCACTCGACCGACGGGCCTGCCAAATTATTGGTAAAGGCAACTACTTTATGATCAATTACTTGTACTCTCACAAGGAAGTTCTCCTGAAGAAGATAGTATTATAGACTGACCTGCAAGCAAGGGCAGAGCGGCCAGCGGCGGCGTAGCGCGTGCGGCATCTTCTTGCGCGGGGGGTCGGGCTCCGCGGGGGGGTCACCGCACGCCCAGCGCACAAGGCGCGCGCGCGCCGCCTCCGCCGCCTCCAGACCGCGGGACCACGACGGGAGCCCCTGGAAAAGAAACAACACATCTTCAGTATCACGGCACAATCATGTATGAACACACAACAATAAAGTCATTTTGTTCTTCCAATGCAAAACTTAACTAACGTTATAGACTTACACACTAAAATATTATTACCTTACCTAAGTGTAATTAAAATGTGACCATTATAATAAAATATAGTACACCTAATTTCTTTAGAACATTATTTTATTAACAATATAGGTGACGTTGAAATCACTTTTAACTAAAGGTCATAGAGCCAATATGGTTATATTGGCTCTATGACCTTTATTTTTACAAGATGGGAGAATAAATGTGAATAACTTCTACAGCATACTTTTTGTCGTGAAAAAAGACATGTTTTGAGTACACTTTCAATGGAGAAATATTTTTATCCTCATATAAGTACTAACTCCTGAACGCCAACCCGGCCATAGCTTTATATAAGTAGGTATTATCAGTATAACACTTAATACCTACCTACATATGTACCATTTTGATAACTTGGCAGCATGATAATTTTTCCGTAGTTAGGTTTTTAAATAGTATTCAAAGCAAGTATTTATTAAGTCAGCTCAAGTATCTTAAGTGCTCTTAAACTATATATAATTACGCATTAAGTCCTTTTCATCGTAACTCTTAACATATCACACACTTAATCAGAATAATGGCACTTAATTAGATCATTAAGTCGCGATAACCGTACTTGGCCACCAACACCAGTAGTCGCATAGACGGTGAGATCTTAAACTTGCCTCATTATTCCACTTAGCACACTATGCACATGCAAAGAGGCTGTGCATGAGCATGCAACGTAAGATGAAGATAATATCAGTCAAGGACGCCAGTGTAACACACCGTAACATTGTAAACACACGCGATTTTATGAACGCGAGTGACGTAACTAACGGAACATCTAACGGTGATCCGACGGTAAGAGTGAAGCGTTAGCGCGGATATAGTCGCATACAATTAGACGGAATAAACAGACACGATGATGGAAAAGCGAAAACGGTTCGCGATAACTTTCTTGTCGGCGCGGTGACGCAATGTGGGAGGAAGTGTCTCCGTTACGACGATTCGACATTTTTATGTTAAATGCCGTTGATGCATTAGATTAAGGAGGAACAAGATTAATAATCGAATTTGAATTTGATCCAAAATACGGATCATTAACACCGAAATCTAAAACATTGTGTAATATGATAAATACATGTTGCGAATGTTATATAACAACTTTATTAGTCCTAATGATGAAAATCGTTCATGTCACATAATCAAACCAGATAAATAGTTGGGTAACAAAATATTCAAATTTCGCTAATTGGTCATCATTGAGATTATTCTACCCGGTGACCTACATTTCGCTGCCGAGCTTAATTTATGCACACCCATGGAACGATGATTAGGTCTGATAGTTCGTTCCATTTCAACACAAGGCATCAGCCTCCACTATTGTTCACTTGAACTTTTAGTTCGACATTTACTGAACTGTTGCGACTCAGATCCAAATGGATGATAAACGTAGAAATCTCCGATGTTTCCACTTATAACCACAATTGTACCGAAACTTGAGCAGTTTTTAATCGTCCACGCGTAAATTCTGATACGATACATTCTTTGTTTCCATTTTTAAATTCAGTACAATGGAGAATATTTATGACCCATTGTTTTTTTTCTCTGCATTTCAAAAAACTGCTGCAGTTTATAGGATTCTTGTCGACGACATTGTTTATTTGCGGTAAAAAGTTTTGTTCACACACAAAAAAAACAATAGACGGAAAGCAAAACAAAAGTGTAACGAATCCGACAATGGCGATCGTAGCGAGCATCGGCATAAGCAAGTGCACTTTCTTGTGACCGTGAACAGACAGCAGGCAGTGTGTCACCAGGTCGTGATCAGCACAAGGCTCACGTACAAGACGGATGACGGGACACTCACTAGGATGTACGAGTGAAAGTGAACTCGAATATACATAGATAAGATCACTACAGCATATTCGGACAGGTGGTCTTGCCGCATTACAAAATATTTAACGTGAGATCTGATATCGTCACTGTAGTATATATCGGTATGAATGAGCTAGATCGAATCTTTCGAGCAACAATGAAAAAAATATAAAGGCACGTTTTAATCGTGTCGATAATGACCTCAATATCGGCTCATTTGCCGAACGGAAGGTAATTAAGCTACCAAATGTTTTTATTAGGTCCTTGACACCTCTTAAGTCAACATTCCGAAAGTGATTGCCGGCAAAAACATATTGAAGCAAAACATTGAACGCATCAATCACGCATACCTAGGCTGACAACTAAGTTTACTTACCCGTTACTTAAGCAAATTGGATTCTAATATGTAAACGACGTAATGATAAACCATCCACTACTATTACCTACTTAGGTGCCAGTTCAAGTTTCTAAGCACCACCACATATAGTATATACTTAGGCTTATACATATTGTAGTAGCATTTGACCATCTTCAAGCAAGGCTATTAAATCCTCTAACAACTTTTAAACCCGTTCCTACCATAATCTCCAAATTGGTCTATACAAATCTGTTATGTCCGATTCACTTATAGATTTTACGTTGTTACGTAATATGAAATGTGATTGGCAGTGATTTTAAGCCTCTTTCACTAAACGCTATGTGAACGAACTAATGCGATTGAAAATATATTTTTAGTGACGTTAATACTCGATTTAGAATAATCGATTTCTTTTACAATAGTAGACTACGTTCAACTCTCCGAAAGAGTATAAAATATCAGTTACAGAAAATAATAGGACTTTTCTAATAATTTTTTTTTAATCTAATAACTTTTAAACAACCGATCATTAAAAAATCTATTATCTAATTACTATATATAGTCTTATGTCCAGCGATCGATTAACAATATCACAAAACATTTTATTTCATCCGCTTGTAAAACAAATTCGAGTATAAGTTCAAGATCCGTAACCGAAGTAGCGTAGTGGAATAAGTAGAGGTAAACAAGCAATAAATTCAGATAGGTACTACGAATTGATACTCTTGTTGAAAACAAACGAAGCGAACACATACAACACATGCATTATTCAAGACGCGACGCGGACAAACGGCCAGACTAAACTAAATGCCCCCGTATGAAGACGGCGAATGCACGAAATATGCGATCTATATGCTGATCGATGATACATTCCCGAATATAGATGCACCAGTTCGACTATACGAAGAACTTAACCCTTAGTTTAACATTTATGTTATAGTAAAGAATTTTGGATATAAGTAATATCACGACTCCTTGCAATATCAATCAGGCAGTTGGCAGAAAGATTAATTTTTTTTTTCTTTCGTTGAACTCAAAACATACAGTGCCTTAGGCTATCAGACCGGTTGATTTAGGAAGTTCATTTTTGTAAACGGTCTGGATGTTCTGGTACACAAGTTTTATTGCCAAGTGCTTATACGGCAATCCTTAGCAACTTAATAAGTGTTGTGTGTCATCATAAAATTAATACTTATTATTAATGATAGTAAGGGTCTCTTTCACACAAAACTACATAACAATAAATAAAATTCTGCAGTCTGATACACCTTGGTAAAAATAGTTTAGTCCAGGGATCGGCACTAAACTATTTTTACCCTAGGCGAATGAACAGTTTACAAAAATTACTGTAAAATCTTATTCTAAGACTGAATTCTAAACGAGCAAAGCCACAGGCTCAGCTAGTATCTTGAAAGGATAAATTCCTAAGCGCGGCACAACCAGACTAGAATCCGCTTGAATGGCGCCTCGGAAGAGTGACGCAATAGAAATCTGCTGTTAAACTTAAAGGTAGGCTAACAAGTAGGCTACATCACGGCTGCAATTAGCCGAATCCATCAAAACAACGCGATAGTTTGTTGGGCTTACGTACGTTGCGCCGGCCAGAAATGTAGCCGGATCTAGTACCATAACGTGGTTACATCACTATCACTTGCGCTGACCTCTATTATTATGCAATTAACTATTAACTACCAGCGAGAATGTGTCCGCGGTTAGAGCCATTAGCAATTTTCGTTTCCTAATTTCACAACCCCCTGTGCTTTTATCAGAGTCCCACGAAGCGTGTAAAATCTAGTAGTTGTAATGCAAATTAGATATGTTTTATAATTGTATTCCATTCTGTAGCTTACAGTTTCATCACCAAAATAATTACGCACAATGTAAAGTAGATACCAAATATAATCTTCCTTTAATTTTTGGATTTGATGTGAATATTTATTAGATCATCTGGAAAAATAGTGTGCGACAATCTTTGTATTATATATATATTATATGTAATTTCATTATAAACATTTGTATTATTTTTTTTGTATTTTAAAACAAAAAACAACAATATTTTTATGTGGTATTTAATCTTTTAGATAGCTAAAGTAAACAACTAACAAAAGATAACAGCAAATAACAAATTTAAAAAAAGACAAAAGGAATGCCGACTTACATTTAAATTTTGCATATTACCTACAACATTTTAATCTTGTTTAATACACCAGTCAGATAAACAATTTATTAATAGTATAAATACTCATTAATGAGAACGACATGGTTAGTAATCGTTTTCTATTTAATTAGCAAGTAATCCAAGTTTAACTGAAAACAAAAATATGCTATTAACAATGTTATTCACATTTATGGGCTTTCTTGAACACTTTGTCCGGGGTAAGTTAATATTTATATTTATTCATATTCATTTTATTATTGGCAATAAAACATAATCTAAAACTCAATCTCATACACTATGAGACGAGCAATTTGATTAATTCATTAATCCAAAAAGTGATATTTCGTTAATAAACCATAATGGCGAATATGGCGTTATGTTTGCGATTTATATGCGATGGGCTGGCTACTTGACACTACTTTTCTTTTTTTAACAGTTAAATTAAATTTTTGGCTAAATGTGTTTAAAGAGCTTAATTGGACTCGGCCTCTTCCTACCCCTTTGGAGATTGCAGACGTAATGATTATTATATAAGTATGTATGATTATTAACAATATTCAAATCTTTCTTTTCAGGAATTCCAGTTCAAGACCTAGGCGATTTCAGACCACATATCGTAGGAGGAGAAGCGGCTCCGCTGCACTATGCACCTCACACGATGGGCCTAGTCTTCGGGACGCAAGTGAAAAACGTGATGTGCGGCGCGTCTATAGTTAGCGAGTACCACGTCCTCACAGCAGCCCACTGCGTTGATGCGCTGGTCTGGGAGATAAATACACTGATGCCGTGGGTTTTTAACATACTTAAGATTTGATTATGGATTTTTAACTTGTCCAGGACCTGAACTAGATTACAGGTGTTGCCTATGGTATTCAAAGGTTGACATGACATCCTCACTTGGGTGAAGCAGAAAATCCGAGGGGTAACAGGGTAATAGGTGCCCTTTTTAGGGTAAAATACCAAACACACATCTAGATATAGATACTCCAATATATACTTCATGATTGCATACCATAAGCAGACTCAACCCTATCGATTGTGTAAACAAAATTAAAAAAAAAATCATTACATAGGTCACTTCGCGGTGTTTACGGCTCAAACGATTGGAGATCTACAGAAAAAAATGCAGAATTTTCACGCTACATTAACCACCCCGAGTGGGATATAATGGAGGTGAAAAACGACATAGGAGTGCTGTTTCTATCGGAGAAGTTGTCCAGCAGCGACAAATGGGCCATCATTCCATTAAGCTATGATATCGTAGAGCCAAGAGAAAAGGCTTCCGTGACAGGATGGGGCACCCTCTGGGTTTGTATTTCAAGTATTTCCAACAATTTCAACATCAAACAGCATAAGTAAATGGCATATTTTTAATCTCAATTAGCAATGATTTTCCTTATATGTTTGTGTATATAGTAAAAATACTTTCTTCCCTCAAAATTAAAAGTACCTATATATTTCATATATTTAAAGGAACTAAAAATTACGATTATTTGTAGGAATGGGGCCCACATCCTAATAAACTGCAACTTATGTACTTAGAAACGATAAGTCATGAAGAATGTGAAACAGCTGCGAAAAAGGCAGCCAAAAATAGCCAATGGGATCCCATAATAGACGAGACCATAGAACTATGCACCATGCATCCGAAAGGGGCTGGGTTTGGTATGTGCCATGTGAGTAGACATAATTAACTTAATTTAAAATGATCATTATATATTTCGCGGTGTTGCTTGTTGAAATCTTGATAAAATATTGGCAACATGAAGATGGTTTTAAAATTGTGGGTATTCATTTAGTTAAACTAAGTTTAAACCTTATATATTTTTTGTCACAAATGTTTACGGCCACATCAAACAATTTGGATATTAAGAATAAATTCATAGTTATGTCAATCATTTATCTTCATCCACAAACAAATATGACATACTCATACGTGTGCGTTTATTTTCTGGAAATACCGGCACTCGCTTCATAAACTGACAAATCAGAAATCATAATTTACATTATGTTCTTCTAATAACCGAAATAAAACCGATATAACCGAAACCGAAACCCGAAAGAAGGTGGACAAGATTCATTTTATCGGTGATACTGCTATACCGCGGAACAAACCCTTGATCATAAAGTCTAACTTTGACTTGAAGTTCTAATTGAGAATATAAGAGGCCTTATGAACATGTGTTATTTACGAAGTATTTCAGTATCACCAACAATATATAGTATCATATATACACAGATATAGGTACACAACTAATAAGTATAAGTTTAATAAAACTTGTTCTGGTTTTTCAGGGTGATTCCGGCAGTGCGCTAGTATCCCTGGACTCCAATAAGCAGATCGGGGTCGTATCCTGGGGTTTCCCTTGCGCCACTGGCGCCCCAGACGTCTTTGCAAGAGTGAGCGGCTTTAAAGATTTCTTGTTAAACATCCTCAGTAAGAAACCAACTGATTCTATAGTAGAGTAAAAAATACATTATATCCTGGAACTCTATTAAAAGCCAGTATTATACTAAATAAGTAGAATAAAGGTTGAAGATATAATGCGTATAGGTGGGTATTTAAACTAGATTATAATTAAAAAAATATATTTATTTATATAAAAAAAAGTTTTGTAATAAAAAATATTTAATATTTATTAAAATAAGTTCTTATTTATTTCATGCAGGCATATTGTAATCGAATAATATACACTGAATTAAACTTCCCCAAATAGGTTTATTGCAGTGAAGATGTTATCAAAATTTCACGGCAACAATAGCGTTACAAATCGATTAGAACCATCAGCAACACCTCGTTGAATATCTAAATGACCATAAATGCCGCACATAAAGCCGATGTTGAAATTCATACAAGAACGCAAACGATAGACGTCGCTTAAACAAACCACGTAATAATAAAACTTAAACACAAGCTTTCCACAACACTTGGGGTCAAATGGTACTTGACCGATTTGCCTACTTCCCTTGAAGAAGCTTGATGATTTTCACATCTACAACTATAGGTATATATTTCAGCGAAAGTGCGATAAACAAAAATAATTCTGAAGTAAAATGTTATGCTAATTTGCTGCTATTTGCAATTTTTTTTATTAAGTGACATCAACAAAATTGATTAATGGGACAATAGTAAACATTTGTGATTATGTAATTATAAAAGCTGTATCATTTAAAATATTGAGAAAGCAGTTTTTAATGTAATACAATTTCAGATAAATATTTAGTTTCTTTTTTACGGTACAAAATAACGTCAAATAAATATACGTCCTGTCTGGCAGTCTTTTAACCAGTCACAGTAGCCGTTAGGCAACAATTTGCAACATCATTCTTTTTTTTAATAAGAAGAATAAATTTTAGAACGATCGAAAAAGTCAACATACTCATAACTCGAATAGCTAAACATCCGAAGTTATGTTTTTATTTTTTCCTATTCGTAATGAGTCCTATTGAATGGAAGACCTCGAAGCGGTCGGAGCGGAGCATGCTACGATGATTTGACAAATTGGTCTGCCGACCCCATAATAGCAGGTTACGATCTATCAAGGCGCCATTCGATGCAAACGTTTACAAATTGCGTAACCATTCACTAATTTGAGGCCAATAACAACATACGAGAATGATACAATTCGCACTAATTGAGTGCCTAAAAAGGCCATCCTTTTGATACTCTGTCAAATTCTTTACACTTCAGAGTACAATTTTAGTATTGAAGAAGGTTACAGAACTTGAGGAATTACGCTAGTAAATATATGTATATTGACAATAAAGGTCAAACTAAAAACATAAACTGGGAATCGATGAGGAAACTCCCAAGAATATGCGCTGCACTCCACGTATTAGGTAATAATAGGTATATCGCAGCACGGCGTTCTCCACGATAACAGATAATATGATACATGATAAGTCATAAAATACATCCGTGAAGTCTGTTACATGTACACGAGCAGGTTCTTATATAATAATATATTTCATTCATACATTAATTTTCATTTCAATCAGAAAGGCAATTATATGCAATGCATCATGTCATAGCCAATGAACAACTACTACTGCCTACCCAAATTCAAATTGTGGCCAAAACGCCGATTACGTCGATAATAGAGACAAATGCGCAAGCTTGATTTCCTCTACGATTGGTTTTTCGATTAAAAGTAATCGAATAATAAAATACGGATGTGTCCAGATTAACAATCGACATGCTGCGGTTACACCTAAAGAAGAGAAATTTAAAGAGCAAGTGGACATTAATTTCACTGTGATTGCTTTTATTTATAGAAGTTTCATTGATTTATTATTTGGTATCATAATAAAATGTATATTCATTAATTCATAACAACCATTTCATTTTCACGTAATAATTACTGATAGAAATTGATTTTCCATTTTACTAGATATTAAATTCTAAGTAACTAACTAATTAACTTCACACCACTTCCTCAAATACTATAAATTCTAAATCATCACAGATTTAACTTATTTGTCAATCGTATTTCAAATTGGTAAGATAAAAGCGCTTAAGCAATATATTGTTTTTATGATTTAATAATAAGCTTACTTCGTCAAGTATTAATATTTACAACTCTTTAACTGTCTCGCGCAAGAAAGTCGAATAGGGATGTTGACTGGCTAGTCAATTGAGATACTTTTTAAGAGCTGTCAAAACGAAATTACTACATAGACTTTGAATGGGCTTTTCAACGTGTAACGTCACTACTTTGAATAGTCAACTGACTTAATATTAAGCAGTTTTTGTAAAATTAAAAATCTTAGACTTAATATGATACAAAATCAATAAAGGTTTAACAGCATACAACGATACTTTCTTTTTCAGAATTGATATTTCAAAATTTAATATAAATGGTGTCAACATCCCAATTCTGACTATCAGCCTTTTTTTTTCTCAAGCGTAATAAATGTACGACATATTAACAGAAACTAATCTTAATTATATTAAAATCATTGACACGGAAGAAAAAAAATCTGTAAGTAAGTGTATTAAGAACGAAGCTACTTTATTGTTTAACGTGTTAAACATTAACAACATAAGAATATCTGTAGAAGGCCCGGTACCTCAGACTCAAAGTAAAATAAGTTCACAATATAATACCTACTATATATGTAGATTCAACGCCGAACAAATGTACGACAGATACCATTTACATCAATCTGAAACGGATAAACCATTTTCGCAGCAACATCACGTTCGAAACGGCAATACCGTTAAAAATGTATTTTACGACAAATTCTTTCAATATTTGCGATCGCGCCCGATTGTGATTCCAGGCGTCTTTTGATGTGCTTATAGGAATACATTCAGATATTTATCGACAACAATGGAGGCACGCCACGGGCATTCAGTTCTTCACACGCGTTTTACGTAAACCTAGAAACTTTGCGCGACTCTAGCGAGATGTGTAATGCGACCATTTAATTTATTATTATCTCAGGATCTGCGTACACACATAATAAAATGTTATTTTATTGTAACTAAACAAGGTTTTACATAGACCATGTCACAACATCGTCCATGTAAAACCTAGCCTATCGTTAGAAACAAATTCACATACATATTACAATAAAAAAAACCAATCATGAAACAGTTATTTTAACTAATGAAGAAACTGACCAATCTTATATTTTGGATTATGCATATTATAAAAGAATGCAAATTTATATTAACTTTATAGGCAAATACAAGTTATTGCATACATTAACACTTAGACTAACTCGAAGCTATGTTGATATTTAGCAAACATAAGCAACAACACATAAAATTATCCAATACTTAGAAACAATATTGGTGAATTTTGAGTATTTTGTACACGAAGCCCATATAATATGTTATATTGTTCATGTGCCAACATTTCCAAGAACCGAGAGCTAACAGGACAATAGCAAGTAATTTTCAATGGACTTGATATTAAAATCAGTTTATGCGCTTTTTCATAGATACACAGTTTCATACTTCTACTTGCTGTAATGTTCAAAGGAACGGGAATAACGATGAAGTTATAAGTTATCAATGCTCACTTCGCTTTTTTATAAGTTACTATTCAATTGCCAAGAAAGTAATACATATTTTACTTGGACTCAAAGGTAAGAAATCAATTTTACTTTGTCAATTGTAAAGCTTAGTACGTACATTATGTGTAGTAAATATTTCAAAGATTTCTATTTAATATTAGAAGCTACATCTTTTGATATTAAAAAGAAATCTTTAAAATTGGACACATTAGCTGATCTCAGAACTGAAATTTCATTCATAAATAAGTGATTCAAATCGATTATATGTATATCCAATAACAAAAGTGTATTAGTGTGTTATTTATTCGCGATAAATTAATATGTTTATCTTATTGCAACTATCATTGTGGAAGACCTGTTTATTCATTTGCAAACATATTACAATTGCAATTGTACGACGAGGTGACTAAATGCGTTTTCATTATTCTCAATAGCTTATTATTGTGAATACCGATGCAATTACTAAATATTGTTAAGATGAATAAGACCAGTGATGTGACTTATCAACTTAATACACACAACTGATTTCTCACATTATTTATTACATTATGATGATTGATGTTAGTGCAACAAAATAGTCAAAGATGTAGAGAAACTGATTGATAGTCTCATCCCATCGTGGCGTTTACTTGTATTTAATAATTGGACTCATCAATTCATGATTAAGGTTAATCCCAAATTTCCAGACTATAGATAGGACGGGATTAATTTGTAAATAATTTAAGAAAATATCAGACTACATCACAAACATTGATCTGACTCCGAGGTAAGTAGCTTAAGCTCTTGTGTTACGGATATCAGAAACAACAGTGGTATTACAAATATATACTTAAATATTGGATATTAACACCCAGACACAAAATAAACACAAGTATTCATTACACGAATGTTTGTCCTGTGTGGGGATCGAACCTACAACTCTTGGCGCAAAGAGTAGGGTCACTACCAAATGCGCCATCGAACCAGTCTTGACTGGTTTGATGAGATCTGAGATCTTGATCTCAGATACGCAATTTTCTAAGATATATTAAAAAACCCAGATATTTACTATTTATTAGACTACGCTTTGACTTCAACAACACGATACTATAAACAAATTGAAAAATATTTTTTGACCAATTTGCAAACGCAAATACCGGCAGATAAAATGTAAAGTACCAGCACTAAAATCAGAAAAAATGCCTTATCTGTCGCCGTAATCAAGTGATTCCGTACAAAATCAATTAACGAGTAGTCGCCTCGTGTTAACAAGCCCGACCTCCGTCCGGCGGAGCCTTAATTAACACATCGACACCAGCAAGGCTGAGTAAAAGCTTCCCGGCAGTTTCAATGACAGCAATGTGCACCCATTACTCATTATTATCTGCAGAGTAGTACATTGCTTCAAGCTTTATTGAGCTGAAGTAACTTTATATATTTTACTTTAGCATCACGAGACCAGGCTGCAAAAAAATTATCTAAATCTAGAAAATCTTTAAATAATCTCGAATCTGTATGACTAAGAATTGGACTACCAGCTAACAAGATTATTTAATTAGTCAATTAACTAATTACAAGCAACGTCTACTCATAAAACTGATACACATAAAACAATTTAACTAGTACCAACTAGACATACTTGTTTTTTACTATCAGTTTGATAACAAGTTCTGTTCGTATCATAAACGTGAAAGTTTGTGACAATGTTGGTATGTTAAAATGTGATAAAAGTATTAGTAGCCCTGCGGGTAACATGCCCACATAATAAAGGCTCATAAACCTGTAAATAAATAAATTTACATAATTAATCCATTTCTAACTAAGGAACTTTTTATCAAAATTTGCAGTAGATAATCTTTCTATCATAAGTATTTTTTGTTGCTTTAAAATGAGTCTGTAAGAACTAGACATAAAAACAATTTGATATTTGGTATTCTCTTTATCGCATCACTGATTAACTATCTAGTGTAAAGTTAGGCAACTAAACCACGTTTTACCTTCAACTTCTACGTCACAAGGAATATATTTGGCTATTGTTACTTTATTCCAGTGAATGGGTTCATGTTTCGATCTCATTAGTCCGACATCGTTTTTACATTAACTTGCTTTTAGTTATCAATCACTGCCAACATTTTGACAGAAAACAGCAATATTGAAAACCATAAAGTTTGTCATTATTGCACTTGTGTAGGCTTAGATTAGCAACAATAGCACAAACGGGCTGCAATTTCATTTTATGTAGATAAAATTTTGTGTTGCAATAGTTCAATGTTGTGCTTTAAGCAAATTTCAACTCTTATTGATAACTTTGTTTGTTTGTTTTATATGAACAAAGCTTAGTCTATAAAAAAACCTCGGAAAGATTGCAACAATTGACTGTCACGTATATAAAATACTTTACTATAAGTAAATATTAACAGTATATTTATATTATATACTTGTATATAAATAATCGAAGAACTCAGTACTTTATATCAACAATATGTGGCCGTATTAAACTCTATATATTTATAGTATCTAAATCTCAAATCCAGTTTTGAGTTTAGAAGTATAGGTAATAGTTTAGAAGATAGGTCGGTCGATAGATTTACGACCGTATCAAATACAGGTATATCTAATGTTCAAGCATTTTATGATATCACTCCAAAATTTTACTGGTTACTAATTGGTCATAATGCATGCACCAATTAGCTGTAGACTTTAGGTAAATTTATAAAAAAAAAGATATATTAAAGCGGAACGCCAAATTAAACTGGCGCAAAATGATTCCGGCAGACTAAATGCCACATTCTCCGCTTAACTGACAGGCACAACGAGCAAACGCGGGCAAACCACGAAGGTCAATTAGCCAGGTACGTAAGTAATTCGAGACAGGCATCGATCATCCGCGCCGCGGCGGTGCGCGGGCGCAGGTCGCACGCACCCGTAACGCCTACGACAAAGACCATCTCACGCGCCCCTATTAACCTTATTCGGATATTTATTACGGAGTCTAGATTTCTAAGTATCGTTTTAAGCATCATAATATACACGAATACTTTATTAACTATACTATACTATACAAAATGTTATAGATGCTTAGTAGATATATGACACATTCACATATATCATCATAAGACATACGTATATTTATCATACATCGGAGCAAAAGCTCGTATTATGATCAAAATCTCCGCGTTTTACACTGACATTAAGTTACTCAATACCCACATACATACATATAGAAAACATAGGGGTTCTGGGATGTCCCTAAAAGTTTTGAGCATCGCATCAAAAGTATTCAAGTTTGCGCACCCCCTAAGTTGAAAATCGCAAATGACAATGTATTTATTTTAAAATTCGTATCTACATACGTTTAAAGTAAGTATCTACGTATGGCAGCACTCATTCGATTCATAGATATCTGAATCGTAACATAAATATAATCTTTTTCTTTCATATTCAAAGGAAAAAAATATGAAATAAGTTTTATTGTACCGTAACCTGCGAAGAAGACATGCTGCGCCGACCCCAGATGTACTGGAAGTAGGGCAAGAGGATGATGATGATGATGATGTACCGTAACCTAGCTTCTCGTATCAGATAGCATGGGATGGAAATGTTACATATCCAATAATCCAACGTAATGGATTACCTTCCCTTTCTTAAATAATTTATGGATAACAATAGTATTGCAATCAAACGATCTATTAACTTGAACCACTAGGTCAGATTACGATCAAATGTAGGTAATAACAATAAACTGTGATGCACTGAAGCATAATATCTGCTTTTAATTTGCCAATACGCACTCGTAATATTACTGCAGTCCGCATTGTTACATATTGTTCGAGTATTTCTAGTAGATACGGGAATTCATCATAACTATGTACCTTTATAATTAAGCATTTTTTGAAGAACAGGTACAATCAACAACAAATGTACCTAACATTTTTGACCTTTACCGCTATGAATACAAGAAGTCTATTTAAACATGTTATGTGTCGCTGACCGTACCTAATAGCTTGGGATGGCCTTTACATTTAAGCGATGATTTAAAGGCAGACCGTAATGTAACCACGTTATACAGTTTGACAACTGTTGCCGAGATAGAAATACTCTCAAAACTTAATTCTAATATACATATATAACGTCTAAATTATCTTTCATAAAAGAGATTATTTAGTTTCCTATTTAATAAAAAAATCTTAAAAATTATTATTGATTTCTGCAAAATGATTCATTTTGCGCAGAAAATATTTATTTAAAATAAAAAGGTTACCATTCTCTTCGCGCAGATGTCTCATTGCATTAAATTTACTATATTTAAAAACATTTATTTAAAAAACAAAAATCTATTATATAAAAAGACCAGTAAACAGATGCTTATCTATAATATGTTATCTGAGAGCAGGCAACGCAATCTTACGGAATCTCATTGCCACGTCGTCCATTATTTTAGCTCCGAACAACTAAAACGATATTATCTACTTAGTCTTGAATATTAATTTTGATTCGGTACATGTTCTGTATTAGCCGCCGGCTACTCAGTATAATTTAATTTTTACGCTGGCTTTTTAAACCACGCCTCTATATTAAGCTGTGGGTGTATATATTGCCTTATTTAATGTTTGTATGAAAAGTTATTGCTCAAATTATTAATATTTTAATACGTTTGAGATATTGCACAATGTACTCGTCGATCATCTCTAAAACGATTTACTGTAGAGATGATTTTAATAATTAGTACCTACATCTTGATGTATAAATAACCGCTTAGAACTGTAAATCACTAATTTAATTACATTATAAACAAAAATATGTCCGTTTGTCTAAACATTAGCACCACGATTCTGATTAAAAAAAACGTATTTAAGAGCTTGCAACATAATGGTACTTATAATCTGTAGTTTTAAGAGTTTAGGTAAATAGTTACGTTAAAAACGCATTTCAACACCCAGTTCTACACATGGCGAGCTATGAACGAATGTTACTTAGGTAGAAAAACATATTTTAATATATTGAGTACTATGTTATCGTTACATACATACATACATAACATCACGCCCATAATTCCCGAAGGGGTAGGCAGAGTCAAAGGGCAGCAGGCCACTTTAACCACATTCAGCCAAAAATAAAACTGGGCTGGGTGGTGTTATCGTTACGCTATATTAATTATATTATTTCAAAGATCATAATGCTATTAAATGAAGTAGGTAACCTAAAAATTATATTAATAACATTAATGTTGAGTATATGCAAAAATAAAATGCATTGGGGTTTATAGGTTCACATAGCATAACGTTACATGAACGGTGATAGACATCAATAGACATAAACGATGTCATTCTGCAATATCGCAATGTGCATTCTAACATTTGCATATGTCACGAGTCAAACTTCTAGAATAAAAACGTGTCGAATCGATTTGCATGTATTTTATTCGATATTAGCCAATGATGCTATTTAAATATTAAAATACCACGCCTATATTTTTTTGTCCCAAATTCAATTTTTGATACAGGCATCTTTAATCACGAAATCGTTCGCCTTAAAGTTGAAAAGACATAACGTTTACTATTTATCCTAGGTCGCCTACGTTAATTCATGGCGTGAGCTACAAGTACTAAAATGGGTTGTTCCGAGTTTTATAGCGTCCATGAACAGAGTAATAACTCGATTTACTTCAATTGATATCTTAATATCGTGGCCACTTCTCCCGACTAATACCTCAATAAAGGTGTATTTAGTTAGCAAAATATATTATATTCATTCTTACTTGGTCTGTTTAGATAATGTTGTAGTTGTATTTTAAGTAGTGTACAAAAATAAGAATATTATGTACTGTTTTCTTGGCGAAGACCAATTTGTCCTGGATGAAATGTTTATTCTGCATTGCATCATTGTGTTGTAAACAATATATTACACTTAGTTAAGCAATAGTTGTCTTTAATTCGCGACCCGTGTCATTGTCCACAACAATAAGATACGTTGATACGGTTACAAGGTTCATTCAAGTAATTAAATACGTAGTAGCAATAAACAGAGCTTATTAGATGATATCACGATTGACTTGTTCAATTACTTCATAAGTATCAACAGTTACTAAATTGAATGAATAATTAATGGTCATTCCAATACACAAAGTCCGGTAATTAAATATTGCTGCCTGTTGATTTTTAATTAACAATAAACATAGACTTTATACTTACTTGTAAAACTCGAACGGACAAAGTATTTAGTTATGACATGCCGTCGATATGTCGTCGACATGCCGTCGACATGCCGTCGACATGCCGTCGACATGCCGTCGACATGCCGTCGACATGCCGTCAACATGCCGTCGACATGCCGGCGACAGTTGTGGGCGGCTGGCCGTCGTCGACAAAGTGGCGTTAAACAAAAAAAAATGAAAACAAACGTTTTTCCCTCACTACATAACATAAATAGTATTTGTATAAAATCACTTACCACATTGATCTTCCCGAGGATGTGGTTTATCTGTTCCTTGCTGCACATCTTGATAACTGTTCCTGTGTCCTCTTATCACATTTTACCAACTGATCACACTTTCATCTTAAACCTACGATGACGACAAATAATTATTATTTATTCTTGAGACCAATTCACGAAAACCAAAGTAATATATTTTCTACTACCAAATGTCAAAACGTCAAATGTCTACAAAGTGTAAATGTGCATATTGAAATAAATATCTTTCAAATAAAATATTGATAGTTAACCCCTTTCCTGTAGACTGTGCACAAAATCGCAAAGTAAGCAGGTATGTGCTTTTTATCAATTTAAAAATGATCTGCACAAAATAGAATCATTAAGTACATTAACATGAAGTAAGTACACCTTGCCAACAATGATAATGTTGTTAATAAAATCGTTTAGGCACTTAAACTAACGCACATCAAAATTCACATGACATTTATGTGAACATAAATATATCTGAATTTATGGCCGACATTTGACACCGGCTCGACATCCGATAACTCCTGGTGTCTGGTTCGCGTACATGCATGCATATCTGGTAGCTATAATCTACAGGCTTTGCCTCAAATATACTTATACGGCAACACCGACTAATCTCCGTATTAATTTTCACTGGACTAATTGGATATCCGACGAGTTCGTTAACCTGGAGTTAACAAAATACAGACATCATCATCATATTAAATTGGGAAATAAGGAAATCTATTAATCCATCTGTTATGGTGAGTCAATTATCCTAATTAGTTATTTATGTAGTATTTCTCTTTAATAGATTCTATTCACCTTATTTAAAACTGAACTAGCAACTAATTTAATGTTTAGATCGCTTTGACATTATGAGTAATACGCTTAAAACCTTTTTACAGAGAAACTAGCTGCCTATGGGTTTCAGTATAACTAAATGCGCACTATAACTAAAATAACGTTTAAATATATCGTTAAAGTGTTGTCTTAACAAAAGATACAAAAATAAACTGCGGCTAATTCGTTTAATGCACGAGTGGTCCCGGCGAAACGTTTGTTTCACAAACCCAAATTTAATAAAGAATTGGCAACCGTCTGGCCGCAGTCCCAGTAGGCCTCTAATGGAAACTGTTGAATTTCTATTGACTTGGTCAATAAAACTGATAACAATCGATCGGATACGACCGACGCCGGGGCAATTAGAGCTAATTATAATTAATTTTACGAAATTCTCTTTTGAAACATGAGTGCGTAACTCAATAGTTGCATCGGTTAATTAAGTTCACGCATAATATTGTTATTTGTGTCGCGGATTTTCAGCGATTATTGTGAAAGAGTTGTGTGGGAGCAATTGATTGATTGATATAATTTAGATATAATAAATAATACCCTAATGAGTATGTTAGGTGTGGGCTGTTTGAGGGCGAAATAAATAAAAATATTTTATCACATTTGCGTATAATGCACCCCTTTAGCAACAGTACCTCTGTAACAACTATATAAAAAATGTGTAAATATATCCTAAATGAGAAACAAGTTAAAAAACTACTTTATCCATACCTCTTCACAAATCATACATTAACGTTATTAAAAGAAGTTACAAGAAAACTTGCAAAATATAATTTCAAAATAAAAACACGTTGAGTGCTTAACTTTAACAAAACTATCTGTTTCATTAGAGGTTTGATTATAACCCAAGTATTTTATTTAGTACGAAATATCAAATTAACTACATGTCAAAGAACAGTTGCACTGATGACCTTTTACGGTATTTAATTAGTTGTTTTGTAATCAAAATAAACAAACAGTAAAAGAGATTTGGCAAACAGCTATTAGATTTGATCTGCAAAATAATTAAAAAATAAAAAATAAAAGCCACAAATAAATTTATACTTTTGTTGCACCATTCCAACATTATCGAGGAGAAGCAAGTCAAACTGAACGTTATGACAAATGCAAGTTACGAAATTCAATGTAAGGGAGAAAGTAACGTTATTTTAGCCTACGCTATGTTAATTGGTAACGATAATACAGTAGTAAACGCCAACAATAACGGTAATAGATACACTCGTGCAGCTCTACAATTCTGATCTCATATTTGTAACATATTAAACAACTATATAACGACAAGCTAGCCACTTGTCACTACTTTTTCACAATTTTCCATCTAACCCAGCCCAGTTTTATTTTTGGCTAAATGTGGTTAAAGAGGCCGGCTGCCCCTTTGACTCTGCCTACCCTTTCGGGGATTATGGGCGTGATGTTATGTTATGTTAAACAACTATAATCTTCTAATACAAACACCCCGGGCATTAAAGGATGAATGCCACCCTAAATGACAAGTTTCATATTTACGGCCACAAATTAGCTAATACACAATCAATAAAAACATTCATTTCCCTCTTTATTGCAAATTAAAGGCGTATTTTTAATACCATTGGTGAAATCGCCGTCTTTTACAGAATAATTTGCCCATTTAAATGTTTTGCATAAAAATCTCCCAACATTCAAGTGTTCGCGGACAATACAATAGTTGCGTCACCCTCATACATATTGATGGAGATTATTTCACATGGGCAAAAACGGATAAGAAAGTAAAATACATAGTTTTCACTCTGTTTATAGCATTAGTTAAGAATCCTTTTGGGCAAACAAATAAATATGGTTTTGCAACCATATTTATTATGTCGGTGTCTAAGTCATAATATCTTCCAGTATAGGCTAATCTTTATACATTATATAAATATATGTGTAAAATAGTCACAATATCCGATAACGTGTACACAAGTGGTGAAGGCTAAGGTTTAAGGTAAAGTATATCTGTTGTTCTTATTTCAGTGTTCAGACATTATATCATCAAGCTATCCAGTGATCCATGAGCTGCGGTAAGCCAAAGGCCAAGGCTGCGCGAAGGTTTCTGCCAGGATGTCCGCCTGTCCCAGCCTGCGGTTTGTGTACTATGCACAGCGAATTTATACCTAAGCTCTAAAGGTTCCTTGTACTATTAATCTTGGTTAGTACTTTTGTTCCATAGCTAATGCGAATATACATCGGATTGATGTGTCAAATCGGATATGTATTCCTTTACATATATTCCACAAGTTACAATAATAATTTTCTGGCTGAATGTAATTAAAGGGGCCTGCTGCCCCTTTGACTCTGCCTACCCCTTCGGGGATTATTGGCGTGATGTTATGTGTGTGTGTACAAAAATATTGCGCAAATTTATTGATGTTAACTGTTCAGCTTACACATTCAATTGGAGTTATTTTTTTTTCTTTTAAAAACCTATTCAAGCACAATATATAAAGAAAAACATACATTTCTATTCACCAACACTGTCAACGAAATACACAGTGTGTGTATGTCTGTGGCTAAACATAGAAACATAGATATACACACACTGTGATAAACGATCAGGGTAGAACTGTAGGTTAAGCAACTACAAACAATGAAAGTGGTCGCATTTATAAACACCCAACATCATTCATCAGATAGCACAGCAGGCACCTCTATCAGAGTAATCAATTAGACGCACTTTCCAGGCTGCTTCAGAATAAATATTGAAATCTACTCTCGCAGTTTGTATTTTCAAGTGTATCTAATCACTGAATCAACTCCGTAACAAAAGTGAATAGTATCTACGTTTTCAGCCAACTAACTAAAGCAAAAAAAAGGAATCTTTAAATCGTATAAGACAGTGTCGCCAGTCACCACAGAAACAATAAATCAAAAAGAAAGTGTTCTTACTTTATTTGCTATTATCTATTTACTCTATAAATCAGAAAAAAATGTTATCTATACTCGATACCACATTTTAACGAATCGATAAAAAGCCAGATGTCAATCAACGCCGATGTATGTACCCGTGTACTCTCAAACATCTCGTCGTAACGTTATCTAAGCGATGTAATCATAACAATCAAAAAGAAAAATAAACCCAAAAGACTACACAACACCACAGCATATTTATTATGAGTAACTTGATTTACTTCATATACTCTTATAGATTTCATGATGACTTGGCTAAAAAGTCGAATTGAAATGAATTATATGAGAAAACAAGCAAGAAGTTATTATTTTATTGTTATATACATATAGGTACAGTTAAAAATAACTTACATACCCTAAAGTAAATATAGAATTGTAAACAAAGATAACAGGGATAAGATAAAGAACATCCATTACAAATTGGATTGCTTCACACAATGACGGTTAAAAACAGTACGTTTTAGAACAAGGTGTTTTCAAAAAGGTAAAGTTTAACAAAGTCTAGTACCTGTTTAAACAGAGTTACTCGACACGAGCGCTGTGTCCATTCTAATGCCAGTGCATCGTAAATTGCGATCGGTTGAGCGGCGCGAATAGCGAGACACAAAGCGTTACGTTTTTGCAACCCACTTCATTCAGACGAAAATGCTATCAGCGAGATGAAAGACTCCACCGATCCGTATTCACTGGGCAATTTCATGCCTTTTGGCACATATAAATATAAGACGCAGCGAGACAGACTTTCACCGGCAAATATCATATTATATATATTTTTTATTTTAAATTTCATTTTGAAACTGCTCTGAATGAATTCCTTCTAACCAAGTAAAACATCATACTAAAAGAGGTTGCACTTTATATTATTGAAATCTTTGCATGAAATGCATTCAGTAACTAGCGCAAATGAATTCGTGTTTCTTTAGCTATCGCTCCATGGACTTTAAAACAAACCAAGACGCTCTTTTCTATTAGTATATATATATTATATAGGTGCCTACGAAAAATTGGCCATGGGCATAAAATGTCTTACGGAAGAGCTCCTTCATCTTTAGGTATCTTACAAAGAACCTTATAATGTAGAAAGTTTTAATATAAGATTCTCTTTGTTATATCTTTTTATATATTGGTCAACCTGTTAGAAAAACCACCTTCTTACCACACTGTTACAGATCAAGCAAATTTCGAGTTATATCGCTTTCGCCAAAAATACGCTTTCTGCCAACGACGATGATGCAACGTGAAATGTCATTTCGATCGTCCCACCATAGCTGTCCACGTTCTTTTATGCCTAAAATATGTCAATTCATTTATTTCTCTGTTGCGTAACCTCATTGGTTGATTCCTATCTGGGCCTAGTGCTTCGGCTAGTAACTATTGGAGCGTGGTTAATGGCCAGCTTTGAACATGCATACACGTGTTAGCTAACGCTTCCTCGCTCCGATAATTAGCTCACTGCGATGAAGTTCACTTTCACCTGCCCGCATGTACCACGGAGGAAATAGACAGTTTGAGGAGGACGCTTATGTGTCTGTTATGTCTGAGCCACTCTGTGTCTTAATAGGCCTTTATGTTACGCTCCCATGACAGTTCTTCAAATATAATTTATGTAATGTCTATGGTACATATTGATCCTCGTATTTTACCTTAAGGAATCTATGCGTCCTCATCGTCCTGGGAGCGGTGGTAGCTCAATGGTAAGGACACGCGCCTCTTAACCGAGGAGTGCGGGTTCAAACCCGGGCACGTACCAATGGATTTTTCAAAATCTATGTACGTATTTATACCACTTGCTCGACGGGGAGGGAAAACATCGTGATGAAACCTGCAAATTCAAATAACTTTGGATTTGTAACCATGATCTAAAAGTTTTCTGGTTCCCCTATCTTAGGGTTACGAAGGTCAGATCGGCAGTCGCTTCAATGTAATTACCAGACTCGCTACATCCTGGATCATGGTCTAAACGGACACCGTCTAAGCACGGGACATATCGCTAGGAAGATGATGAATCTATGCGTCCTCAGTAATACGGTCCGATGAAGGAAAAACTTTTATCACAAGTATGAAAACTTATTATATATTATTCCAACTCCAAACCATGGTTCAGCCAAGTGAACCTTGAATAGGTACAGGGCATAAACCTAGGAAGATAATGATCCAGAAAATGGACATTCACTTGACGCAAATCTACACATGACCAACTGAATTATACGCAGATCAAAGCAGGCGGAAGTTAGTACCAACGTAATACAATTAAGTACATAAATAGATACCGTAACATAACAATTATCATGCCAATGTTTTCCATTATTTCGTCAAGAGTCGTCATAGAATGCTGTGATAAGAATGTACTCAAGGATATATTGTTTATTTGAAACTCGAGGGGAATAAGGCCATGAATTTAGTAATTAGATACTTAACTTAAGTTACTACTGATTAATAGACATTACAATTTGAACAACTAACACTCTAAGTAATGTAAGACTATTCGTTCATTAACACGCTTTTATTTCATTGATAGGTTCACCTATAGCTGCCCACGCTAAATAACACAAATTATAAAGCAATATAATAATAACACCTTATATTTCACCTTAAAGACCAGTAGATATATACATATACGTAGTATATATGTGAAAAATATTGGCCTCTACTAAATCTTACAAGGTGTCAACCTTTACTCTATAAGCTACATCTTTATTAATTGGATAATAAAGACTTATTTTTGTGTGTGAACGATGATGGTAGGTAGCTCATAATTTTATGTATAATAATTTTATGACAGTTTGATGTATGCCCTTCTCATTATAACGTAATAGGAAGAATACACCGTTGTAGCTCATTTCTCACGATAATAAGGAGATAAGATTTACACTTTGATAAGATTTTAGGACAAAACTAAGAATTTAACCTACTAATTACGCTGGAATGCTTCCTCCATAAAGCGTTTTATTATCCGTTAATTGTTAAGGCAAGTGTCGTATTTTTATGATGATAATAATATGGTTCTTTGAGTGAGATACAAATTTAATTTTACCTATTGATCAATTCAAAACTGATAAAATCTTAAGACTATCTAGAAGTGATTTAGAATACACATGAACTAAAGTAACGACCGATCTAAATTGGGCATAATCTTTGTACTAAAATGCAATTCGTGAAACAATCCGTATTTATTGTTAGAATAATAATTGATTCGTGCCGACAATCAACGAGGCTCGTTAGTAACGAAAACAGTAAGCGTTGCAGCCAAAAGGAATTTTACAATTCACTCAAAAATGTCGAAAACAAAACCGCAGCGCCGGCAATCCTACAACTCGTGAAACAATTTCACCATCCCACGGCAAATATTAGAGTTGCGAGCTGGCTCGATAGATCTATTATGAAACCGAGCTCATGTTTGGTGCTCAAAAACAGTGCTTGAAAAATGAACTTATCATGCAGCCAAAAAAAATTCGATAAGAAAAAAACAAAAAACCGCTTCCTACACAAATTTAAAAAAAAACAGTACGTTTGTACATGCATGCATTATGGTGTCCACCGTAAAATCACGTAACTTTAGCAAACTACCTACTTTGCTATCAATACATTCAAGTTATATTTTCTAAATTATTATTTTTTTATTTGGGCACTAAATTATATTTTATAATTGAACATTAATTTCAATAATAACTAATTTACTATTACTTATTACTTAAAGTCATTTTCTTGTGTTGTATTTATTAACCTATAAAATATGATAGGAAGTTACCCACATTAATTTAAACTAATTATTTACTTCCCAAATTTTCTTAAAGACCTAACGTTAATACATTGAATATTTTTTGCGTTATTATGACTTAAACATTTGATTGAATATGGCAAAAATATCACTTACATGTATTTACCAAAATAGAAAAAAAAAACATAAATACTGATTGGAGGTTGTCATCAAATCTCAATCATTGATTGTCTTTGTATTTTACCTTGCGTATCTCAGTCATGGTCAGAAATATTTTATGTGGATAAAAACGTAAGATGGAATCAAACAAAAGAACCGTAAAAATTGCACCATCAAATTGTATTGGTTGATTACCTTGATAGTGGACATAACCCATTAAACAAACTCAAACATTGAAAATTATAAGTGATTCAAGAGATGCAATTTTGGCTATTATACAAATTTTATATCATAACAGAAAAATTAAGATATAAAGAGCGCCTGTAGATAAATCTACATGTTTCACTTAAACTAACAACTCAACTTATAACTGTGAAATTCATATGCAAACAAAATTGAAAAATTAAGGGAAACTAAAGACTTGTGAGGTTATGATAAAATTAAAAACTTATATACATTCAACCAATATTTTCATAAATATCTACCTATGAAAATATTGGTAGAACTTTTATAGCCTGCTTTTATCGAGTCCTTAGGACTTGTTCATAATGTCGTGTCATTTTGATATTAGAAACTTTACTTATTACATGGGTTTATGGAATTTCATTTCTTTAAGTATACCATTTGAGTTGAAATTTTTATATAATATTTAAGGACTAAAGAAGCACTTGAGTCCTGTGATTACTGAATCAATGAGATTACATATTTTTTCGAGGTGCTTCATAATTATAATTTATATCGCTAGCGTATAAAAATTCATGACCGAGGTATTTCATGCCTAACCTAAATACCAAAAGTAATATTCTTATTGAACTCCAAACATGTAGCGGACGACAACCTTGCTGAAAAAAAATGTATCGCGATCGGTGAACCAGTTCCAGGGTTTACAATTAGAACGAAGTCATCTTTTTCTTCATAGGAGTAGGCCCTGATCCTAACCAGGTTACATTAAAACCTAGCCAGTATGTTTATTACTTTAAAAATGCGTTTATCTGACATAAAGAGGCATATCTATCACGATTATACATAAATAATTGCCTGAATATTAAAGTTTTCTCAATGCACTTTTCTTCTGCGCCGACCATTATCCTCTTATGCTAAGGCATATCCCAAACTTCTGAATCATGAAAATACTTTATAGGTGAGACAGATGTGAAAACCTTTATTGGTATGCTTTATGCACGACGCACGGATGCGTAGCCTCCAAAGAGGATTTCACAAGCCCATTCTCGTGTTCTCCCTTATAGCGCAGCGCAAAGCGAGGATCTGTGTGAAATTAGCCCACTTACATGCGTTGCCGCATAGCGCAGTGGTGCAATACTGCGCCTGTGCAAAGGTTGGGGTGAATGGGCTCTTTCAATTACCCGACACATCTACGCGCCGGAATAGAATAGGTGCCGAGACTGTCTAATAACAGTAATTGTTCGCAATATTACGTCCTAGCTCTTCGATACGACTGTGTCATTTCGAAGCTTGCAGCTGTTATCCAGTACCTTCTAATCAATACCACCCAGATTTAATCTGAATCCAAAATGTTAACATATGCACAATCTAATTAACAGTTTTTTAAGATTTGTATGTGGGGTGGATTTTATTAAGAGCTGTAATACTTCATAATAATTCGATTATTATGAAACATTCTCTGACATTGTAAGCGAAGCGCAAAATGAAGTTCAAAGAGTATGATAATAAAATGAATATGTGGCCAGATTTTTTCCAAAACACTTAGTATTTACGCGCATTATATGTACGCGCAATGTCGTTTATTTTATTTAATAAAATACTAATTTTACGTACCATATCAATTATTGTGTCCTTGAAAATACACGCACTTTTTAACGCTCACAAAAAAAATTCATGCAAATTCCTTTCAACAATGTAGTGAGCAACACAATGTCGAAACTAATTAAGACTAATTGATGCGGCACTCAACAATAATTTTAACATATCATGTGAATATATGAATTTATGAACCGCTCTTATGTAACGCACCCTGCGCAAACGAGGGTAATCGCACTTCAAAAACGCGTTCACCACCCATCACAATCCGACTATCACTACCTTGATAAAAATTATGTGCATCAAAAATATATCCAGTTACCTAAAAACGCACAAAGTGGCATTTGGCAAACCTGTTCCGATTCCAAATATGCATGCATTAATTCGCCGATCTATAAATCGTTTATCATACCCGCACAGTGACGTAAAACGCATTCCTGAACGGTGGTCTCAAGAAGAAATAATTCACAAAATCACAGGCACCACAGTTCACCACAAGAGTGTTTGAGAGATAAAAAACTTCGCGGCGAATTTGTCGGTTCAAGCGGGCGTATGGTGCGCGTTTCGCGGCATCCCACGGTGTTGACCGCGCGTGGTACGTTGCTCATGGGCGGCAGGTGACTGCGCGCGCCCGCGGACGAAGGTAGAATCACCCGGCGCGGTGCATTTCCGAACGTCCGCCGCTGAACCGAAGTAGGTAGCGATGTCACGGCGAGTCAGAGAAAATAGTAGTAGAAAACAACTATCATTACTTACCGTGCTGTACTCGTCTTCGATCATCGTCTATTTTTATTTGCTGATGCCGTTTGAATACAAACCATGGTAACTAACCTGGAACAAAAGAAAAAGTGGTGAGACATAAAATAAATCGGTTGAATTAGTTAACGCATGTCCGCGGTTACTGTACTTTTTTAGTTTTTTGTTTATGAGAACCGAACCTCTTCTGCGAAATTGATTTTACTTACATATACAATGTCTTTAAAAATACAAAGCTTTTATAATTTATCAGGAGTGTCTCGACATGCAGTATAAGCAAGCAAGCTTACTCTTGTTAGCCTCTGAACTCCTGATTGAGTAATCAGGGTTTCAGTGGCTCTCAACTACAACACGACGACATATTCCCTAGTCATTATTAGATATTAGAACTAGATAAATCTATATAATAAAAATAATGATACATTAAAAACTACAAGGTTTAGGTACAAAGTTAATCTAAATCTCTGCCTAAAGCATTACCACAGTATAAAAATTTAGGGATTTTTTTTTTATACTGTGGTATTACCATTAGCAATGATGATAAAAGCACAATTTATTAGTGAACCACACAATTATGCAATTTAGAGAAAATGCATAACGAATATTTAATTCGTGCTAGGGAAATCAGGTGACTTTAACGCGACTCAAGGACACAAACATTTCTGGTTTGCAATTTGGTACATTATAGCTAATATCATTGTTTTAAGCCTCAAGATAAGATAGAAGAGAGAGGCTTTCAATCAAGATAAATTATGTTCATGCGAGATAACAAAGATCATGGCCACCGAAAATAACTCAAAGAAAACAATCATCAAAAACATAAAAAATATAGAAATTTAACTTTTTATGAGATACTAGCAATTTATAGCGGCTCCGGCCGTGTGGTATTCATCCAATCACAGATACTCTATCGCGCGCCCTAAACCCCTATTGGTTTTATAATTTTTTCCGGAATAAAAATTAGCTATATTCTTTCTTTTAGGTACTAAACGATTATGTATTAAACCATTGGTATACCACATTTCTTCATTATCTGCTAAGTTCAGAAATATCATCATCTTCCTAGCGTTATGTCCCGTGCTTAGACGGGGTCCGCTTAGACCATGATCCAGGATGTAGCGAATCTGGTAATTACATTGAAGCGACTGCCGATCTGACCTTCGTAACCCTAAGATAGGGGAACCAGACAATTTTTGGATCATGGTTACAAATCCAAATTTATTTGAATTTGCAGGTTTCATCACGATGTTTTCCCTCACCGTCGAGCTAGTGGTATAAATACGTACATAAATACTTTCGTTTCCTGCGTGAAATGTAAACCTGACATTTATTCAGCAATAAACAGAGCTCTTAAACGTAGTCGTCTTCCACTTTATACAGTGAATTGTGATCACCTACGACTACGATAACATGGGACCGAGTTAACGTTCATGAACAATTTTTCTATATTCATCAAAATTTGTTCCGTGGATCAACATAAGAACGTAAAAAATTTAAAAGTTACTTTAACAATTATAATATAAGGAAATGACATGTACGTTGTCCCCCCCTTCTCCAGCCAAGATGGTAACGGCCGGGGTGTACCCACTAAAACTCCGGGATGCATCCTCCGCCGACTGAGGCTTCGCGGGTGCCCCTAAGGAATCCTCCGCTAGGCCTCAGCGTCAGCGCGCTATCGGGCGAGATGCGGATTAGCCCGACACAGGTCAGGTCAAGTGTAAGGTGCTTAATAGATATACATATAACATACTCGAACCTAATATACTGCTAATTAGCTGACCCGTAGACCTCACCAATAATTTTTACGTTTAAAATTTTCAATTTATTGAGAAAGAAAAGCAATTTATATTTAATCTAACCTGTCATCACTATACCAACGCCTAACTGAATGAACTGAACTGAATGCTAGCTAGTGAGATAGTAAATCTGATAAAACTGTTTGCTAATGCAGTGCACACCAAGAAACTAATGATAAGAACTAGCATAGTAGACAATATTTCTTAGTCAATGAATACGACAGATTACCAAGCAAAAAGTGGGATTCAGAACAACAATAAATTCAAAAGTGTTATAATAACTGTTCATTATATACGCGATCTAGAGCTACAATTAATCTACTGGACAAAATTTATCGCACACCCACACATACATAAAATTTCCCACACAAATTTCTACCTATTGCTCTTTCTAGTATATTAATCAGTCACGATGATGAATCATTTTAATAACTAGTGTAAATAAATGTAGGCTTGATCTGTCCTTTTTATACATACGTGTAATATAATATGTAAGTAATACGCTTACATTTCAGTGTTAAAATATTTTTTTTTTTCACACATTATTTATTTTACAACATTGATAAACAAATAAAAAAGGATAGCGTGAAGAACAGCGTGAAAGAACGGTATACAAAAACAACAGCTAGCATCTATCACATACATACTGTCACGTCTATCACATCAAGTATAAGAGAAAACAAATGTCACCTATGCTCGTGACACATAAAAAAGCAAAACGTCCTAATTGGGACATATTCGAGACTTACAAATGCGCGCACTTACTACATCTCTGTCTAGATCTAGACCCATGACTACCTGTCTCATCAACATCTATCTATTTGTCCCGGCGCGGATCGATCGCTGCGCGCTCTCGTCGACGCGAAACCTGCACCATCAGACCGAGCGAGATAGTTGTTACAATGTTAGACTGCGCACTTATTACAAAACAATTAAGTAGATTTATGATTGGATATTTGTTCTAATGCATGTTAAAATGGTAATCAATGAAATATCAATGTTAATTAATAATATGCGGTAATGTAGGTATATTGTGTAAATTATGAATGATTGAACTATGGTGTAGGCAGAGCGGTGGTAGCTCAATGGTAAGGACACGCGCCTCTTAACCGAGGAGTGTGGGTTCACACCCGGGCACGTACCTCTGGATTTTTCAAGTCTATGTACGTATTTATACCACTAGCTCGACGATGAAGGAAAACATCGTAATGAAACCTGCAAATTCAAACAACTTTGGATGTGTAACCATGATCCTAAAATTGTCTGGTTCCCCTATCTTAGGGTTACGAAGGTCAGATCGGCAGTCGCTTCATTGTAATTACCAGACTCGCTAAATCCTGGATCATGGTCTAAGCGGACCCCGTCTAAACACGGGACATATCGCTAGGCAGATGATGATTAAGTATGGTGTAGGTATGCCAGTAAGTTCTTTAATGGTTCAGAATTAAAAAAAAACAGCGCATAGGTATAACATACCTAAGATACTTGTGATTCCAAAAAGTATTAAACGTTGATCCTCATTTTTAGGCATTTCCCATTTAAGTCATAATACAAAAAGATATCATCTCATACATTCATCTGATTCCAAAGAAAAAACTATCGCGCTTGTATTAATGAAGCAAAAACCAATGAAAATACCCTGCCCATAGACCAATACAAAATATATGTAAAAATTAATTTGTTATTAATAATAACACATCAACCGCTATGTTGTCCCTTACACAAACGGGGCTATATATTGACAGCCATTGCATTAGTTAGTAAATGACAACCTTGTAACAAAATATATAACTTAAGAAGTAGCCCACCAAAATTAAGAGCACTCTACTAGAGAGCGTCAAACAAATTGATTATTTCACAGGAAATATAACACAATACTTGTTACGTTTAAGTAGCAACACTGTAGACAGCATTGCGTTCGAAGCTAATCAGCTGTTAGTGACTATTAGTTTCAATGTGCTCTGTCGGATGTGAGCCACTTTGGTCTGATTGATTGTATTAGAATACTTGGACTGAGTGACAGCCACTCGATACGGGTGCGATTTAAGCTTCGGTAGAACGTGCTACTCGTATTTATTCATTACTAAAGGTGCAAGGGAACTTCCTATTAATATTTTATCGTAAATTAATTTAAAAAATAATATCAAGAGCACACATAAAAGGAAACCAATGAAGAAGATAATTATATAAAACAGTCTACGTGCAAAAATTCTCGATATATATTAAGTACTCAGATAAAAGTTAGGACCGACCGATAATCTAGTGCGCGCCCATAATTTTTTTACCAAAAAATATAAGGAATAGCTTAAACACTCAAAGTTCTTTAATTAAAATTATATAATACACAATGGGTATTATTTTATTAAAAGAACATCTACCGTACAATTAAAATTAATTAAAAACGGGTGACATAAAAAAAACTAAATAAATTATTCGTGTCAAGAGAAATACTTAATGATAATTTAAAATATGACAAATGTGAATGAAATATGTATAAAATAATATTTATTATGCACGGAAAGAGCAATCATTAAAAGCAGCAATTACATTCATTATTAACAACGGAAAATTTATTACTCCGGAGATCGAAGCTTTCGAGCGACCCGCAAATAAGGGCCATTAGTAATATCAGCAGCTTCTATTAACATTGGTCCAAGTGAAAAGATTGTAAATCCCGCAAGGTTCCGGTTGATGGTCAGTTATTCTTATTTCCTGGGTGGCAAGGGCCGTTTTAGTTCAACTGGAAACTCGATTATCACTGAACAGGTGAAATTCGTAATCAGCACTGGCCGTACGTTACTGACCACGCTTATGGAATACGCGGAGATTAGATCAATCAACTTTGAGTTTTTTTCAATCGTGGACGATTTTGCCAAGGGTATATATGTTAATTTGGCCAATTCATATATTAAATACGGATAATACAATATCCCTAAAACATATATATTTATGAGCCGCTAACCAGAATTATGCATTAATAATGGTATTGCATACCACACTTATAAGTGACATTCTTTATAGCTAGTATTCTTTCATAGATTAAAGATACACACCATAATATAATCCATCATAGAGTAAAGTAATTACAAGTACCTATACATAGATCATGGATTTTTTACTTAGACCAAGCCCCCGTCTGCGGCCTTCAATTAAAGTAAGTATGAAACAAAGAATGAATCAATGTTACCTTAGCAGCTTTATTTATTTCCTGCCTTTCCAAAGACACCACATTAAGACAGACATGAGTTAACCATTAGTTTACGAGCCATTTATTCTATGGCCTCTTATGTGGAAGGCTTTATTTGACCTACATTGAATGGCATGGGTTATTTATGCTCTTTCTTGCATCAACTTTATCGTGTTTGTTTTCATGACTGCAATTTGCATAATACCTAGAACAGCTGCAATCGACTTATGTCTACATTTTTGTAAGTGACCTGTCGGATATAAATGTATGCGTCGTTGTTTACATTCAGCGATAATTCCATAGTCAAGTAGACAACAAAATAGATCAATACATCTGCGTTATGTAACAATGAGAAATCAAATCACGCGCTAAAGTGCCTACGTGATTCTTCGAATGGAACGCGTAGACTCGCAGCAAAATTAATGCGGCAATTTTTCATTCGCCTTCCCATAAACTACTGTAAGCGGAGGCTAATCGGGCGACTGCATCTTGCCACATGGTTTACTGCAAACAATGGGCATTATGGAACATCGGCAGCTCCGTACGAAGTAGGGCTGTCAATTATAAATGCACTGAAGGTGCCAATATTCCGACAGATCTTAATCAGTGCGTGAAAGTTCCCGCTTTCTAGACCAAAGCAATCGAATCTCCTGCATCCGATTTTGGTTGCCAATTAATCAACTGTCGCTATAGTCCAAATATATTTGGTGACCAAAATTATGAATCTTTAAATTACTCCTGCTACAGAAGGCACGTTCATCAAATCTTTATCTATAAACGACGTGAGACATTCTACTCGAATTACTTAAATATGTGTAAACCAAAGACTGACGAAGAACCGTCCAGTTGCCTTTCGAACTTGAATACCAAATTGCTTAAATCACAAAATTAGCATCCCTATCAACACTGCTACCTACAAATCTGCATATCCGTCTGTTAACACGTCCGTCGCCCGAGCGAAAGGGAGACGAGACTTCTTCCAAAAAACTTGTTCCGTTGCATAACAATGGTATGCGTACGGCATCGATTTACTGCTTTTATGCCGCATCCACTTGCTTCTTTTGTTATAATACCCTTGTACAGAAACCGCCAATTGACTTCCCGAATATATTAACGAATGAAAGAAATAAGTAGATAGGTATGTTTAATAAAATATGCACATCAACATAACTAGGTAATTAACAGTATTCGTATTTAAATGTAAATCACTAGCACGGCAGTGAGGAAAATCATCACAAGGAAACTTGTATATTCAGATAACTATGTGATCATGATCCAGTTTGTCTATTTAATAATAACAAACAATATGTATGTCAACCCGTAATTTGGATTTACTACATGGGAACATTTCAAATTGATCGGCTATTCTATAGACTGAGTTTAAATCAGTTAGGACAGACTAACTCTACGGTCACCGTCATAGTCAATCCTTCATAAAAACAGGGAAATTTTAGGACAAATATTTGAAGAAATTATTCGCCGGAATCAATTATAAATCACAATTCCACATTAGAGAAAGTGAATGCTGATGGTAAGTAGTCTTCGACTTCAAAGATGTCGATCTTTGAAGTCGAAGACTACTTACCATCAGCCGTAAAAGAGCAGTTTTCCGTAATAAATGTGTTCGTTTATTAAAAAAACGCTTCAGTAAGATAATCCGTTGTCGCCTTTACGAATCCGGATGACCTTTGGTCACCTGCGCCTGTGTGAAAGCGTAAGTACTTACGATTTAAGTAGTAATAAATGCTTTTAGGTCTTCAGATGGCATTCAGACATATTACCGCGCCATGCGGATCCAGATTTTTTTAAGTTTTAAACTCTTGGAAACACCTACATTTTGATATCAAGTAAAGGTATTTTCCAAATTTCAAAACCAAGTATTTCACGGAATCCATATTGATAAAATTCGATGCATATTTCCATATTCACACGATGCTATGTATACGGTTGTAAAGTTACATTTACGTTAATTCAATAGATAAATAATTCAATGTCTACTACTACTTCATATCACCTTAGGAATATTTTACAGAAAATCTTTACGCCAAACAATAACATATTACAGTCATTGATCGGCACCAACCTTTCGGACGATCTTTGGGAGCAATGGCTCTGATTAGCTTTTCGCACTTACACAAGACACAAGGAAATTACACGTTCCTTTTTTTCAACATGTTCACATCTTCAGTTTCCTCTAGTAACAATGCTCCGATGCTATCAAATTGCCCGTACGAGTAAGCCTGTAATTATAATGAGACGTAAGTGTTGCAATGTATGATAATGTGACTAGGTAATAACTTAGATATTACCTAGTTAAGACATCTTCACGATTTATGACATACTTAGATGCCTTTTCTGATCATTGCACATGGTGAAATATTGATAAAACGCGGTAAATTCTCACAGGTTATTTCTTAACTTTCTTGGATTTTATACGTATCATAAAATCCAATTTAAGATACCAACTTCACCTTAATTATAAAAAATCTCCAGACTGACACACCAATTCCCTAGTTCCAAATTAAGCTTATGCTTGTACTATGGATACTAGGTGAACGGATAGACATACTTAAATACGTTTATAAACATCAATGACTCGAGTACAAATGCCGATGTTCATTACACGAAACATTTGCCCCTAGCGGGATTCGAACCCGCGACCCGTGGTTTCGTGGCCAGCGTCTCTGACCACTTGACCAACGGGCCAGTCATTCATTTCTTTAATCCAATTTTTTATATTTACTTTAAATGTACATCACAACACATACATACTACATGTATTAGAGACCAATAGAATATCGGCAGAGATGCTAATATGCCATCGAAAATAGAGTGACAGTTACACGACTTCGATAGTATACCTACGCAGAATAGAAGAAAAAGGAATCGTCTTGCGGCTTGTGGCTCAAAGGCAATTCTTTTCGATTTAAGGGTTTAATTCCGAGCCAAACCCAACCAAGAACAGATATTTCTCCAACAACGCCAACACCATTCTCCTCCCAATTAGCGAACACCGCAACTAAATCGGTCCAGTAATCACTAGTTGCTGAAATGAGACCGCAGGGACCGACAAACAAACACGACATTTACGTTGTGTTAATTGTACCGACTAAAATGTTAAGCGAGACATTTTCACTGGTAGCCCGGTTTCTGCAAAAGGCGTGTCCGAGTTTTCAACGCGCGCCATTGTATGATGGTGCGATGATTTACGATGCCAATGGATTGCGCTTCTTATTGAATACCAAGTGTGCAATTATGTGACGTATAAAATCAACAAACATACGTGTTCATAAAGAAGAAAAATTGAGATGAACTAAAAAAAACACGATGATCTACCAGCCAAACGTAGTGGGTTCTAAATATTTTGACGACAATGGTTTTGTCGTAAACAATTAGTGCTTACTGACACTCTACCTGTAAATAGGAGGCCTAAAATACACAGACAGTTAGTGTGAGGCAATAATAGGCTAGCTTCTTGATAGACGGTCTGGAAGGTTTGGAAGATTAAGGTCCTCTCTAAAACCATTCGTTACGAAATTTCGGAATTAAAGACAAATATTTTTTTTTTAAATAGAACCTAATCCTTTGCGTAATGGTGTGGTCGCCAGTGTTAATAAAAATAATTAGCTGGTGTTCGTAGCGATTACTTCCAACAATTGTAACATAGATATCATTAATTTTTATAGTGTCTCAAGTTGCAAAAAAAATAGCTTACGATCAGCTTATTGTTTTTACTAGACTTGGCAGGGCACTTCTACGACCCATAAAATATATCAACTAAAATCTAATTGTAATTTCAATTCCATCGTCGCTTCGTCTTAATTTATGCAAGTGACCGAATTACCCCGCACAATGCACCATCGGCGGTGCAGTACGACGCAAGCCCATGGGTGCCGCAACCCAATTTGGGCGAGTAATGGACCCCACGTGCAGCCTTTGTCTGCTTGCACGTCATTTATATGACCGAGGCGAAAACTATAAAACAAAGAGTACGCGTCGAAAGTAAACGGGGTTAGGGTCCGGCCAGCGAAGGGCAAGGACGTCCTACTTTTAAATTGGACTGTAACGTGCTAAAACTTACCAAATTTGTCGGCCTCAATGGCGCTGTGGTTATTTTGATCGCTCGAAACTCGGAAATTGAAACGGGTCAGGAAACTTTAAGGCACTTTTTAATTGGCACAATACGAGGCTAAGAAAGTTAATTTAAAGTTTTCTACCATTTTTACTATTGTAGTTTAAGTATGTAGATAACAGAATGGCTGTTGCTAGAACACAGATACGCATGCATACACATTTTTATCAGATACCATCATCGCTAGTCTACAGGAAACCACGTGAACACAATATTTACATTTCAGAAAGAAAGGCATTTATAAATGCTATTGTTCTCATTAATCTCACAGTCAATACACGCTCACGGCCCATGTAAGTCATAGACATAATGACGAGACAATCACAAACATCTGTCTAGGTATTTAACACAAATAAAAATATTAAAAGGATCTTTCGCAAATAAAATTAATTGAATTCCAAAAAACATTTATACAAAAGCAATAGCAAATAGTTAGCATAGCATTAAGAATAGTTTCAAACCCGACTTCTTTAAGGAGAAACATACTATGGTATTTCATAAAAATATCGCCACATATTGGTGTATGTATTAAGGGAAGGTATATATATCGCAATAAGCAAAGTTCTCGAAAAGCATGTACTAATACTGAAAACATCCATCCGAATAATCAGCGAGTACATCCTACTTGATACAATAAACAAGGAACTGCGAAAATTAAAACACCTGGTACAGATTCCTCTTAAATCACACCACTACAAAACCCGAGAGCCGACTATCGTATATCGGGACGGATAGACCGCAGACCACCTCAGGGGCTTATTTACGACTATTTACATTGCATTACATTTACATTACGTTGCTAAATGTATTTATAGACATTGCTGTAATTGAGTAATGCCTACGTGGTCCATAATTGTATCCTCCATGGCTGCAATATTTCCTCCTATTAAATAAAACTAAATGTCCGACTTATTTTTGTCACTAAATAGTATAGGTCAAATATTGCACAAGTCCGTAATAGCAACACCTAATAAATAACATAAAATGATTATAAATTTAAGATTATGATTGAAAAAATCCAGGATCCGCCCTTGGAGTAAACATTTCTTGCCATATAAATATAACGGACGCAATGAAACCAATTTTTAAAAAATAAACTGTTGAAAGTTAAAGTTTGTAGGAGCCAATAAAATGCATCTATCCTCAAAATTGCGTCAACAGACGACAGAACAGAACCACTTAAGAGGTGTATTTATTGCATCAATTCGTTTCCGAATCCGGAACCGAAGTGTTGAAATTTGCTTTAGCATAATATCCTCTAAACATTCACAATGTATCAATACTTACATCCTTCATATTCCCAAATAAAAATATACCAAATATGGCGAAGCGCACACAAGATCTTATTTGGCACAACATAAAGTTGAGCACACGACATGACCGGGCGCTCACGTCTCTTCCGCATCCTATTTTAAGCCGGTGGATAAATAAAGAATCGGGTTCTCCAAAGCAGGGACAGCTGCGGGCTTCCAGAGGGGAGCGGAACAAAACCATCAGGGAGTAATGGCCGTGACGATCGCCGCCTACAGTCCCGAGTGCTTCGACAGATTTTATAGACTGTAAATGCATCGACTATAGAAGTGGAATTCCATTTAGTTGTGTTCAGCTTTTACAGAGATTAAACAAATTGCAGCCGTTTATGTCGCAGTGACTTAAAGTAGACGTTTCAGATGCCCACCTTTTTCCTGCTATTACTAGGAACTGAAGTTAGTAGGAAACCACTAACTACCAAGGTGTCGGTTTAATATACTAAACAGGCTGGTAAAACTCGTTAATAAGTGGTTGAATAAGCTTCCTAAATTTTTAGGAGGAGAGCTAATGAGAACTTAGGTAAAGAACACAGTACGCATATTCGAAATTATTTTTTTATAGATTTTATATCACAGGACAATGCAAACCAAGTGGGAAAATTACGGCCCTAAAATAAATGTTATTATACTAGTTATACAAGCGCACATAATACTAAATTTATGGCGTATAATTTACCAATTCACATAAAAAGAAACATACGCGCGTAAACTAACACGTCTAAACTTTCACAACGCGTCGACAACAATAACTTTACTTGAAAGAAAGTACTTGCTCGTATCAAAGGTTTCGTTTATAACAGTACGTATTTGAATGAAAATATTTTCACTTTCGTTTTTGTTAGTTGAACATTCAACATCGCATGATGTTATCGATAACCACCTCGCTTCGACAGTGATTCAAACACCTGTAACGAATTTTGGGAGCCATTACTTACTGACATCGAGTTTAATATTTGCACGAATTGTAATTACTTCCCAAAACGATGCTATTGAGGGTTACATAAACGCTTAACATAAATATCGTGATTGCACCTGAGATGCCTCAAAACTCATTCAGACAAATCCAAATAAACGTGTTCAATATAAAATAATATGAATTTGATTAGTTTCTCTTTATCTTATAAATCACGAATGCAGTAAATTTTGTACTTAAAAACAAAAGGCGAGTAGAAAATTAATGAATTTTATTATGATCAAGATTCAAACTTTTTCTTAGATGAAACGAAAGTTAATTCAGATAGAAATAAATTAAGATAATATTACAAGTCGGTTATACGCTTAGCCAAAATGGTAATAAAACACGCAATATTATGTAATTCTCACGAATAATGCAAGTACATGACATTAAAGTAAAGCGAATTATCATAAACATTTGGTACCAACAATTAAAATAATGATTCATCGGCGAACACGTTTAAGAAGAAAGAGGATGTTTATTGCAAACAATAAAAAGGAAACCTCTGTTACGTGGTATCCAGTTATCTCTGTGTAAACACGACCCCACCTTAAAATATTCCATCTTCCTTGATTGCATCAGAGTAGGCTATAAGCACGAGGAAATTAAACGACCGTTTTACATTCAATAAGTATCTTTGTCGTATCGATGTCAGTAATCGATTATCTCACGTCAGACGTATAAAACGGCAACAAATAAAAAAATCTTAATATATGTCTTACGCGCAAAAAATATGCATTAAATCGATTAGGACTTAATAAATTAACCAGTAACTTAAAATTTTTTTTTAAGTAAGTAAATGATATTTTATTTTTTTATCTATTCAATAAAACTTTCTGTTAATGAAGTTCAGAGCTAAGACCCAGTGGCGGACTAAGCCTGTTTTAGGCCTGGGACAGCAGAGGAGATAATATGAGCAGCAACTTGGAGATAATATGAGACCCCTACCCTGGGACATGAGTCTCGATCCGCTCAGAATCCGATATTTTCTGCTCCTCCACTTCGCCTAGGCGACCTTATCGTAAGTGATACGTGAATCGAGCTTACATTTATGGTCGGTCTGCGATCCCACAAGGTGAGTTGGTGGAATGCCGCACGGCGAAAGTGGTACATGATATAGTAGCAACAACTTTATTACCGACCAACTCAATGGCATTCTTATGGCTCGTAAAACTAATCGGGTGTAGGTGGCCGTTTATTGATTGATATGAGTCAATGGATTTCGTTTTGACTATATTTTAAAAGCAAATCAGCTTTACCTATATTGATAATAAAGCAAACGCAATTTATCAGGTATTCGCAACAAAAATTAATTAACATGATTGAATTAAACAATGATCGCGATTTTCACTATCGGCGTTTAGTTCTATTAATGCATTACTTAGCCCTATGAAAATAGAAGATACCATACTTCGCATTTTTTAATTAATGACGCAAAAATTATATAAGCCAGAACTGAGAAATGTAAAGATTCTATGATATACACACACAGTCTCAATTTATTATAGAGTTATCCAATTGCTTTTATACCGGTCTGAAACCAGGTATAAAAG
This sequence comes from Glyphodes perspectalis, assembly GCA_951394215.1. Classification (NCBI taxonomy): domain Eukaryota; kingdom Metazoa; phylum Arthropoda; class Insecta; order Lepidoptera; family Crambidae; genus Glyphodes; species Glyphodes perspectalis. The sequence goes on along the minus strand of OX596211.1, from coordinate 11,253,207 downwards.
TTTTTATAAAGTAATTGCTATCGGACCGTCACAACGATTTCCCGTGAAATCAAGGCAAGCTAGTTTCAAGGGATGTAGCTAAAGATAATCACACGAGCACGATAGTTACTGCGCCTGAGCAATAATCCAAATGGGAACACCCACGGCGGATCACCTTTGAAGATAGTAGAAAATAGAAAGTGCGAAGATCGCCTCAATTACATAATTAGACGGTATCTTCGGAGGTTGATGGTTTGAGAGGCTTGCAATCATTTATAAGACCAGAGTTATATTCAACCCTTTTTTATGCTGTTGCACAAAAAATAAATAATAAATTAGCTACCTATTTACACACTCTTTGATTGTTAAGAATCCGTTTAAACCATAAGTTTACCGTAAGTATTTAATTACTGTAAGTTTCTTACTACATACTACTTATTTTTTATAGAGAAATAATTTTGCAGCTAAGAAATTATTCCACCGATCTCTATCAATCACCGGGTCCACATCTGCGCCCAGTGGCGTAGCTACCCAGGGGCAAGGCGGGGCAGTGCCCCGGGGCCCTAAGCTCGGGGGGGGCCTAAAACCTGATAAGCATACCTCTTCATTTGAGTTTGATTTGACTCTGTCTAACGTAGGAAAAAAAATGTTAGTGCCCTCCCTGCAGTAGGGGGGGCCTGGACCCAAAGTTTCTTTTTTGCCCCAGGGCCCTTTGTCACCTAGCTACGCCACTGTCTGCGCAATCGTACTTTTCTCTTAAAGATGTCTACGTCCATGACACCAAAGCCTTTTACGCAAGCTAGATATAAACATATCATGTGGGAAAGATGTTGGTGTCTACCAAAAATGTTGCTCGACCGCACAATATTCAATTTGAATCACTACACTGCACTAACATAATTGATTGATTAATTAGTCGGATAATCCATACGACACCAAGGCTGCATCTAACAAGCCACAAGACTATTGATTTAATGAGCGGGTACTAAATTAATAAGCCGACTATGTTGACGGCGCATATGTCACATGTAAACGATACCACTTAAAATTATCACATACTCTTTAATATAAACACGCTTGGTCACTAATTTAATACGCATGATAATTACCTATGTCTCAATATAAATTACCATTGTTATGTATGTTTGTTTTTATCTTGTTGCGACTATAGACTCTAATAAAAGATACTATATTGAATAATGATAGCCGGTAGAAAAGTATGGTGAAGACAAAGTGACGACTTAACATTAAGTTAGCGCTTAGATTCAAGCTCCATATTGTACGCAAGATACGCGAGTATCTTTGAATTACATTACGCAATAAAAACATAAAAAGTGAAATTGAATATGAGACAATAAATAATAAATAAATAATAAATAAATATCCGACTACATCACATACATTGATCTGACTCCGGTAAGTAGCTTGAGCACTTGTGTTACGGATATCAGAATCAACAGTGGTATTACAAATATATACTTAACTATTGGATATTAACACCCAGACACAGAACAAACACAAGTATTCATCACACGAATGTTTGTCCTGGGTGGGGATCGAACCCACAACTCTTGGCGCATGGGGCAGGGTCACTACCGCATGCGCCATCGAGCTTGTCAATAATAACAAACGACAATAATTTACAACTAATGACATCAAAGGAAAACCTGGTTCTTTAACCTGAAAATTCTTGATTCTTCGGAAACACATGAAATAGCGATGCATAGAAAAGGCAGTACTTACGTATTAAAAATGTTATGTGTGTTTTAGAAGACAGAGACGGATATGGCTATCCACATGTGAAGCTAAGGGGCGCAGTTAGTATATATTTAAAAGAAACATTACGTGTAGGTACGTCGCAAGCAGAATTATGTTAACTATGTGCTATGTCTAATAGAGCAAAAACTAATCGAATCGACGTTCAACCTTAAAGCGTTCGGGTCCAATGTGACAGAACATTAGAACTAGTTAATAAATATGGTAATTACATGCGCAATCCAGCTAATAATGTGATGCTATTTTTTGCTCATAAGTTGCCGTACCTATGCACGATCTTAAAATGTATCAAAAAGAGAGACTTTTTGTGTTGGTAATAAGTTGGTAACGAAAATGCAATTCCATAATAATATTGTTATTAGTAAACTAGCCTCTGTGGTACATCGATGAAACATCCTATTAATGTTATTCGGGTGTACCTACGAGCTATATTATTCTAAAGTTTCATTAAAATCCATTCAGTAGTTTTTTTGTGAAGGAGTAACAATCATCCATCCATCCATACATACAAACTTTCGCATTTATAAGTAATATTAATAGGATTGAAAAAGCATTATTCATGTGTTACACGTTATACATAATATAACTTATTAAACAATCCATAATAATTACAAATAAATTTAGACGAATATGGGACGCGACGGGGTCAAAATTGTTGAGCCGAGTAGAAACCTATGACACTCAAGAATATAAACTTCGATAATAATTACTTAACTAGCATTTCCAGTGGCTTCGCCGTAAAGTACTTACTTATTGCCACATTTACTGCAGTTTTCATTCGCATTACAGAGAGACGGCTCTCTTTATCGTATTTCATTCAAACCAGCCCGTGTTTTCAGGTGTATCTTCAATATACAAACATCGTCACAAACTTAGATTTATAATATCGTATTATTTACAAACATTTGTGCAATGGTATTATTAATACACAACAATACACATTATTAATACACAACAACGTGGAAAACTGAAAAAAAAAACAATCCGGGTAATGGGTAAATAGCCATGTTTTCAATAATCATCAGTAAGCCTCTCCCATTTATTAGGTACATACCCACATACATTTCTGTCCCGGAACGCATATTATTGGTAAGTATACCGATTACCGAGTACGTAACACGCAATCATTCACGAATCATTCTCGCCGCTGTGATTCATATCGATCGAAATTGTAACAATATAATATTATTACAATGCGGTTGCTTATTATGCGTCGTCGAAAACATTTCCTTGTTCCACGGAGGTGCGGAGGCGAGCCGCGCGGTAAAGACGCGATCAACGCAACGACAACGATTGTGCCCGCGATCAGTGCAAGTGACAACGACAAGTGACGAATACTGTTAGCGGCAAAGATGACGACACAGACGGGACGATGCGACATAATATTGTTACAACCAACTGCATCCCAAAAATTTAATAGATATCTCGATAAATTACATGTTAACAACTGTCATGGTTACAAGTGTCAAAATATACATATTACTAGAGAATCGTTAGAGTATCTAGGCAATAATAATTTTATTTTTACGATTTGATAATATCAGTTAGTATAGTTGGTCCCTTGTACATATATCTACGCACAGATCTTAGAGTGGTCCGTAATATCTCGTAGTTAAGCTAAGATATCTTAGCCAACAATGGAACGCATGTAGTGTTTGATTTTTATCAAACACAGACACATCTGCAATGTACTCTACATTGCAGATGTGTCTATCAATCTCGAGTGGGATCGAAGAGAAAACGGTAAAAGGTCAAACGATTCATTTTAATCACAGTCCCCATCTCTCTTTAAACGCTACGCGTCCAAACACATTGAATACCTACTAAGGTTAAGTAAGCGACCGTAAAGTACCCACAGGTACCCGGTGGTACTACTTTACGTTACATAATATGGTAGCTATGTACTTATACATAACTTACGTATCGTTCGATTAGGATTGATATGCTTTGATAGCTATCATAAATAATAATAGGTACACGAAAGACTGCAACATACTAATTACATTGATATTGCTTTAATAAGTCTTTGGTTTATCATTAAATCGAATCGGAGCTTTTATTCCTTGTTCGACTGTAATAACAATTCAAATAAAATATACGCACATTATGGTCTATCTTGATACCAAAGATAGTTGAAAATATAGCTAGTTTTACCAGCTGTTGTTAAAAAGAAAATAAGCTAACCAACCAATAAATTGAGCGATTAGATCTAAAAAATATAGTAGTTTTATTGAAACGGTCCAATTGATAGGGCCTCACCAAATCAACCGTGAAATAAACTATAGGTACTTAGAAAGACGAGAACTTTTCCCCAAAAGCGTAAAACGAAAGCCTTTCAATTGCAATGTCATGTAATCACATGTGTGTGACCAACCGTTGTCCAAGTAAATAATATTTCAAGATTTTTACAGCCTACACTCCTGTGAGCCCAATATAGATTGAAATATTTCGCTTCTTACAAAGCACTAAAGTAAGAGTTCGAGTACATTGCATTATTCAATTAATAGACATTATTACCTCAAACATATTTAAATCACGGTATTATTATTTATGCAATGAAATTGTACAAGTACTTCTGCACTTTATTTTAATTTTGGTACGCCGTGTTCAACAGTTAGGGTAATAAAGTAGTTCACGTCTTAATTAAAGGTAATAAATCACTTAATTGTTGATTGGCACTAACTGTTATTAAACAGTGCAATTAAGTAATCGAATCCTTTAATACCCGCGTACGCACTTATCGTAACAAATTATTACGAAACTTCCCCTCTGTACGCATGTATTAGTCTACCAATAATAGTCTATCTCCGCCTTACTTTGTGGCTTTGCGGAAACGTTTTAGCATTAACTACATTATGAGGAGCGGGTCTCGCACTAGACTAGACACGCGTTTTCCTTGCTAACTAGATCTAGGAAGAAATGCGTCGGATTTACGTAAAGCGGTTTTATACTGAGCCATTAGGCTATTCGCACGAAGTGCGAAATTCCTTACTTGATTATTAGAACTTAAATCTTACATGTTTTACTGTACTGCACTTTACGTATCTACACAAACATTATTATGGTTTCGTGAATATATTATTTATTTCTCACCACAATAAACATCAAGTCATTTATATATATAACTAATAAGTTCTACAACAATATACAAGAAAAATGGTATCATTTTAAAAAAAGTACTTGCTAATATTAGCAAGTACTTTTTTTAGATTTGTAGAAGAAATTACAAATACAACTTCTTTATGTATTGATAAAAAATATTAATAAAGTAATTATACTAACTTGTGTGCAACCTTAGAGATAAGAAATATTTGTGCAGTTCAAAGCAAATATGGCACTGCATAAATCCCTCCTAAAATACTATTGGAGACAAAATATTTTAGCCTAATACATATTTATGATTGTAATCTCTCATTTTGATCGAGATTTGATCAGATTAAGATACCTTGTTGTGAATGGGCCTTAGTTTCATCAAGGCCAGTCACCCGCTACTGAAATTAAGTCACGATTAGGTTAAAACATATGAACATGTTTTATGGCAGTTATTTTAGCGTGATTATTAAAATCCTTGTAAGTGTGACTCTACACAAAAATAAACAACATTTATGTAAATCTCCATAGTACCTAGCTCGCCGCAACCGTCTAAATTGTAATACTTAAAATATAACTTCCCATTAAATTTTCAATATACACAATACACATGACACACACAGACACAATTAAGCATACACATACATAGCATAGATCCATAAAGGCATTTTCTAATATAAATCAAATGTAAAACGACTAGCTCAATAAAAAAATCATGGAAAATCTAACTCCATATCCCAGAACATATACCTATATCATCGCATGGACCAAATGGAAGACATCAAACAGTTTCAAAAGTAATTTTGCAGCAACATTATATAATACGTACGTATTTAATTACCACCTCATTAATGTAAAACGCTGCTCGTTAGTACTATTATGCGCCGTCAATAAATCACCAATTAATCTATAGGATAATAAATCAAAAACGTTAGACGGCCAACGAACATGTTTTTACGTAAAATGTTAGTTTGCGTACTAATGAAAACGAAACAAGATTTTCCAGTGTTTATTAGGTACTATCACGGTAATAATAGATAGTAATTTATCGCGTCTGTTATGAGTATGTACTTAGTACCGACATATATGTGCAATAGGGCTGATACATGTATCTACACGTCATTTTACTAGTACCGAAATTATTTGTGCTTTAGATAGTCCCCTTGGCCCCGAGACCGAGGGTCGCGGGTTCGAATCCAGCTAGGGACAAATGTTTCCTGTGATAAACATGGACATTTGTACTCGAATCATGGATGTTTATAAACGTATTTAAGTATGTCTATCCGTTTTCCGTTCAGTATCTATAGGACAAGCTTATAGCTTAGTTTGGAACTAGGGAATTGATCAGTCCAGAGATTTATTATTTATTACTATAGAATTCGATCTATAAGACAACCTCTACAGTACATCTCTATCCCGCGGGATCTATTAATTTTTCAAGAATCAATTTCATATCCATTCTTAAGATTCAGCATTTTGGCGTTACAATATGTTAATGGAGCAACCATGAACGAACATAATAGAGCGACTATCGTACTCTATTATGACCGACACCACCTGCATTTATAATATTAAAACACATAGATTATGCGTTTTTATACCTTCACAGTCATATCTATAATATATGTCAACTAAAACGTTATGCTTCAGAGAAATAACCCCACTGAACAGATGACAAAACTAACTTAATAGATTACTTACTGCCACTTGACGTTACTTTCCCAAGTCTCTTCTGTCACAAAACGTATTCATAATGTAAAATCACAAGTACGTATCTCTAACCTACAATTAAACATACGGTATTCATAAACTGTTGAAAGCAGCTTAGTCTTTACAACGTCATACGTTACATCGAATATAATACGTCTTCGTAGAAGGCTTAACTTGCGTGCATAATACTGATTACCTTTCACCATCTCAACTATGTTAGTTTAGTGATCGTTAGAATATTTTCCGCTGGTAACTCTTATACTGATTCAAGCATCAAGTACCTTAACACATATAAAATTTAAGAGCAATACGCTCCTTACACCACGTTCAGGCAAAATTAAATTGATTTGGGTAAGATGGAAGATTTAGAAAAATAGTCTTAAGTTCTATCTCTATCTATCTGTCTCGTCGCCTACACAGTAACAAACCAAATACGCCATAATTCATCCACAACATGCAAGATAAACAATACAGTTAACACATTATTTTTAAGTCCCAGACCAGGTACAATAATGATACACACAAAACCACGGAAAAGCAATTAGCAACAATTAATCGCATATAAATCGCATGCGCAGCCGGTAGCGGCGACATACATGCGCGCGCGCCGCGGTGCCCGATCATGTCCGACCGGTTCGGGGGTAGAATCTTCCGACTCGACTAGGTACTTGAATTATGTCATTGGGTTGCGGTAAGGTTAGTGGTCACATTGTTTTATTCTTAAAATCATTTGTTATATTTAATTAATTCCATAACATATGATAGTACACATACATACATACATAACATCACGTCCATGATCCCCGAAGGGGTAGGCAGAGTCGAAGGTTATATGATAGTAGTACTGGTATAAATGGTAATACCCTATATAGAGACAAATTTATTTCTTTTTATCTTTCTAATATGTTACTAAATATATTACGCTTAATCATTAATTAACTCTACAACTTTTTCAGTCATGATGACGTAGATCAGCACCTTCTATAAAAGTAATTAATTTAATGACCTACATCCGAATTTAGAGTAAATTGACATTGAAACACTGTGTATGTACGTAATACATATAATAATAATACTTTTAGTACATGATACGTCATGTTATAATAATAGGACCAGTAAAGGAAAATGTTGGTCAACAAAAAAGGTTATTTATAACTAAAACGATATCGGATATTATTTATATATGCTTTAAGTGTATTATAGCTATATGACAATCATAAATCATCATCACATTTGCTTAATAAAATTCCCAATTTAGAAATGCGGTTACTTAGAATATTACTTGTCAACCTAAAATATTATACTTAAAATATTCAGATTTGACTAGCTCGATGGCGCATTCGGTAGTGACCCTGCCCTATGCGCCAAGAGTTGTGGGTTCGATTCCCACCCAGGACAAATATTCGTGTGATGAATATTTGTGTTTGTTGGGTGTTAATATCCAATATTTAAGTATCTATTTGTAATACCACTGTTGATTCTGATATCCGTAACACAAGTGCTTAAGCTACTTACCTCGGATTCGGATCGATGTATGTGATGTAGTCGGATATTTATTTATTTCTTTATATCCATGAAAAAAAAATTCTGAATATGGCGATAGGATAACCTTCCTATAAGGAAAAACGTGTTATAAATCCTATACATATAAACGTGATATATATCATATTATTATTGTTTATCCTAACTACTATACAAACACATTGCCACGAATTAATTGCTTAGTAGCTAATATTATTTGGTCACGATGAGACACTTATGGCAAATTGACGGAATGAAATTGCTTTCGCTACTTAAGCAGGCACACATGACAAATCGACCGCCCGATAGAAATTGCCGACCTTTGCACGCTTTTCACTGCACCTTGTCAGTAGTATAAAACCTGTAAGTATGAGATCGAGTTTGTTTTATAGCAAGAATTATGATTATCTAACGCCATTTTTAAATTTTAAATGGGACAGTTTATTTTGCTTTGATGAATTTCGTAACACAAGTGGTTTTTATTTGATCTCAACGTATTATGAAGTGAAAATACTTATAGCCTACGCGTCTGTCTTGTTAAGCCTGATAAGGGAAACTATAAAAGATTTTACACGGATTTAGCAAATAAAATATTATTATGGTTTAAACTTTCTACACAAGTAGGTTTTGGGCAGAGCCTAAATAGGACTGTTACTCCGTGCAAATGCTTTTCGGACAAAACCTTAGTTGGGGCTGTCAATTTGCGCAAATGCTATTAGAACAAAGCCTACGTTGAATTGTAAGTATTTCGAAGCAATAATCTTTTAGGAATAAAGTTGGTAATAAAATATCAATTCAAAAATGGACATTGTTATCTATCATGTCATAAACCTGTCCAAATCTCTTGTTAGAAGCTTTTTTTTCAATTCGACACGTTTAGGCTTTAGCAAGTTTTACATTACCGTAAATATTTTTTTATGCATTTTAATAAACTGTCAAAATGTCCGTCTTGCACCACTATCGTGACACAACAGCAATAGAGGAACACCGCTCGCGTGAGAACTCTTACTACTTTTCAGTGTACCTAATCGACTCTACTTATTACCATAAACAAACAAGTTCGCTTAGAAACCATGACAGGCATTTGAATAGTCATGAAGTTGAAATTTCCGAAGCCCTGCGTCGGCTAAGTGCGCTCTCATGTTCTGAGGGCGAAAGTGCCGAGTGGCCCATGGTAAACACTTATCGACGGCCAGGAGGCAAAGTGATATAACTCGAAAAACTATAATAAAAAGGGTTAATTCCACCGATTATAACTTATGAATTATTGAACACCTACTGCACATCAATATTACCCAATGGTTGCCTTTTTAAACGAGTTAAGTTTGTTTCAGATTTATTTACTGAATTACAAATGGATACAAGTTATTCCCCATCCAGATACATGCAATGTCCTATATACAATTTAATCGAAGCGATGTAACTATATTTATTGTTTACTGCTGATTTATATAAATACTTAGCGCTTTCATTATTTTACATATAAAGTTTCTTGTTTGTATTTAAAACGGTTATTTTATGAATCGAATATTTCATGAAAAAGTTTTTTTGTTGTGAAAACGATATAGGAGGTATCACGCTTCAACCCGCTTGGACTTGTACGTTAACAGGTGGCGTAAAATATTATCATTATCACCAAGCAATAGACACGAGATTCAAGTATGCATACACCCGTATGCTAGTGGGGCTGACCATGCTCCTCAACTGATAATCACGAGCTCATTGCCAACGCCACTTTCTATGGGCCAAGGAAAATGTTTACGGGGAACTAAATATTTTCCTATCCCTACATTACCGATAATAATTACTTTTCAAATAAGTACCCTATTAATTATAGAATGCAATTAAAATGCAAATTGATAGTTTTAAATTTTAATCTGTGCAAATGTAATAACTTTAGGGCAACACTTCAATAAATCATAGAAATATGATACGGTTTACTTAGCAATTTACGGTCCGACCATGACATATTAGTTATTTTAACAGAAGGAATAAAATAATAAACAGTCTAAATGTAATATATAAAATCACTAAGCTTTGACTGAAACCTTTTAAATAGCATCTGGATGTACCTACAGTTTGCAACGAAGATGGCTAAATACTTTTATCACCGTTACATTATATAATAATCAAGTCTGAATATAATAAGTAACTAATACTACTAGTTATATAACAATAAATTAAGAAATAAACTATGCCCGGGACCTAATACGTATTTTGGGGACAGAAGGTGGGTTTTTCACAAGTGAAAAACTTAAGTTTAGTTAAAAAGAAAAACTTAAGTACTTACTTACGGAAAATTTTACCAGAGTTTATTGATTAATTTTCTAACGAAATATCTCGAATAAGAGTGACTACGAATTGAGATGAATCAGTTGGCATGTAATATTTCGTTTTCTAATAAAAAATACAATAACTTGATACGTTTAATGTGTTATTGTCGTATAAAAATATAGTACTTGCGAATAACATAAGTAATAATCAATTAATCGAGTATTCGCATGTATGACAGGAGAAATTCCTATAACGTAATAGACAAAATTTACGGCCAATAATATTTCAAATCTTTACATAAGTGCTATAATTGCTTATTAAATAAATAAATCATGCCAAACTAAAATAACGCAAACCTGCTTAATAAATGGATCACTTTTGGAATCGTAATAATTTTATAGTCGTAACTATAATTATTATTGTGAGTCAGTGGGTGATCTAAGTTCTACGCAAAAATGAGAATAAAATAGAAAAATCGAAATAACTTCTGTGTGCTTCAAAGGCCACGATTTTGATCGTTATTTAGAAGTAATGCATTAATTAATTAAGATAAAAGCTTTTACAAATTTGTCAAAATTTATTTAGACGGAAAATAACCAAATACAACACGTTTGTTCTTTTACTAAATTATATTATTAACATGCTTTACGCATAACGCTAGCAGCGTTTAGGAAAATTTCTACTAAGTAACGCAGGTAATATTATCGAGTCCCCATTTTGAGTACCTGACAAGACCAACTAAAAACTAAAATTGTGACGAATTCCTAAGTAAATTCAACAGGCTTGTGCCACCAATTAGCCAAAGTTCTCGGCCAATTGAGAGCTGTAAGTTTGCACTTAATAAACCTTTATTACATATTTAAATCGGCTACGCGAACCGCATTCGGAATGTCGCGGTCGGCGGTCCCAGTGGGTGCGATATCATTGCACAACTATGTCACAATCCAGTAGATGACAGAAATACATCTCCGGTACATTGAACTTGACATTACAGACTAACTACGAACAGAAGACAACTGCAACCGACATGCAATAGAAAAGTCAAACGAATCTAAAGAGATCAAGACATTCCGTACCTTAAAGACATGTGAAAACTGCGTCACATGCCTTTAAGGGTACGGAATGTCTTGCCTTTCAGATTCGTTTGACTTTTTTATTCCTTACTTCAGAAGGCACCCTGTTGATACCGGCTGACTTGATCCTTGTCCACAGCTAACCACTTGCTCGTCAATTTCCCAGTTAATGTAAGCCACGTTAGCCGCCACTGTCGCGGCGTAAACGTGACGCTAATCACATGGTAGTGGTTAACTATACAATGAGAAATAAAATAAAAAATTACAATCATCCATTTTTCTGCTTTAAACTTCACAGCAATTTCACGCGAGCCGAAACATAATAACAGTTCTTGCGTAATATAAACAACAGTAGACAAAATAATCATACAGCTAAAGAGGATATTTCGTCTATTTCCGTGTCCGCTTTTGTTAAAGAAATATAATGTGTATTTCCTTTGTGCTCATACTACTATAGATCATCTTATATATATTACTACGTGAAGCATGATCTTTGTACTCCTTTTTACGAACATTCCGAGGACGGAGGATTATGCGATTTGGCGCACTTTTAGTTTTTATAGAGAATAAGTGCAAGGAGGATGGGGATGATTGTAAGGAGAGAGGCTTACATTTTAATGCGAATAAAACAAAAATTATGGTGTTTGAAAGAGATAAAACCAGAACGGATACAAGGATAACGGTTGATGATGTAGTGCTGGAACAGGTGAATGAAATTGCATATCTAGGATCTGCATTTAGTAGAGATGGAAGGTACTCCGCTAATATAGAAAGAAGAGTGAATGTAGGTAATAGGGTGAATGGAGCGTTAGGAAAACTTCTAGGCAGTAAAGCCTTAAGGCCCAGCACGCTATACACAATGCGGTGCTGATTCCTACGCTAACATATGGAAGCGAGAGTTGGGTATTGCAGAAAGAGCATGAAAGTAGAATAAACGCGGTCGAGATGAGTGCCCTGCGGAAAATCTGCGGTGAATCGCTCACAGACTGCGTTCGGAATGATGATGTAAGAAAGAGAATCGGTCTGAAAGACAGCGTAGTTCGGACATGTGGAAAGAATGGATGAGGAAAGATTGACTAAACAGATATACAATGCGAAGTGGAAAGATGTAGGAGCCGCGGAAGCCCCAGGCTCACCTACCACGACCAGATTGGTCGTGTAGGTGACAAAAGGTGATGTTAGAAGTCATAAAAACCGTAGAGCTTGTATGAAAAGGATCATGAATATTGAAGAGGCGAGTGAGGTGTGTAAGGATCGTGCTTTAAGGCGTTAGGTTCTCTCTGCCTACTCCGCTACGGAAGTGGCGTGAAGTTTAGTTAGTTAGTTATGAGTGCAGAAAGCAAATATTTTAATAAATATTGCGTTAGAAATTCATTAAAAAAAAATGAATTATGGTCAAATTTTACCACTGTGCGACCACTAGTTTCAGTTAACATTCCTAATAAGAGTATATTAGGAATATTAACTGAAACTAGTTAGAACTTTAATGCATTCGCTTGCTTTGTATGGTTTTTCCTTACTGAATACCTTTTCGATATTGCAACTCCTAATGCATTATACGACTTGATCCGATAAAAGGATAATACTGGCCTACAAACTAGTTAACATTTCAGAAATTAGGTATATTCTAAAATGCTAATGTTTTATTGCAGCTAATTGTGACTTGAACCCTAAAAGGTGGTGTTTAGAACCCAATTATATAATAATCAGTACAAAGGCATGCAAATTAGTGCTGTGTGACCTTGGTACCCATAATTTGACAGTGCTAAATGGAACCCTTTATCTCCAGTGATGGATTATAGACTTAAATTTTGTCTTGACATAAATATGCTGACAAGGTCGACCACAAACGCCAACTATCGATGAAGCTCAATCACAAATACACCTATCAAGACTAGAACCTAGTAAAATTGCCTCGACAGTTGTCAGCATGTCAGCGAACGCCCGGGACAATATGTGACTTTATAAATCAGAAGTTCTGATCCAATGCCACAGTTCTAGATTCCAGTTTCTTGCACACGGGCCTAGTAAAGTCTTTCCCTTTTACCAATAAATATTACCACTTGAAATATTATAGTGACATGGCCAAGGCCGGAGAATCCATCGTATTTAGACTTTTCTCGGCTTACGATATTAGGTACACAAACGCGCATAAAATATGTATATCACAAAAATATACGTAACAGAAATCAACCTTTAAATTACTCCAATACATTTAATCTTCTCAAGTAGTCTACACCAAAGTTGCACAACCGAATACTGGATTTTAGACTTTATAATTCTAAGCTAATGTTAATTAGATTAGATTGCAAATGAGGTGAGGAAATCTGGAATAATCAAACAACATTCGTGGCCATCCGTCTTACTGACAGCTAATAATAACAGACGACCAAGATGCTTGAATAGGGTATTTTTTATATAGCTGCACTTTATACGGATTCGGTATTCTAAGCTGAGCTGCCCACAATTAATCTAAGACTTTGGCAGTACCACCTCAAACTATCCCACCGTCAAACTTGCTATCTATATTATGATCTCCAAATGTGTAGGTATTCCTGGTGCCACTGTCCAAACAGCACATATTTTCTTATACTAAAATATACGATAAAAAGAACCCCACAAAACAGCTAACATACAGCAATAAGGCATTCAACAAAAATAATTGCCGGTTCTGATACGGAATCGGAAGGTTGGCGAACGTAAATAATTCATCCATTCATCCATTTTAAATAAATCATCATACTTTATAGCGAACACGAAATATGAACTATTCTGAATATTATATTGTAAAATTGCAAATTTAATGGCGAAGATGGATGTTTGAGTCTAATTCGATCATCAGATCATGTCTATATGTACATAATATAAAATAAAATTGTAGGTTAAATTATAACTTGTTTTACTTAAAAAAAAATGTCATATGTTAGTTTGGTACTTAGCACATGTTGATCTGGGACAAAAAAAAAAGAATGTGCCAACTGTGGTTCTTGCCTAACATGTAAGAGGCGACTAATGGTTTACGGGCTTTTGGGTATATGTGACTGAGTAGGCGACAAGCTAGCCACTTGTCACTCCTTTTTCACAGCTTATTATCCAACCCAGCCCACTGTCCAATGTTGGTCTGGGACTTAAAAAGAATATGCCAAATGTGGTTCTTGCCTAGCATGTCGTAAAAGGCGACTAATGGTATATCAGGTTTTGGGTGTGTGATTGTGTAGGCGACATTTTAGCAGCTTGTCACTGCTTTTTCACAATTTTCCATCTAACCCAGTCCGGCTTTATTTTTGGCTGAATGTGGTTAAAGGGGCTTGTTGTCCTCTTGACTCTGTCTACCCCTTCGGGGATTATGGGCGTTATGTATGTACTTACAAAATATAACAATATAATAGCAATGACACAAAACTATATTTCAAATATTAAGCCACGAGGATACTACTAAAATATCAAGAGACTGCAATATTTTTGAAAGCAATAATTTTTGAATTCCTAATACCCAATAATAAATTAAAAACCGGTCTTAATCAATATATTCACAAAATAATGATGTATGCCCAAGGCAAACATTGCCGAAAAATATCATAGCGAGCGAATACGAAATACAAAAGAAAAAAATTGCCTTTATTTTTTTTACAATGTCTACTAGTACCGGCTAGCCTCGCTCACCTCCGCGTGAAATGGAATCCTGCGCTTGCGCACACCCACTGGCACTCATACCAGACCGGTGTTTTTGCCGCGGCACCTCCGACAAAAACTATACAGTAAACATCTCACCGATGTGTAACTGACATAGTACTAGCAATCAAGGTGATTTACTGAATAACTTCTCAGGGCCAATGAGCAGGGAATACTCGAGGAGAAAGTAATACCTTAAATTCCAGGTGTGCTCATCTAAAGGCGCTTCTGAGAGCAAGTGTAGAGAGGGTGGGGTTAGCAACTTTCTGTAAGGTATAACGTTAACGAGTCATAGATAATATCACCATCATGTCGGCTATAGTGGCATTTTTTTATTTCCCTAAATTTTAATTTCCCATTAACACGATCTTAGTCTGAATAGGATATTTTAAGTTTTGTAGCACTAAAACAATCAAACTCTAATGGCTTATTAACTGTCACTAAAGAGTTCCACCAACAGCTCCTGGCTTTATCATCGGATCCTGTACCAAGTACAGTCTACCAGGCTCATCATAATGAATCGTAAATACTTACATAGGTACTTACAATTTACATACAAAATTTCAATTTAATAAGAGAATGAGAAAAATTAGATTACACAAAAAAAAAGCTATCAAAAGCGTGTCATTCACAATAATCTTTTACAATCTGGATCCGGATACAAACAAAAAAAATATATAATGTTTAATTGCCGCTCTTTAGTAAGTAATACTAAACTTAAAACAAAGGCAAATTCGAAGATCATAGAGTACTTTATCATCGGAGTTAGTCACCGTTGACACTATAATATTATCATTACAATCTGTTGCACAACACAAGTACTTGGCACCTTACAAAGTGCCAGCCGGGGGGCGGCACTTGTCGAGAAGTGACATAAAATGGAGACAAGCTTGTGTGGTCTAAGCCATTCGTTGCAAGCAAGATAAGATTCAATAGTTTCGTCTATCGAGGGGACCTATTGCAAATCACATAAGTTTATAGACGATCTTTATATATATCATTTATGTAGCTTGGTCTTTAAGCGACAAATAGACCTACAGCATTAAATACCGGTGCTTATTTTGAAAAAAATATTTTAATTTTAATATCACAGTATAGTTGTGCTTTGGCTAAATAATCTATCCAAAGTACCTACAATGAACTAATATAAAAGCTCACGTAGGTGGCTCAAAATCATCAAGGTGCAGAATTGGCTTTGCCAGCAAATTATGTCTTAAATCTTAAGTTTATTGAGAAAATAAAATTACTACAATACTAAAACAAACTTTTTTTGAGTGTACATCAAACAATACAATTCATAAATAAAGTAAATTTTAGAATATATTAATATACATGCATAGAAAGTCAACTCGGGAACGCGTCTTAATGTACGATCTTCAACAAAAAGTTCAAAATATTTATGAAAAATTGAAGCTATTTGACACCTGTCATTACTGAAAATATCGTAATTTTTATGCAGATCGAGTTTTTATAAAGTATACAAAAAAGATATTTATTTTTAATTATAAAAATGCAAAAATAGTTTGTCTGATAGCGCACAAGTCATTTCAGTGAACGCATCTATAATCGAACAAAAATAATTTTAAGTGAACGCAGCCATAGAGTGTCAAATGTCAGTAGAGGAATAAAACAATAACGAAACCGGCAGTCAGTGCATTTCTCGTCAAATAAATTAAAAATAAGTGGTAAATACCTTTCAATTCATTATTCGTAGAGCGTACATTAATAGTCCGTCAATTCGGGAACGTGTTTATTGCTTTTAATTATTGATGAAAGTTGTTTTACGACACAAAATAACAAAATAACCTAAAATATTTTACTATTGACAAATTCAGGCGTCATTTAAGATGGCCGCCGTATAACAAAAGCGCGCGTTTATTTAAAATCGTCATTCCGTGAACGGTCATTTCGGAAACGTTCCCGGGCATGATGGCACGTTCCCGAAATGATGGTTGCGTTCTCGGAATGATGATTTGATCATTCCATAGGCGATTAACTTACAATTTTTTAATATCTTTATTTTACAATTTCGTTGGTTTTTATTAACAGCATTATGAAGACTCCTGATAGAGAAAAAAATAAGAAAAAGACTCAAAAAAAGCTTAAAAAGGATAGTCGGCACTGAAGATGCGCGTGTATAGCAACTACTTATTTATGTAATAGCATAGATGCATGGGCGCACGTCAATCCTCTTAATGTGGTATCTATTTGGAGGTTATCTGTGAAGCTACTGAATAAATTTTAATGAAATTAAAGAATAATATAGCTCATACACCCGAATAACATATAGGCTATGTTTCATCGATGTACCACGCGAGCGAAGCCGCAGGCTAGTATTAATTATTATAGATATACATTTTTTTTTGTCTTAATAAATTTTAATTATATTAAAATTAATATGTTATTAATAAAAAATTATAAACAATATAAATCTTAAAAAAATAATTAAAATATCTTTAATAATTATAAAAAAATAATTTAAAGCTTATCCCTTAAAATATAAAGTTGATTTAGGTAACGTTAGGCGCTCAATCCCGCGCCCTACAGGGGGGGCTCCGAATACTCCTGTGGTATCCCTGCCTGTCGTAGGAGGCGACTAAAAGGGCCTTTGGGGCTGTGGAGTGTTTGCGGGGGGGCCTGCATTCACTTCGTTAAGCAGCCCCAGAGAAGATGACGACACGTGGATCCTCGTCCGTTAAATAGGATGGGGTGACACTGTGGTCTGTGCCGTCATAAGCACCGCGAGGTGTTCTGGGGGCGAGGTTGCCTCTCCCTCGAGATGGGCCGCATGGATCGGCAGCGGCGTAGACGTAGATTTCGCGTAGAGTCCCGAGTGGGGAGCCCGGAATCTGCGCCAACGCCCGAAGAATGACCACCGTGAGGTTTAGTCGGTAGTAGAGTGCTTTCCCGGCCTCTGAGCCCGACACATCCCTCGTAGGCCGAACCTAGGTTTACTTGGACGGTGCGTAAATGCATTCCTCACGTAAAAAAAAAAAAAAAAAAAAAAAAAAGCTTATCTGCATCAAAAAGAAAAGGCAAATGTTAGAAAAAGATTTTTTTTGGATAAGATGACTGAAGAACAGAGAGAAATTAAAAGAGCGAAGGACAGGGAATATTATAAAAAGATAAAGGCAGAAAAGAAAGTGAAGAAAGTTGCTGATATGACCGAACGAGAGAAGCGAAAGCAAAGAAAATGTTGGAAAAATGCATCAAAAAAATTTATTGGCAAAGAGGGATAGACGTTGTAATACAATTATATCGATACGAAGATTTTCATAAAGAGCTAAAACTATCGAAACTTTCTAGTCTTTGTAACGTAAGTTCAGTTGAACCTGACGATGTTGTTACGCCTGAAATTAAATCTCTAGTTGACGAAGAACCCATGATGACAGATTTGCAATTTAGGAATAGAGTAAGCATTTATAAATCGGTATATAGCTCATCTTCCTCGGATGATGAAGATTTAATGGCAATATCTCTTCGCCAGCAGATTAAAGCAAAACAGATTGATGTTGAAGCAAGTACATCTTAAGACAAAGAAAATATACATCCAAATCTCGTATCCCCTGGGACATTTTTGCTTGTAAAAGTTCCTACCAAAAAGCCTAATATTTGCTTTAGATATGTTGCTACCTGCAAGACATGTGTCGATGACGATGATGGGGAAATCTTAGTAAGCTTTTTGAGATCTGTGCGTAACAATATTAGGAAATTCAAACTGGAACCAAAGGATATGTCATATATTAACTTTAAGCAAATAATCAGTATTATTCCGACACCGTTACTGAAAAGAGAACAAAATAGGGAATATTATTATTTTGACAATGATATTGATGTTTTAGAAAAATAATAAGTTTTGTTGTGTTTTTTAAATATTTTTTTAGTTAACTTGTTTTTTATTACAGAATTTAATGTTGATTTTCTAACGTTACTTATATTTTTTTCCATTATTTGTAGAAGTTTAGTGAAGTAGACAGTGATTTTAGGTCAAAGGACTCAAAGATATTAAAGTAGAGGTCTTAGATTAAAACTATAAGAAGATTATAACTATGATTATAGAAGTTCCACCAGACTGATTATAACACACCAAAAGACTTACTTAATTATAAGAATTTATTAATATTAAGAGTGATTTTTCTTATGTGCAAACAAATAAATAACTTTCTTCTTTAAACCGTCGTCTATGGTTCAAACATTTCCTTACTTTACCTTATAATATCAATATCGGCATTACGCTAACATTTTTGTCATTACGAGAACGATTGATCATTTCCGGGAACATCACAAAATTTAATAAAATACGTATAATTTGAACAATTTTTTAGAAAAAAAAAAAAAATTTTACATTAACAAACTTCATTCTGTTCATTTAATGTTGATTCCATTGAAAAAGTTTTGTATATTATGAAATTTCTTGAATTTTATGCACTGTAATTAGCAATTTGTTAATTTTTTTTGACAATTTTGCTGATAGAAGATTTTTTATCGTATGTTTTCATTACTAATTATATAATATAGATACATTATATACCCATGCTATTTAACAACGCCTAAATTATGTGATTCTTTTTATTTTTGGTCATTTTATCCAACTTTGAAAAACGTTCCCGGAATGATAGTTTTCTGCTATATATCCATTAAAAAGCAATATTACAAAAAAAATATAGAATTCTGTGCGCTGCCCTGTCAAAGTATATTAATATATAAATTTTGCGACAATATAAAGCAATAGTCATCATTATAGCTAGCATTTTTTTTTTTTATAAAACCAATCTTGAAATTTGCAACCTTGGTGATTTTGAGCCAGGTACTGTACTGCAAATTGAGAGACACTGTCCGATACTTTTATTAATTACTATGTAGCTTCGGTACCTGGTCGATAGGTATACACCAAAGCTACATGCTATATACGTATATATAACTTTTAAAACGTTTTCCATACCAGCCCCCTTGCCCTCGAACGTAACATAATCATCCGCTGCCACTCATAACCAATTCGCAAACTACCCTCGAGCTGGCTAGACGGGCGGGTGTCGCAATGACCTTGGACCACGAATCGATGCCCGAACAGAACAATGCTCTCGGTCGCCCATTGTTTTTAACAACACTCTTTGCTCTTGCCGGGCGCTACACATATAGTTGTTGCTTTGTTGGCGTCACGTCGAGTGACGAAAGTTCTCAAGCGCAATTGTGAAAACTTACAGCTGCATTGTTCGGATGTGTTACCTATGTGCAAAAACGCATTTTGGATAGCTTTCGCCAGTAACAACAAATACGACTGTTTGCATGACTTTCTAGAAATTACAAACAAATTCAAATATATTGTGTAACTAATTTTGCATGTTTGAGATGTTTTTAAACCAATCCTAGCTCACATAAAAATTGTTCGTTTATGAGTAATACAATGAATTCTGTGTTTTACAAACAAGAGAGCTCCATAATCAAGAGACTGGTTGCTTCATTGATGATCACAACACAAGATACAGTCAAACGAATGACGAAATAACAAGACATACTTAAAACCAGAATACTCGTTGTTGGTCAAAGTTCGCCTGTAAAAGTTAGCGTACATTGCCGGCATATCTAATCTATCGGCTCCCAAACGAGATGCAATAACAATCGGACCGATATGGTCGAACACGATAATATTAACAGGCGCCGCATCGAGGTCGGAACTTTCTATTGTTTTCCCGACTTCCTTGCCGGGGGCTGTCACGTGTGCAATAAATTTCACTTCGTTGTGGCTCTGAGCAAATTACTTAACACCTCAGAATAAGCCGGCGATATATTTTCCTTTATCACGGTGCCACTACTACATTTAATTTAGTTTGACAAATTTGTTACAAAAGTATTTTCTATCGATAAACACCATATACCCCAAGAGCTGACAGCCATTTTTGAGTACATCCTTGAGGCACATTGAAAATATTATTGTTGATTAGTTGCGAATGTGTGGATGATGAAATGGCCGACCTGGCTGGGAGGTTGCGGGGCGTTAATGAGCTATGAATTTTTTAATTCGCAATTTTTCTCATGCAGAAAATGTTCTTGAGGCACTTTGAATCTTACAGCATTTTAAAGTCTGATGTTTAATTAAACGATATATCATAATGCCAGGCGATTTGGTTGGGATTTAAATGGTGACAGGCGATTTAAAGTTATATTTTTTTTTGCGCAAAAAATGTACTTGAGGCAAGCTGGGATCTATACACAATAATTGTTGTGTTGATAAGATGCCATATATCAAATGACAAGCTGGACTTTGAAAAGAGATTGTCCTGACAAAGTAAATAAGAGAAAATCCCAAAGAAAAAGATTTTCATGATCTTCATTTATTTATTCTAGTTAAAGGTACCCCAAACTATTATTATTTTTGTGTATTTTTGTAAAGATAAACAATAAAAATAAATTTTAAATACATCTTTTGGCCCATTTATTGAAGCATTTTATGGAAAATGTTAGAAGCGTTTATCTCAAAAACTGGAGTCAATTTGACCATTCTGGTATTTTTCCCGTTATCAGCACACTCGTCTTATACAAAATCGACTTCAAGTATGCCTTCCGCAAAATGACTGTATAGCAGTGTAATCATTACGTAAACATTCCACCAGCTCCAGATGCCACCTTCAGAGGCTGGTCTGCTCCGGTTTAGCTTTAATTGTAATAATGCCTGAACCTTCGACGAACATTACTGTATGACTTGGTATTAATATTAATATTATCTGTAAATGTTCATTTTTATATTCAATCTGGCATTGAAAAGAGTAACGAGTTTTTTCTCGGTAGATGCGACATTCTGAACCGGTGGTAGATTCAAATTGTTATTTTTACTTATTACTTGACGATTTACAAGTGCTTTTTTGAGGCCTACGAAAATATATTTATATATTATAGTTATATAATATTTTGGTTTGAGTATATACATTTTTTTTATACCAATAGCCAAGCGGTAAAGGTATTGTTAGTAAACGTGCATCTTTTAATAGCTATTGACGTGTTTGCTAAAAATAAAATCCTTTAATCATCGCATTACTGTTATTATGTCCCTAAGTCTGCTTTTTGAATTTAGAAAGTCTTATAAAATTTACTGCATTGAAGCGATTGCCACTTAACCTTTGAAACCCTTAAATAGGGGAACCCGACAATTTGGAAGATCAATACCTATATATACAATAAAAATTCGCCGCAATCTCCGAAAGGGCAGCAGCTAACCCCTATAACTATGGTCAGTCCAAGGAGCAGCGAACTCCTTAAAGCATCTTTGATCAAAATAAAATTGACAAAAAAAAACAAAACATAACATCACGCCCATAATCCCCGAAAGGCAAAGTCAATGGGGCAGCTGGCCCCTTTAACCACATTCAGCCAGAAATAAAACTGGGCTGGGTTAGATGGAAAATTGTGAAAATGAAAAAATGCGCAAAAAAAAATATAACTTTAAATCGCCTGTCACCATTTAAATCCCAACCAAATCGCCTGGCATTATGATATATCGTTTAATTAAACATCAGACTTTATAATGCTGTAAGATTCAAAGTGCCTCAAGAACATTTTCTGCATGAGAAAAATTGCGAATTAAAAAATTCATAGCTCATTAACGCCCCGCAACCTCCCAGCCAGGTCGGCCATTTCATCATCCACACATTCGCAACTAATCAACAATAATATTTTCAATGTGCCTCAAGGATGTACTCAAAAATGGCTGTCAGCTCTCCGGCTAATAGGTTTCACTTTGATAAAATCTACAATCATATACTTGAACTTCATCATCTTCCTAGCGTTATGTTTATGTCCCGTGTTTAGACGGGGTCCGCTTAGTTAGACTATGATCCAGGATTTAGCGAGTCTTGTAATTACATTGAAGCGACTGCCGGTCTGACCTTCGTAACCCTAAGGATAGGGGAACCAGACAATTCTTGGATCATGTTTACAAATCTAAAGTTGTTTGAATTTGCAGGTTTTCATCACGATGTTTTCCTTCACCGTCGGGCTAGTGGTATAAATACGTACATAGATTTGAAAAATTCAGAGGTACGTGCCCGGGTTTGAACCCGCACTCCTCAGTTAAGAGGCGCGTGTCCTTACCATTGAGCTACCACCGCTCCTACAATCTACTTGAACTTATCACATTATATTATAAAACATTACTGGTAAGTAATGAAACTGAAAGTGGTACCATATTTTATATAAGTTTAAGCAAACACGATGCCAAAATATAATTACAAAATATCAAATCAAAACTCTTAATCCGACTTATATCCACCAAGGCATTTGCACCTAACTTTAAAGTGTCAGGCTCATTCAAATTAGAATTAAAATGAATATCGTTAATAAGAAAGAACAAAAATGTAGGTAATGTAATTAAGTAGTCTATTAAGAACCCAATATTCTCAAAATAAGTAAACACAAAGAGGAAATAAGACTAAAAAAAGAAAATATATAACAATGAACAATCTCTGGAGAAAGGAGACCAAATGTGTATAGAATTTCAATTACCTAAGTAAGTATATCAATATCCTCGTACATGTTTCAATGCAGTACTAGTGAGGATATCTATATCGCATCGATAAATTCGTCATTTGTTTAGAGTACAGTAAAGATTTAACTACACCTTTAATTGAACTCCAATTGCACGCCAATTAAACTGCAAATTGGATTAAAATGCAATTACTTAGTTCTCTCCAATTTATAAATACCGGATTTAATATCTACTTTAATGATGATGAATGTAGGTACATCATTATTGTACATATTTTACACACAATTACAAGTTGAACTAATATGAAAAATAAAAATACTTTTACCATTGCCTATCAATGGCACACTATAGGTTAAATAAAAAAAAAGTATGTATCTTATTATCCACATATTTTGATTATTCTATCTAGCCATTCATGTGGCATGTGTTAGTCGAGTTAATAAAGCAGTTAAACAGAAAGTCTTAGAAAGTCAATCTTAAAAAAAATCTATATACTTAAATATATTAAATATTTATTTAAGAATCTAAATCTTTCCTTCCCCGCTTCAAAAGGTTTCTTATTTTGAATAGTATATAACAACCTACAAAATAAAATTAAAATCATCAAAATTGGAGCTGTTTCTGAGGACTTTCTAGTAAATAGAATAGATTTATTGACTCGACTAAATAGTTCAGAATTACATTTAGAACAACGTGAAAATAGCGTGTCCTCCGCAAATTTTGATAGCTGGTCCCTGTCTGCTTGGACTGAGAGATCCACAAACATTTTCACTACACTGTCACAATATCGACATCGAACATATAAAACATCGACAACTAGATTGTACTGGCTGCTGTTCATGGATCGCGCGACGAATGCATAAATTGCAAAGCGTAGATACCCCAAGGCTGGCGTAAGTACGCGCGCCGTGAATCAAGGTCGCAGGCGGATGCGCCAAGAAGCCCCGCGCGCTTGAGGTTGCATCCAAAATCTTAACAATATACGTCCAAAAGTTTGTAAGTTTAATTGTTTACATATTTGTTAACCATCTCATTGCGGTCTAGCTTAAATGTTATACATAATATACATACATACATACATAACATCACACCCATAATCCCCGAAGGGGTAGGCAGAGTCAAAGCAGCAGCATGCCCCTTCAACCACATTCAGCCAAAAATAAAGCCGGGCTAGGTTAGATGGAAAATTGTGAAAAAGCAGTGACTAGCGGCTAACCTGTCGCCTACACAATCACACACCCAAAACCCGATAAACCATTAGGCAAGAACCACAGTTATATTATTTTTAAGTCCCAGAGCAACATGGGACAGTAGGCTGGGTTGGATGGAAAGCTGTAAAAAAAACAGTGACAAGTGGCTAGCTCGTCGCCTACTCAGTCACATACCCAAAAGCCTGTAAACCATTAGTCGCCTTTTACGACATGCTAGGCAAGAACCACAGTTAGCATTCTTTTTTTTGTCCCAGATCAACATGGGCCAAGTCCCAGACCAACATGGGACAAACATTTTACATAATATATCAACCCAAATAATTTTTTATAAGAACAACACTTATAAAACTGAAGCAATTGTCTGTTATGTTTACTCACAACCCGTAAAAAAGTTAATGAAATGTTGATACATTTTAGGTTGTACCTAGTAAGATGATTTTTATTGGGAATAATGAAACAATCCCCAAGGCTATCGGACATTTCCGAGAGGTATCTAAAACGAGTCCAAAATAATACAATGCGTCATTTAATTTGACCACCTACTAGCGGGTTCCGTTAAATAAGTATCCTACACGAAACTAAAGAGAAATCTTCTAAAATACTTTTGTAATAAATAATAATGATAATAATAATAATAAATTCTCAGACTGACACACCAATTCCCTAGTTCCAAACTAAGCTTATGCTTGTACTATGGATGCTAGGTGAACGGATAGACATACTTAAATACGTTTTATAAACATCCATGACTCGAGTACAAATGTCCATGTTCATCACACGAAACATTTGCCCCTAGCGGGATTCGAACCCGCGAGACTTGGTTTCGTGGTCAGGGTCTCTAACCACTCGACCAACGGGCCAGTCAAAATTACCTACATATCTCTTTAAAAAAGAAATAAATCGAAAAAGAAGGTGTTCTACGAAGGTGAAATATGGCCCAACAGGGCCATATTTCACTAAATCCTATTAATAAAAATACCAGCGCAAACTGTTATTTGTGCAAAAACTTACAAATAGCAATAGGTATTCCTTTCTAAATTATAATATTATCTGTAAACTATGTCGTACTGAATGAAATTTAATTGCCACGGCCAATTAGCTTAAGAAACGAATTATTTAACTGATGACTATTTAAAGTAAAATGTTTATCCATTTGCAGACACCCGGTTTTGAGGGCAATAAATTAAAAGCTTTGCAGGTAGACAGACTGCGTCGCGACAACCCCAAACACAAAACGTAGAAAGTTCCTCGACCCCAGTTTATTCCGCTAAAAGGTTATCTTGGCGTGTCTGAGTTCATATAAATCCCTCTTTTACACAGTATAATACAGTATATGGGTGTGGTGTCAGAGAGGGTGCCCATTTTGTTCATGTCATCGTTCTTAACATACAAGCACTTTAAGTAAGTACGTCTGCTGCTAAAAGCCCCAATTTAGCAAACATTAAAGGCGATAAGTAGCCCGCCCTAAACACCTATGTAAAAATGCAACTTGCAGGTGCATATTGCCGATACGTAGTTACAAATAAACCTAAGTTTAAAAAACTGCAAGAATTCCTTCGTACAGTATTCTCAGTGAAGTCGCTTGCTCAGATTTTGTTATAAGGCACTGCCATACAATTTTTGTTCTATATGAGAAGGTCCCTAAATATTTTTAGGACGTTACTTACAAATATTTCGTAGAATAAATTATTTTAAGAAATTATCATCCCGGGCTGAGAATGTTTTTTCACAAGTGTGGAACCTTTTTACTAGTTAACTAGGGCTTGCGCATTCATCGTTAACGATTTTACTCTGGTCTGGATCATGTACTCTAGTTTAAGACCAGATACGTTTAAATTATATAGGTACTGATTATGAAATAAACATATTTTCATTGAGTATGTTAATTTCCAAATCAGTAGACATTTAATGATAAACTTTAAACTTAAAATTCTGGTATCGAAAAGTTAGTTAACATTGTAACATTTTCAAACACTAATTGTTCTGTGTTGTGGTATATTTCTCAGCTAACTTAATTCGAATTGTCAGGCAACATTTGACAAGCTCGACGGCGCATTCGGTAGTGACCAGGACAAATATTCGTATGATGAATACTTGTGTTTGTTCTGTGTCTGGGTGTTAATAGCCAATATTAAGGTATATATTTGTAATACCACTGTTGATTCTGATATCCGTAACACAAGTGCTTAAGCTACTTACCTCGGAGTCAGATCAATGTATGTGATGCAGTCTGATATTTATTATTATAAACTTATATGGCTAGCTCTTAGTTTAGGACCATTTAAATCTCCATATTTTTAGCTCGTTATGTCATGCAAATATGAATTCGTGATTGACGTCACTTGGTTTACGATTCTAACACCACAATGCTACCTACAACAATAAATCTTGAAACACAAAGCATGCCGACTTTCATTTCAAACAACAAACAAGAGCTGTGTTTAGCCTGACAATTAATTTGAATTGTCAATCAAGGGAGCTTGTATCTACTTGGTAAATTACGCAACGAGATTACTCAACATCTTTGAATCAAATAGTTATATCAGTACAAGTATTATCCTAACAACAAAAGCAAAGCTGAAGAGAAATGGCGATGAATCAGTGTTATCGATTGATAGTATCTTATCGGGAAAGGTGATTGTCGTCGGCAATACAGATATGGCTAGAGGTCATGCACATAAGTATTCATTGTTCTGGTTCGTTATTAAACCAATTCAATATTTGTTGCATGTACAGACAACCAATTTGAGTTGTAGGCAACCATTGAACCTTGTCAATAAAATATACATACAAGTAGGGACCATTAATGAATTCGTTTTAAGTATTTGTATATTACATAAGTAATGTAATAACACTAAAAACTCTTAATATTCAACACGAAGCAATCCCAACATTAATTAAACTGAAATCAAACCCTAAAATGAGTTTTAATATTCGTGTTCCTGGGACGTCCTTTACAACTTTCTTGATTACCTAACCTAAGCATTTGTAATACGAATTACCCTC
Source organism: Glyphodes perspectalis (assembly GCA_951394215.1). Taxonomy (NCBI): domain Eukaryota; kingdom Metazoa; phylum Arthropoda; class Insecta; order Lepidoptera; family Crambidae; genus Glyphodes; species Glyphodes perspectalis. The sequence goes on along the minus strand of OX596211.1, from coordinate 11,225,416 downwards.
TACTCGACCCAATATTGCTTGGATTAACGTTAATTTTTTTTCAATATTGTCATAGTATTTAGGACTTGAAGGTAATGTACCTTCTGTGTTCTTAGCCTAGCATTGGGTTTATGATTTTTAAGGCAATGGCCATTAATTTTCCATTAACTCTTTTGTTTTTTTATAAAAATGGTTAACAAAACCTTGATGCTCCTTGCACTTGGTGTGTACCTATTGTGTAAATTTGATCCTGACTTTTCTATTAATCATTGCGGCAATATAAGATAGAATTTGAAACGAAAAGTAAGGCTTTATGCCTCACATTTCATTTATAATTACTTATCTTTTATGCAAATTATGCTACATATGAAAAAGTAAAAAAAACTAGTAAGTACCCCAGTTTTTTTTAAAACGAGTAAAAATTATTTACGGTACTGTCGAGGTGGTAAACACATCAAACGAGAGTGCGGAAACGATCGCAAGTTTGTTTGTTCGGCAAACAAACCGTCATAACAACGGGCGCGGGTGAGAGCTGTTCGTCGGACGTCCGTCTGCGCGCGCGCTTCCTGCCGCTACAAAAACATGCGCGCGACTGCCGAGCGGCCGCGTGCGTGAATCATGCCCGTGCGGCGCAGGCGCAGCTGCCTAGGGCTGCCTCTTACTACCCTTTAGTTTTGACTAGGGATTGCAACCCAGCGTTATGTGCTGGATCCAGCAGAGCTAAATTTATGCTAGATCCAGCTGGATTGCTTAATCCAGCATTCCATTTTCTAGTAGGAATTTGAATCCAGCGGCATTGAACTAGCGCATATCGTTGGATCCAGCAGAGCAAATTGGAAAAAGCGCAATCAAAGAAACACTAATAAGAGCCACTACGATTTTCGCGATGATGCCATCACGCTATTACAACCGAGTTATCTTGAAAATATTAATAGCGACTATTCATTCAGTCAATAGCTATCGAGATTCATGGCGCGGCCGGTTCTTCTCAGGAGGACCAATCGTGGCGGTAGAACTAGTAGTAGTGAAATTTAGCAGTAGTGTAACAATTTATTTGTATGAACGATTTATACATGTTTTTGTAAAGCTTACATGAATAAAGGTATTTATTTTTATTTCTAATATACGATGGTTTGAACCCGATAATTCGTTATCCAAATATTACGGAACAAGGCATGCCGTTGCCGATACTTTCAAAAATTTAAGAATCTAATCAATGGGATTTCACCAAATTATGTAAATAACTTATAAACTTCTTGGCGTACTATACCACGCTCTACCACTCTTTTCTTATTAGCCAAGTATAAGTTTATGCCAGTGAACATTTTAAAAGGTGCTAGCTGTAAAATAATATTTTGTACAGAGTAAACTGCGACGGAACGAGTTTGCAATCATCATCTTTAGTCGTTGGTAAAAATTTGGCTGTTTGTTACGTGACTTTACTAGATCAGGCGAAAATTAAATCCCGGTCTGGGTTTTGCGATTATTTCGTTTTTTTTTACATCTATATACAAATAAAACCGATCTTAAAAATATTGCTTAGAATTAACTATTACTTAAACAAATCTTACAAAGTTAAAAAGACCAAATCTATAAATCCCAGTTTTCTTTTAACTGCCAACCCTACTATGTATGCGTTTACGCATAAGCGTAAGTAAGTGAAGCTAGTGAAGCGCATTGAAGCGTGGGTACTGTCATTTTAGCTGTCGTTGAAATGGAAAACATATCGATTTCATTATTTTACTTAACGATTTAATAAAATAATAATAACCACGATCGCAAGTCTCTAAAGAAGATGATCTGGTTTTTAGAATACAAATACCTACTTACTTATTTTAATTACTACCTATTTACAAAAATATATTATGACGCAATATCTGTCGGAGCGTAGCTAATTTATCTACCTAGTCGACTACTTTGTAAGTTTAAAATATTTTATGTTAATCGGAAAAATATTAAAGTGCACGGTAATAACCGTATCTAGACGCATACGTGCACTGCACAATTCCAAATGCATAAGCAAACAAAAAGCAATAAAACTTAATTTCACTCATACGCCCATCACCATACTTGACATTATAGTACGTGATTAATACAAACGATTGTGACTATTGCCACATATGGATTAAGAATCAAATTTATATGCCGAGTCTCACGTGCAGGCCGATACCAGTGGCGAGCTTCCTGCAAGTTCCTCAGATATAGCACGTTCGTAACGTAATTAGTTCAAACTCACGTATTCTTAGAAGCGTTGACTAGATTTGTTGAATGTACGAGTATAAACATACGAAGGATTACTAACTATATACAGAAGGTACACTAAAATAGATTAGTCGATTTTAACTGAACGAAACTCAACCGGAATATTAATTTCCTTTGCATACTTTTGCTAAATTGCTACATTGTTTCTGTTATTAGATAACTATTGCACTATCCTGGATACGAATTATTTAAGTGCAAATAATTTTATTTATATGATATTTGTTATAATAATTATTGGTATTAGAGATGACAAACGAATTTCTTAGATTTCTTAGTAGATGGTAACTTTATGGCATGTACTTAATCACCGCCACTCTTGGACAACTGCAACACCAGATAAATTGGTGTTACGTTGCCAGCCTTTGACAGCTTGGGCCTCCAGCGAAATACAGTAGCAGATGCTATTTTACGTCGATTTCTGTGACAGGGTCTCTACCCTATTTTGATTACTTCTTGAAATACTTTTCTATCAATAAATAAAAGTACTGCACTATCATAGCAATTAAATTCTGTCATTTTGTTTTTATAAGTACAAAATTATGTTGTAAATACAACATAATTTTACATACAAAATATTTTCCGTGTCGAAGCCGCAAACGAACTGGGCCGGCATTCAAAAGCCGCGCGTGCCGCAGCAGGTTAAGCCGCGCGCCGCCGGCTCAGCCGCCGGCCTGGCCTGGCATGTGTGGATGCGCCATTAGAGTACTTCCCCGATCGAACCGGTCCATATAGATACCGATAAATGGTGAGTAGTGGCTATGTAGTTCTACCGCAACTATGTAATAAAAAAATACCTGACAAGCTCGACGGCGCATGCGGTAGTGACCCTGCCCCATGCGCCAAGAGTTGTGGGTTCGATCCCCACCCAGGACAAACATTCGTGTGATGAATACTTGTGTTTGTTCTGTGTCTGGGTGTTAATATCCAATATTTAAGTCATCATCTTCCTAGCGTTATGTCCCGTGCTTAGACAGGGTCCGCTTAGACCATGATCCAGGATTTAGCGAGTCTGGTAATTACATTGGAGCGACTGCCGATCTGACCTTCGTAACCCTAAGATAGGGGAACCAGACAATTTTTGGATCATGGTTACAAATTCAAAGTTGTTTGAATTTGCAGGTTTCATCACGATGTTTTCCCTCACCGTCGAGCTAGTGGTATAAATATGTACATAGATTTTTTAAAATCTAGAGGTACATGCCCGGGTTTGAACCCGCACTCCTCGGTTAAGAGGCGCGTGTCCTTACCATTGAGCTACCACCGCTCTAATATCCAATATTTAAGTATATATTTGTAATACCACTGTTGATTCTGATATCCGTAACACAAGTGGTGAAGCTACTTACCTCGGAGTCAGATCAATGTATGTGATGTCGTCGGATATTTATATTTATTTATATATTAATACCGATTGCTATAATAACCTTTGTGTATTTTGTAACAAATTCCACGTATCTACTTACATATTCATGCGCGTCTACTTACTTTTTGCTGTCAAATTTGAAAAGCTACAATCCCAATTTTTATAGCCCGCCAAACTAGACGCAGCAACGTAGGCCGTTACTAAGTTAATACATGTTTCATTGTAAATTCATGAGACTGTAAACCACCTGTACGTGTTTCTTCTATGAACTCGAGGCGATGAGTCTGTGCTTAAATTAATCATCCTTTAGAACTCCAAGCGGATGGCGCCGTTTCGACGCATACATTTAACAATCTTCGTGCCTAGGTAAAGTCTGTGTCTAATCTGACCTGATAAATAGCATTCACGTATGAAGAATGTACAAACGGTACCTATTATCTCGAAACAAACTGAAGCTTACACATCATGCGTCACAGTGATTCATATTCGCTCGCTAACCGTTTTTCAATGAACACACACGATAATCTTCCAGAGCATTCCCTCTTATCCTATATTACTCAAACTAGTCATGTTTGTTCATGAATTAAAAGATAAAAGTACATAACATAATGAAATTGCTTAAATGCGTATTTTTATCGCGTATCTTTAAAAAAAACATAACAATCATATTAGGTACGTATTTAGTACCTAGTAGTTTCGAGCATCTTTTTAGTGCTTTCTGCTGAAAAACGGTCTTTGATTAGGTACTTTGATTCTAATCATTTCATATTGACTTCACTAATTCCACCTAAAACTATGCATAACTAACCTAGAACGCCTGATATTTCCGTTATAAGTAAGCATAGCATTAACTTCCCTTAAGATTAATTATACATATTAAGTTCCACCATTGTTAACCATGTCGCACAATTGCAGATAACCTAGATTTATAAAGCACATGCCGTCTGGATTACTGATTACATTTATAGGAACTCAGGGGCTGCATAACAATCCAGGCACGAACTGAATTGATTTAAAGTGCTAATAGCAAAGCGATTGCTTAGTTTTAATTTTATTGAATTTGCAATGCTAATCTAGGAATGAAAAAAATAGGAAGGCTGGGTATTTGTTTCATTTGATTGCGAATTGTCAACACGTTGAAGTGAGTACCAGTGGCGTAGCTAGGTAACAAAGGCCCCTGGGGCAAAGAAGAAACTAGGGCGCATGGGCGTACGCAGCTTTGGGTACTGCAGGGAGGGCACTAACATTTTTCTTCCTACGTTAGACAGAGTCAAATCAAACTCAAATGAAGAGGTGTGCTTATCAGGTTTTAGGGCCCCCCCAAGCTTAGGGCCCCGGGGCACTGCCCCGCCTTGCCCCTGGGTAGCTACGCCACTGGTGAGCACGCAACGAAAGGGACCTCCCGACGCGACGTTTATTAATCATTAGACTTACAACAAATTCAATCCTCGTTGCGAATTGACATAATCAAATTATACCGTATAGGCGTATACCTAACCGTACCGTAACTGTCAATATACTAATAGGTATTGTGCTATTAAAAGGTCGAGTATATTTAATACAATTATGTTAATTAACAATCATGGTTTTAGCAAAACTGCTCGTGACCAGCAGGATAAATTCCAACTTATCAAGTTCTATTTATCCCACTGAACAATTTAACAAAATAGCGCTTTAACTTGAAAAAAAAATCTCTATAACCTAGATAATTCACGGGACGCCAAGATTACAGATGCGCTTATCGAAACACGGCAGCTGCATGGCGTCTGAGATACGAACTGCATCAAGTATCGATTACTCGATCGCTTCTAACTGCCGAAGAGACTCGATACTCGATACGAGGCGGATAATGCGTGTAATCACCATGTCCAGTAATGGTCGGCAATCGTCAATCACCAAGTAGCGACTTCGTATTTAGACACGCAACTGTGTAATTTTGGTAGTAAACTATACTTAAGCTGTTATTAAATTTATGATTTAGGAATGCTCGACTTTTATGTCCGTGAAAAGGGGCAGTTACCTTTTAATATAACACTTACTCTATTTTTCCTCGTTGAGTCACTATTATTAATAGAGAAAACATATCAATTCAGGTTAATTTTAAAACGTATGTGTACTTAGTATCATTTTACATTACAGTGCCCCTTAATAATTACAGGTACCTACATTATATGTAGTCTCTTGGTATAAAGTTGTGATTCAGTAAAATTACTTACATTTGTACAATCATATTGATGTGAATGAACTAATCACTTAACCAAAAATATTGCTACAAGGGAAACGGAAACGGATATGCTAAAGACGTGTTTGATATTAATAATCAAAACGCACCGTACCTAAATATGTTAGTGTGACTGTGCGGAACATCCGATGAAAGGTCCTAATGTATTTGCATTGTTGAGTGACTGAACGATTGGGTGAACGAACATACAAGAACAGATTTTATATTTAGAATATAAAATCGCTATGAATGTGTCACAAAGGATATAGTGTAGTTACCTTCGACTGACATATATACATCTACACTATAATCCCTGCGATCCTCGAAGGGGTGGGCCAAAAATAAGTTGAGTTGGGTTACATGGAAATATGTGAAAAATTTAAAAGTTAAAGTGTCGCCTATAAAATCATTAATCTTATAGGTAGATACCCAATAGGTAGCTATCTACCTATTGGGTATCTATGAAAATCTATGAAAAGGCCTGGCCTGCATAGGTAGGCCTGGCCTGGCCTGCCTATGCAGGCCAGGCCAGGCAAAAATTAAATGACTTCTGATGATATGACATTCGATACCTAATCTCGGAAATTACCCGATAAAAAACGCAGGAAGGATGTTTTGAACCTAAGCATTCAAAGGCAAGATTCAATGCTAGACCAACCACATGATGAAATCAAGATAAGAAAAAATTGATTGTTAAGTAAATACAATAGTAATAACACAATCAGAATATGTAATACAATCAGAATATGAGAAAATATTTTTTTACTACTACTGGCTGGAAAAATAAGTAAATCAAATGCGACCTATGACAGAAAATGTACATAAGCCCGCAGTGCTAGAAACGAGATAATAGCTGGGTACATAGACAACGAGGGCAAATTGATCCGTCTGTCCGTGTGAAACGAGACACTGCATGTCGTGAGTGCTTGTATCCCAAGTGTCCTATTACCCTTCCATTTGAGACATGGCGCTATGAAGAGTTCTATGGTTTCTGACTGCTTGAATAACTTTAGGTGTGCAAACTATGTATTACTTAACGTTTGTATGCATAAAAACTTGCAGTATTTGTCCTTTGTTAAAATCCTTTACAACCAAATTAACAGAGATGTTTCTTCAGTATACTATTTACGACTAGGGTTAACTCTGGTATGAAATTAAATAGTCGATCTAATACAGGGTATTTATGGAATGACACACATTTTAATAAAACTGTCTCCATTCTGCAGCAGACTGGCAATTCAGCCAAGAATGTGTTCGTACAATAGAACAAGAAGTATTCTCTAGTAAGAAACATATTCTAATAATCAAGATCCAAGTATATACCTAATTAATGCTGAATGCACAATTTACTTTGAGTTGACGCGCAGCGATTATCGGAAAACTTTTATATTGATTTTCGGACATTAATAACATAACATAAAATATAGATAGTCCAAAATCATAAAACAGGTAAATCTTAAACATTATCAAATAAAAATATAACTCAGCTCCGACATCGGAGTAATGTTTTAGTAGCAGACCTACTCAGTGATTACAGTATTAACATGATAGAAATGCTGCAAGCACGACATTTGCAGCTAACAATTAAAGATATCGAACACTCCTTTCAACCCAAATGTAATGAACAAACGAAATTCCTAGATTACTAACAACACGTCCCGATTCGGCCATACTGTGCAGTTCTAAATATAGCCGGGCCTTTAAACATCTGAGGGGAATTTCGAGGTTCAAAGACCTCGCGAACCGGCCCGTGCCGCGATAAAGAATTCCATTTTTATGGGGAACCCGATCGGAGCGTCTGTCAACGAAGTTCAGGGGCAGATAACACCAGGGTCTTTATTAATGTTGGGTTAAATTAATGTAGGTTAAGTTTAATTCGTCTGCATAGGTATAGGAAATCCATAATTGAATTACATAAAACATACAAGATATTTTTATTCTTACATTTTTTGGAAATGTTTAAACATAGCATAGCTGCTGTTGTAGGCAAAATACCAAAATTTTAGCTCAACCCAATTCCAAACCATCTAGGAAATTCATTTAACTAGACGTATTAATGGTTATTGCTGCTGAGAATTCTTATGTAAGGACTTCTGGTGTTGGTTGGCATTGATCCAAAGCTATTAACGTCCAAAGCAAAGAAAACCTTAAGATGCAACATCCTTTTATAGCGAGATGACGTCGCATGTTTGCCTAGGAATAAAATTAGAATTGCAGTAAGTAGGTACTTACAATGCGAATTCAAAAGTGCTGTCTTACGATTTAAGTCAGAAGGTAGATGTATTGATATGGCTGGTTAATACTTGATACCTATACTTTACAATAAGTCACTTACATCAGTTCTGTAGGTCCACTCAAGCGATGAGGGGTACCGCGGGGTTTGGGTATATCCCGGCCATTTTCTAACCTTGGCCGGAGCAGGGGCCTCCACTTCCAGAGGCCCCTGGGAGTCCCACACACCACCCTGCCCCCCCGGGTAGGGAGCCGGTGCATAAAGAATTACCCCGCGTCAAAAAAAAAAGCTACTAATGCTTCAAAGAATATAAATATGATATCCTCAATACTACCTTGATTTTTGCATTTATTTCTATATTTGCAATATATCCAAATAGGTACCTACTTTCCACCATACAATTTATGTTACACTTTTTAACACATTACAATTTTTTTAAGGATTATACTACTAACATACGTAGGTACGTACATACACTCGTCACGTAAAAAGGCCAATTAATTAGACCAATCTAGTTCAATGTCAATTACAGACAACTATGTATATTAATGAAGTGGGTCATATTCGTCGTAATAACGCATTTAAAACTAAGACGAGGGTAAATAATACACGTATCTACATGAGTATACCTAATTTAATATTTTAGTAGGACGATAATTCACAGTAGATCTTTACCTATCAATTTATTTCTTCCAATATTTGGGAGTTCAATGAACGATGGTAGCTCAGTGGTAAGGACACGCGCCTCCGATGGGTGCGGGTTCAAACCCGGGCACTTACCTCTAGATTTTTCAAATTTATGTACGTATTTATACCACTAGCTTAGCGGTGAAATTATTAGCACGCCTATCGTGTAAAAACCTGCACATTTCAACAACTATGGATGTGTAACCATGATCCAAAATTTGTCTGGTTCCCCTATCTAAGAGTTACGAAGGTCAGATCGCCAGTCGCTTCAATGTAGGTAATTACCAGACTCGCTAAATCCTGGATCATGGTCTAAGCGGACCCCGACTAAGCACGGGACATAACGCTAGGAGGGTGATGATTTGGGAGTTAAGATTCTTTATAATAAATCATATAGGTACATGTGTATTATATTATTATAAAGAATTTTCGAAGAGCAACGACAGTTCGCGCCTCACAAACAAGAGGTGTGGTTCAAACCCGAGCAAGTACATAAGGACTTTAGCTCAACGGAAAGAAAAAACATTGTAAAAACAGCACACATTCAGATAATATGAATGATTGAATTTATGTGGGCCATTATCCAATTTGTCTGATTCCTCTAAGAGATGCGAAGGTCGAATGGCAGTGTCGCTCATCGTCATCTGCCTAGGCTTATGACTTCTAGCGGTCCTCGACTAGGAATCATAATCCTGGAAAGGTGATGATTATTTGCCCCCTTAGAAACAGTCATTTCTACAATCAATCTTTTCGTACGATAATGTTAGTGCTGATATAAATCACTTTCGCACCATCGCTTTCTAAAGGGGTTGAAAACTATTACACATACGTACTCGCAGTACAGATGCAGACCATTAGGGTTGTGACCTAATTTATTTGTAGGTATGTTAAATACAAGTCTTAGAAAAGCTCTTAAACTTTCATCCAAATACCCAAATTAAATGATTCTCGGCAAATATTTTTTATAAATATGTAGGTACCTACGTAAGATTCATTAAAACAGGTGGTTGAGTTGGGTCATCTGCAAAAATCAAAAAAGTACCAACTTTGATAGATATTCAATAAATCTTTACCATTTTTAAGTAAATAACATACCTTGAGGAATAATAAATCGATATGCAGGTATTTTCGATGCATTTTGGTTCTTGTTGAATTTGTTCTTAAATTTGGCTACTTAAGTAGATCCATCCTATGCTATTATTTTCTATGATTTTTTTTAAATCACATTCATCTCATCACACATGATTAATTTGTCTTTTAACAGTGTTCCATTGTGTTAATGTTTAACCTACGTAAATAGGTATGTATGTGTCAACGTTTGCAAACACTAAGTGCTGATACTTATTTATTTTGCTAATATCTGCAGATAACTGAAACATAGGTAAGTACATACATACATAAACATAGGTACCTACTTGCAGGTGGGAATATAGCAGAACGGAAAAATACAATTTCTAGGCCATAAAATGAGCTGAACGAGCGAAATCAATTCGGCGCGGATTAAGTACCTACTTACCTACTTGCAAACCTATTTGGATTACGAAATAAAACATCGTAGCATTACAAAAATCTTCTTGTTGGAATTTCATAAAGGTTTCTAGGTACCTATTATTTTATTTATCTATCAGAAATTCATAAAGATCAAATGTTAATGGCATTAAAGACGATGAATCTGATAATGCAGAAACTGCGACACCTACCTACAGATTTATCAAATGGGGTAGGTCCAGTAAGCTGCGACCAGTAACATAAGTTGGTATGTAACATTCGGATTGTTTATCAAAAAAAACCATTTGCGAATGAATGGTCCATTATGAAAGAAGTTTAATCATGCTCTTTATTATTGTTTTGTACATACCTTACGGAAACAATCGGGTTGTACGGGCGCCGGTATTCCGATTAATAAACACACACTACGTTTGCACCGCACTGATATTCACGATAAGCACTTAAATAGGACCGAGTTTTGATAAACTGTTTGAGGGATATTTTGGGGAACAGCTGGCTGTGGGGTATTTTTTTTCCGCGGGGCTGTCAGACGTGTCCTTGACGGACGCGATGCGCCATGTTGTTTTGAGGACGGGCGCGTGGCGACTGCGCGCAGCCGCCCCTGCGCGGCGCATGCGTGGTGCGTCACCCCAGTCCCGCCCGCGCTTTGCCTTCCTTGTTCCCTATCCCGTACCCGCAATAATTCACAATTATTATTTTTGTGCGGATTTACGAATGGGCCGCTACCCTCAATGGCGGGGTCACAAGCATTACGCAACAGGGCAAAGTTTGCCAAATGACTTAATATTAACCCCATAGTGTAAGACAATTCTGGTATTTTTAAATAGGATGTTAGTCTATCCACTGATCCTTAAATATTGCTTTATATTGAATTAGCTGACGATTCTCGGTTTATATCATGCTACCTATAAACATTTTCAATCGAAAGTTATGAAGAACGTTTTATATAAAACTCAGTAAATTTATAAATAAGACGCGCTCGAATAAGCCTGTTAGTTACGACAAACTCTAATAAAAATGTTAAAAAAAAATGCATCAGACGCAGCGCGACGACACGTGCTTGACCGGTTTTAGGGGTTCCGCAAACGTGCTTGGGTATTTTTTTAAAACTTTGTGTTATTTTTATAGGTTTCAATCAAATTCGTTTAAAATTATGTTGATTTTTCAATGTATTTATATAGTTAGGTACCCAAAGGGATCTGTTTTTATAAATTATAATAATTAGTAAGTACGATACATAGGTACGTACGTGGCTCATACGTTTGAGTTTGGTAATAATATGAATAGCATTATTATTAAATTTTTAAATTATTATTAAATAATATAGCACCCTGTATGACCCTGTCATTGGTACTATATTTATAATAATAATGCTATCCATTTGGGTACCTAACTCTTATAAGAATACATTAAAAAGTCGAACATGATTTTAAACGAATTTGATATAAATAAGAAAACTATCTAGATAACACAACGTTTTAATAGATAAATACGTGATAATTGGTTAGGAACTATTTTTATCAAGTTAATTGATTGACAAATTAAAAGTAGGTATGCTGGAAAGTGGAAGTAGACACAAAACGAAATTTGTGTTGTTGCATCACCTGCAATCTTTTTTTTAAACGTTTGCCAACTTAAGCAAGTACCTACTTACCTTACTAGATACCACAGGTCCTAAATAAATCTCTTGAATCACTAATATGAATATAATGAATATGCTGCAACAATATATACTTACCATAAATAAAAACAGACCTCGGTCCTTTACTTACGGAACCTCAACTTAATATTGTCAGACGACAAGCTTTTTCAAGCACCCATTGTCTTCCCAGACGGGTGGGCCGAAGGGACGCGGCGAGTGCAGTCTGGTGCATTCGGTAGTATCGCCTACCCGCCTACACATAACGACCGTAAAGCAACCAGCTGTCGCTGTTACCGCTGTTTAATAGTAAAATAGACCTTAAAGCCAGCTTCATAAAGGTGATATGTAGTGACTCAATAAATGTGCCCGATTATCACATTCATGTTCACTGATTCTAAAGCAGATGAGTTTCTTGTCGGTACGCTTTGGTTTTGTTCTTATTTAAATACGGGGATAGTAATTCGTACAAAAGAATACTGTAGTACTATAATGTATATTGTAAATTGTGTACCTATTGCTTTACTTAGTTACGAGCCAATGTAACTAATCGGTAATTATATTTTTACGACCTAATATGGCGTAGTGGTTAAGAACGAGGTGTTCTATCTGGACGGTTCTAAATTTGATTCGTTGGTCTATGTCAATAGACATATCCACATAGTCATAATAGTTAAGATTTTATAATGATAATAACATCACGCCCATAATCCCCGAAGGGGTAGGCAGAGTCAAAGGAGCAGCAAGCCCCTTCAACCACATTCAGCCAAAAACAAAACTGGGCTGGGTTAGATTAAAAAGTGACAAGTGGCTAGTTTGTCACCTACACATACCCAAAACCCGATATACTCATACCATTATATAGTCGCCTTTTACGACATACTAGGAAAGAACCACAGTTGGCACATTCTTTTTAAGTCCCAGCCCAACATGGGACAATAGGCTGGCTTAGATAGAAAATTGTGAAAAAGTAGTGACAAGTGACTAGCTCGTCGCCTACACAATCACATACCCAAAACCCCATATACAGTCACCTTTTACGACATGCTAGGCAAGTAACACAGTTGGCACATTATTTTTAAGTCCCAGACCAACATGGGAGACAATTAAATGATTCCGATGCAAAGTCTCACTATCAAAATTTTAATTCGTTCCTGATATACCTATGACCAACCATGATCCCAAAATTGTCTGGTTCCCCTATCTTAGGGTTACGAAGGTCAGATCGGCAGTCGCTTCAGTGTAATTACCAGACTCGCTAAATCCTGGATCATGGTCTAAGCGGACCCTGTCTAAACACGGGACATAACGCTAGGAAGATGATGATACCTATGTAGAGAGATGTACTTATTCTTTTTTACAAGCTTCTATTTAGTTTCACCTGTCCTGATCTTTGTTTGTTTGTCGGTAATCAAATCTTGCAAGATAATTTGATCCACTTCCAGTTAAAGATGACGGAATAAATATTTTTGATCATACCTACAATATAGGTATCAAATATGGGAAACAATGGGCCTGCTGAGAATAAGCCGAATAACTAAAAAGTAAAAAATAATTTAAAAGTAAAAAAAACGTTTTAATAACAAGCTTTTATTTAAATGTGCTAAAAAGAAAAAAAAACTTGTACTTTAAAACTTCTATTATTAACTTATAACGTCATTAGACAATTTATATGATATAAAAGCTTGTCGCTAGGCGATAAGTGGCTAGCTTAGCTTCTATAACGAGATTTCAAAGATAAAAAAGTAGATACCTACCGAGTTTCTTGCTGGTTCTACTCGGTAAAATCATCGTTCCGAACCTGGCGGTAGAATTAAGTACTTATTTGTATTATGACTATTCGTAAGTGCTTTTGTAAGGCCTACATGAATATAGATATTTCTATTTCTACTGTTACGCTTTTTTCCCATGGGGGTAGGTAGATCACATCCTTCCATTTACTATTCTTACTGAGATCTTCCGCTTCTTCCACATTCTTAAGCCTTTTCATACACGCTCGTCGGTTAAGGATAGATACTTACACTTTACCGGACCTTTTGCTAATACTTTACCAATCTGGTCATGGAAAGTTTGCCTATGTCTACCCCTCCCGAGCGAATCCATCCATAAGTACTTATTATTGAATTACAACTTAAGACCTATACGTTTTAGAAAAAGAGTCAAACAATCACGTAATTAATTGTCTGTCTTTTAAGGCCATACGAATATTAAAAATATAAATCGTATTGCAGACTCGCACATTGCACATCGCATAAAGAGTTTCGCACGTGACGCGTTCCCTGCTCGATGGCTAAATACTGTGCGGAGGCCATTTTAGTACCTACAGGGTAGGTATTGTGTTTGAAAATTATTATTTTCTGTATATTGTATTGTTACTTCTTTTATTTCGTGTTCACATTGTATTTTTGGTACCAAATATTTTTATTTTCTTTTTATTAATTTCGAAATATGCGAAAAAAATCATAATAATTTATACATTGCCTGAACGGCCCCGGTATTGTATAGAATGCCTGGATTATACACTTTACCGGTAACTTATGTATCAAATTTAAAATTAATTTAATTTAGATGTTTAATAATCACGATCTTTGCCTATTTTCTAATCATCGTCGTGACTTTTAGCTTAAGTGACATTTTACGTCAAATGTGACACTGCCGTACTGCTGCGACCAGCTCTTCGCATTTTTTATATTTACAGTTTACTTGTTTTTACTCTTAAAATTAAACATGCCGGAAGAATCAAAGAAAAACCAGTAAGTCTCAGTTGTATCTTTTTATTGTATCTTATTGGAGTTTTTAACGCAAATTGTATTCCCTTTTCTATGAAATTTTCAGACAAAAAGGTCCTAAAGATCAAAGGAAACCTCGAAATCGACATCAAGGTGGATCCGCAGATAAAAAAGTGGAAAAGAAAGCGGAGGCGCCCAAAGGTAATTAATAAGGATACTCTCTGACCTTGCCTTGTATATAAACTAACTAACTAAACTTCACGCCACTTCCCTAGCAGGGTAGGCAGAGAGAACCTGAATGTATATATGTACTAAGTTTTTGATTAATGACTATATAGCATTCCAAAATTATATCCAGCATTATTAGTAATTCAGCTCTTTCAAACTATACTTTTTAGTTCCAGTACAGAAACCACCAGTATATGAAGAACCAGGCCCGGAGTTCTACAAAAATCTAAAAAGAGAAACTGATGAAATTCTTAAAATTACTGAAGAGGCAAACTCGAAATACAAGAAAAAAGAAATTCAAAGTAACTGGGCAAAATATGAGATGCCTATTGAGAGTTATGATGAGATTGAGGAACAGGAAAACATGGGAGCTGATTATGAGGTAGGTGAAAGGAAAAAACCTTTTTTTTATAAATTTCTGTTTGCAATATGAAAGTAATTACTTTAAATATTGACCGGAAAAGATAGAAACTAATCCCTTATTTTGTAAAATGTCTGACTATTGTCTTGTTTTAAAAATGTCTGACTATTGTACAATATTTCATTTCACAAAACTACCTAAAGAATAATAAATTGAGGTGAAAAAAAAATTATAAACATGATGTATTACTCCACATTACCTTAACATTATTTCTTATAACAGGAACCAAAGTATGAAACTAAACTCAAATGAATAAAAATATGGTATTGGGATATTGTGCTTGCAAAGTTCACATGTTTGAATCTGCCATTTTCAGAAACTCATAGAAGCAACATTATCAGTTGGCGGTCACTTTCAATTTAAACATGAGAAGTCGTGGGATGTTGACACTGGTCCTTCTCTGTATGATAAGTATTTTGAAGTTAATATGGATAATTTATTCCTCTCCATTTCAACAATACCATTTCATGAAAGATTGAATATTGACAAATCAAACTATAGTGAAACTGACTTACTAACTATGAACAACAGAGCCACAAGATTTAAACAAAAATATTATAATGATAAGAACTTTACAACACCAGAACTAACTGCACAGGATAAAATTCTTAGTAGTCTTAAAGAAAACATGGAAAAAGTAGAAGAAAAAAGCAAAGACGATGACAAAGAAGAAGATCTGTTAGAACTAGTGTTTACAAAAGAAACAGTGGCAGTTGAAAAGCTTCATGACATAAGCAAAGATATAAAATTAGGAAAAGTAAATATTACTAAAATTGAAACAAAAATTAGTTCTATTAATGACTTCAAAGATAGTATTCAAGCTGAATTAGTAGAAAATGTAAAACCTACACCAAATAAAGAGTCACCTAAGGAAGATCTGGATAATTTTGAAGACCTAATTTTAGATAGTAAAGACAAGGAATCGCAAAAATTGGAACCAATTAAGCCACCAGTCCTAGATATAAAAATGGAAAAAGGTAAGCTTTTTACCCTTAAAATTGATTGAGTTCATCAGTACAAAAAGATTTTCAAATTAAAAACTATAAAAGCAGCTTTAGAAATTAATGCACCAATGCCAGGGCTGTAGGATAAAAAAAAATTACCCAAGAGTAAGGACAGAAGCAAATGATAAATGCATGACCTGACATTATTTCTGTATTTTATGAAATTAATAATTTTCAATGATCATGGCAAATGAAAATGGCGTAGTCCTATTAGCTATATGAGTTACCTGTACCTCAACAGCCGAAATTAAATCCGTAGTAAGTGTTTTTCTTATCTAAGGTAACAATAATTTTCACTGCCACTGCTAGCAACGTCGCCCTCATCAGTACCTATGTACATTTTCACATAATGTATTTTCACTGAAATACATACAAATGCTATCTGTCCAATGTTACAGCCAAAAATTAGTAACTAAAAATATTTAAAAGACATACAATTGTTTATGGCGTCTATTGTTTCTTTTCGGCAATGAAAGCCCCCCTTAACCGATTCATTGCGGATGAACATTTTGTGTGTGGTGTTAGGCTAGGCATTAAGTTTTTGTGAGGTCTACCCAGAACAAATCTATCTTAATTTTTCACGTAAATCGAGCCTTCGTTTCTGGATATTGTATAATTTTAAAAAAATAGGAGTAACCAACCTATTTAGAAGTTGCATTGATATTAAACCACCATATAATAATAAATTGATTATTTACATAGGTATGTATATACATACATAACATCACGCCCATAACCCCCGAAGGGGTAGGCAGAGTCAAAGGGGCAGCAGGCCCCTTTAACCACATTCAGCCAAAAATAAAACTGACTTAATTATTTGATAATACATTTTATTGCTCAAAATATGGTAGGTACCTATATAAAAAAATTATTTGTCGTACTTACATATAATACAGTCCTCATATTTTACCAAATGCATGCAATATTATAAGAATGAAATTGAATTAAAAAATACAAAAAAAAATAAAAATACTTACATATAAGTATTAAGATTTGTATCAATTGAAAAGATCCTCGTACCTACGTAATTAGATCTTACTTATAATTTTTACAACAAATCTGTAATTTACAACGAAGTTCGATGAACTTCGTTGTTGTTGTTCCGTCAATTCAACAAGGAATGTTAACTTAAAATCATCATGGGAAGTACAGCCGTCCGATAGTCAAGGACATTGGCGGCTGTATTCGTCAAGACGTCCCGTGCTTACGTAGCTACATTCGGGAATTAGCCCTCGGCCCGACTTTTCAAACGAAATACTTAATTAAACTTAGCAGTTTCATAATTGCATTGTTTAAATTTCTTATGAAGAAAACCAAAACAATGTTTTTATAACTAATTTAATCAATCAAACCATATGGACATAAAAAATAAGCTGAGAAGGTTTAGCATACTTATCTGTATTTAAGAAGTAGCTTACCCTCCATTTCCAAAAATACATTTATTTTGCCACTTGTAATCACCTGAAACAACGTTCCTGGCCGTCAAGTTAGATTTCGAATGTAAACTAAAAGTATTTAAGCTTAAAACATGTAAAGAATGGTTAAAGTAATATTTTCTTTTCACGACACGTGTCATCTAATCGTATGGCGCTTGGCACGGTTTGTTCAGCGCCACAGTTAGAAGTTTGTGAAATTGTACATCGCACGAATCGGTTAATAGAATTACCTACTGGTGATTTTATTGATTATTTGTTATTGCATAAAATGAAATGCGGCCCTCGTTTTTGGTGTTTTTTTATCCTTTGGTCAATGGCGAAACCTTCCTTGTTCGTTCTTGGCCGGTATTTAATGAATTTAATTTTCAAATCACATTTCAGTTGCTGTTCCTGATAAACCAAGCGAACCAGAAATACAAAAGAATCCTATTATAGAATCACCAGAGGACTTAGAGAAATGGCTTGATGACTTTTTAGATGGGTAATGTGTTAATTATGCCACGTAAATGTTAATGACAATGTAATCGATTATATAATTCATACACACATTTTTTTTACCCGGAGGGGGGCAGGGTGGTGTGTGGGACTCCCGGGGGCCTCTGGAATTGGAGGCCCCTGCTCCGGCTAAGGATGGAAAATGGCCGGAGTATACCCACTAAAACCCCGCTGTAAATACACACATAATGCTTAATATAATATAAATTATAACAACCTGTTCTCTTATTTTCATTGCAAGTCCCACAAGCTCTGCTTCAGTCAGACCAAAAAAATAAAAATGCAATAGCTAATAAAATTCTAAAATTGACTACTTTATCTACATAGGTAGTAAATTGAATGACATAAATAAAACACTTAATCAAATGTATCATCAATTTATTATGTAGATCCTTAGTTAGATTCACCACAATGTAGCTGTGCAAATTTCACATCTTCGATTTCCTTTGGGATACAAGTAAAGACATAAAAATAGCTCTAAATAGAAAACACATTCAATGTCTAAGTATCTATTGTCCTCCTAATAAAATGTGGCAAATTGCAGGTCAGGCAAACTTACTGTAAACAGAACTTCAGTTTAGAATACCCTGCACCTATCGTGAAAAAAAAGTAAGACTTGTATTTTCAAATTAAACATTTATTAAAGAATACACTCTTGTACAATTTATTGACAAAATTGCAAAACATTCACTTCTTCAAATTATTTTATTATTTCATTATATGCTTTGATATTGTGTACAGAAAGAAAATGCTTAAATATAAATATAACGAATCACGACATTAATCGGAGGATCATAGTGATTAGGAACTGCTTCGAGGTGTTTGATGGAATCAGAATCTTCTAAGGTCGATCTCCAAGCGCAATCCAGCTGCCGTCGATCTTCTACGATAAACTGCACCAGAGATTCACGCATTCTGCTACGCGCTGCCTTCTTCCGCGTCGTCACATTATAATAGGTTGCTTGACTGAACATTATTTTCTTTCAGTTAGATTACAAAAAATAGATATTATTTTATTATACCTAATTTTCTTTTGTCCAGAAAATAAAAAAATACGAAAATACAGCGCATTAAAATTTCGCGTTCGTCACTAAATCTTTAAAATTTTAGAGTTTAGCATCAAAGCGCCCCTCCAAAAATGTAGTGCGCTGTATTTTTTGTAAATTTTCATGTATTTGATAAAACAAAATTTGTTTTTTTTTATGATAATCTAACTGACAGACTACATAATATTATAATCTAACGGGAACAAAGGTACTTTTTTACCCAGGAGATAAGTTCTCTAATGCATTTTACACCATACATTGCATGTTGTAAAATACAAGCATAGGTTATGGGTTCATACTAATCCATGCACATTCATTACACAGCATACAGTTAAGTAACAATATTACACAACATAGTTGCCTAATTCAACAAATTATTTTTACAAGATGCAAATAAAACAAAGATAAGTTATAAGCCCTAACATTTATTTATAACTTTTGTGACTTATATATTTCTCAAAGAGAAATACATTTTTTAAACACAAAATCATTATATTGTGTACTAAGCAAATTAAACCCACTACTTTATTACAATTAATACCGATAGTTATTATAATTATCATAATTATAGTGACCTCCTCTATTACCGTAGTTTGGAGGATTGCGCCATTGATTGCTGGGAGCTGACGGTGCCGGATCCGAGGTCTGTTTTAAAGTCTTCGCACGGGCTGCCAATTGGGAGACGAGCTGAGCTGGTGTCATATGTGCAATCGAAATGGGTGCGCTATGTGTAGCACTTCCTGTTGGGTTAAATACTGATTTAGAGCTGTAAAGATCCTGTTCTACTACTTGAGTGTGTATTGACGAGCAGAAATATTCGTGATCTATCGAAGTGCTGGCATCGAAGGACCGGGTAGACTCGCGAATCTCGCAGACGTCGCAGTACGGCTTGGTAGTCTGTACAGCGGCGTCCTTCATATCTGTAGTTACTTTCTTCTTTGGTCTTGCAACCACCTTATCCAGTTCGAGTGTGGCGATGATGCTGTCCACCAGCTGCTTATTCTGCTGCACGGTCGCTCCGCTAGTCTTCGTAAACTGGAACTCGACGGATGCTTGTCTCTTCAACGGCGAACAATATTTCGGCGTCAAGTACTTCGGTTCTTGACCCACCATCTTGTGATGCATCATCAAATGGTTGGGTAGCAGCAACTTAGCCAATTTTGATAAAGCCTGATTGCAGCGATTCAAAACTGTAATAAAAACTTTTGTAAGAAAAATAAACTAAAATCCTGTTCATTTTGAATCTCAATGATTCAAGTTTACAAAGATAAGAAGTGATAAAATATACATATTATGTGTCTGTATAACATTATTATTAGAAAAATATAGCATATGTTAGGAAAGAGAAAGCTAAAAAAACTTTGTGCACCATTTGTACTTTTAGTTTTGTGATAATATACACCAATGGTTTGACCTACTTGATACACATGATTGGCAACAATTCTATGATTTTGTGATTATTTCAACTGTTTTATCAGAATTATATGTATTTATACCTCAGTAACATAGAACTGTTCTAATCAAATTCATACCAAATGGTTGTGTCATAATGATTATGCACACAAATAATTGGTTGAATTAAACCTAAAACTTTTTCATGATTAGAAGAAAATTAAGCCCTTAAAAATAATATATAATATACATTGAATAGAAGTAATGCTGACCCCTCATTTTCTTGGACACCCAAGATTGAACACTTTTATGTGAATTATGTTAACCATTTTTTACATTCCACAATTAACATAGTTTTTCATAAAAGTGGTCTGAAGGCAAATAGTTTAACACAACAGTTTATTAAAGAAAATTTAATAGATAAATATACCAACCAATAACCCTAGTCTTGGTATCCAAACTGTTGCTCACACCTGTAATAATAACAATTAATTTTTTATCATCATTATTAGCATAAAACACTGAATGAAAGCTTGAAAAAATAATTGTATAATTGAACATTTAATTCATTATAAATTAATACATATTGTGACCTCAAATTAGTGAGATAATTAAACAAATTTGAAAATATTCAAACTTATTCTTACCTTTGTTGGGGGCTAGTTTCAAATAGTCTTGTTGTGAAAGCTTTCCATCTGCCACTAACTGAAACATAATTATGATGTATAACTGAAAAGGTATATTCTGCAGAACTGACTGAACTTTTAA
Organism: Glyphodes perspectalis; assembly: GCA_951394215.1. Taxonomy (NCBI): domain Eukaryota; kingdom Metazoa; phylum Arthropoda; class Insecta; order Lepidoptera; family Crambidae; genus Glyphodes; species Glyphodes perspectalis. The sequence continues at coordinate 11,204,004 of OX596211.1, read as the reverse complement.
AAATAGAAATATATTTACTTGTGCTAATGCATCATATGGCTGCTGAGTGGTCTCCGGTAAAGTTGTAGTACTAGAAGATGAAATTAGTTGGGAGGGTGGTGGAACCATAGGGGGCGCGGAATTTATAGCCAATGGCGGGTTCATGATTGGAGTTGGAACGGCTGTAGGACCAATTGCCATTTGGGCCACAACTTGTGGTGGTGCTGGCACAGGCTGCGGTGTAGGCGGAATTTGAGACTGCATTCCATATTCAAAGCCAGGACCATATCCTGCAGCATAAGACGTGCCTTGGGGATAGGAATAACCTGGTGGACCTCCTGTATATTCATTTGGACCAGGAAAAGGTCCTTCTGAATATGCAGTCCCAGCTGGAGGGTAAACATTTGGATCATTAGGGTATAAGAAAGTGTCTCTATGATAAGACTTAGGAGACTGTGACCGTCTTCCGCCATATGGACTTCTGTGTGGTGATCTTGAACGCCGCATGTAACGAGGGCTACGATGCAGTGGGCTGTTCCTGCGAGGGCTATGACGCATTGGACTTGATCTACGGACTGGACTTCGACGTTGTGGGCTGTATCTGCGGAATCTTCTATGAGGACTGAATTGACGAAAGCCCCTATGTGGGCTCCGTCGAAAAAATTCACGTCGTGGGCTGCGCCTGGGGCTGTAATGAGGGCTTCTTCGGTGTCTTGGAGGTGATTCCCTGCTTGGGCGATAGTACTCTCTTGAATGATGACTTGGTGGCGCCTCTTCTACAAAAACAGGAGATTTCTTCTGTTCTGCAGGTTTTCCTTCACTAAAGTAATCATCAAGCTCAGTTCCAGGGGGACGGAGGTCATCGTCAAGACGTTTCGCAAGCAATTCCTTAACTTTGACCTCCTTGTCCCTTCTGATGGCTTCGTTAGTTTTATTGGGATCCCGACGACTGCCTGGCTTGATAAATTCGTCCAATTCACTTCTACTGCCCGAACGACGTTGGTCACTTCCCGAGTCTGGTCCTTCTTTTTTTTGCCATTTATACCTGCTATCAAACTTTGGAGCTACCCTCTGACCGTCACCTCTACCTTTCTTACATCTATCATCCTCCTTCCCATCAATCAACTCACGGAGATCCTTCACACTATCGACAGCTTCTGCATCAATTCTACGCTTACCGGTATCGTCGTCGTCCCAGCTATCTATTACACTAAGACCTTGCATAAACTCGTCTTTACTAAAATCATCGAAAAAATCACTAGGAATATCCTCGGGGTCACACCCCTCGGATGCATCTTTGTGTGAACTCATGGGGATAGCTACCACCGTCTCAATTAACCAAATTTAAGAACGTCAGATATTTTACTACGATCCTTTTTGGTTTTATTTATGTAACATCGATCACGTCTTAGTATCAAACCTTAGCTAAATATTTTATTTGATAAATGTAATCATCATCATTGAACACATGAAACATAAGTACCGATCAGTACCGATTGAAATCAGTTTAATCAGTGACTTTGTTTTTTTTTTCTCTGTCTGTTGCTTTATAGCTCTGAGTACTGAAACCAGAAACTAATGGAGATGACATAATTACGAAACAGTGAAGTCCAATTTTGAGTGAGGAACAAATATGGCGCCTTTGTGTAGTGTCATTCCACTTTACATAATTACATACTTTATGTCTCTGAACAATTTATTTATGACGAAGTTTTTGAATGTTACAAGTTAATATACACTGCAAATTACACTGACATTGACAACTTAAAACTTTTTCGTAGTTATGCCATCTCCATTAGTTTCAGTACTCAAAGGTGATGTCAGTTAGTGATAAAAATCGATAGTTTTGCAATTTGATAGTTTACCGGCAAAATCATCTATACGATCGATAGGACAATCAAGCTCATACAATCAAGTTCGATAGTATCGATAGATTCGATCGCTGCCAATCAATGAACTATCGATACTATCGATAGTCAATATTGAAAAGCAATACTATCGATAGTTCATTGGTTGGCAACGGTCGAAACTATCTAGTTTCGATCAAGGCAAGATCGAGATTCGAGTATAGATATACTATCGATAGTATTGCTGTGATAGTTTTCAGCACCGATAGATGATCGATACTCTCAATTTACTTTAACTATCGATAGGCTATCGATACACAATCGATATTAGCTTAACATATCGAACGATAGCGATGCCGAACATCGATAGTTTCGCTATCGATAGTTGACCTCGAAAATCAGTTAGAATATCGATAGTCCAAATTGGGGTAATACTATTGATGACTTGCAAAACTATCGATAGTATCGATAGTATTATGGCTAGATATCACAAACTATCGATAGTATCGATACTATTGATAGTATTGTTCCTCGTAAATAAAAAACTATCGATAGTATTGATAGTATCGATAGTATCAATACTATTGATATGACTTCAACTATCGATAGACTATCGTTAGACTATCGATAGTCGACAATCGATCGGCATCACTATCGCACGGCAACACTAATGACATGACAGTTGTTGTATGTAATTTTTTTATAAATGTAAGAGGTTTTTTCGGCGTATATTTCATTAAATATATCATAATTTAAAGGGAATTATTCCCTTCATTCATATACAAGACTAATCATGTATAGTATGGAGTGTACTCAAAGATTGGAATGTACCCAAGAACTGTACGAGTCTAAAACTGAAAAAATATGCCCAGAACAGGTAAACAAATCAAAGCCTTATGTTTAATTTTATCTTATAAACTATTTCTATGAGTTTTTTTTCGATTTAAATCGTTACAGATTGGTTTTCTTGGAATATGTGGTGTAAAACATCCAGTCAAAAAAGGTCCAAATAAAATTGGCAGGGACCCACAAACATGCAGCATTGTTTTAAATTTAAATGTAAGTGACTATCATTAGGACTGTATACAGCTAACGCTTGGCCAATTAATTTTATGTGCCAATTTAGGTATTACTTTATGAAGTATGCATGTACTTAATTATGCTAATAAACAATATGTTTCAGTCAATATCTAGGCAGCATGCAGTTATTAATGTACTAAACCATACAGAGTTCATGTTAATGGATTTGGATTCAGCAAACAAAACAAAATTAATGGATGTAAGTAACCTGTTCTAAAAGTTCCAAATTAATTAGCTTTCTGTTAAAGAGACACTAGTCAAGATCATATTTAGGCATCTATGTAATTATATTGTATTCGCTAGTAATTAGCAGTGGCTCGGAAAATGTTATTACTTTTTTCTTCCTACATAAATTGAAATAATAATAAATTGAGAATAGCATTTAATATATCATTGTATTTTACAGAAAACTTTGCAAGCCTATATCCCTCATCCTCTTAAAAATGGAGATATGGTCCAATTTGGAGATATATTTGGAGTCTTTAGATTACTACAAGAAAATGAGGACTTGCCGATGACACAGGCCATTGACTTACCAGAAACTCCTGTTGCCACTAGACACATGTCTGTGTTACACAGACCTCCAGTCACCACAATACCAGAATCACCTGATGTTAGTGATAGGGTAAGGAATATCTCTATTATTGTGAAACTATAATTTTCCCACAGTACTCCATGGAATTAGTATACACAAATTGCATATTTGTACAACAAGATATGCATTTTTTTTTCAATTTCAGCCAATAAAATATGACTGACAAAAAAAAATCCAAACATATTTAAAAAATAATGTATTATGTGAATTCAAATAATTGTGCTTTTTTAATAATTATCATACCTGATTTATTATTCACAGGAGGAATCATTTATTGCACCATCCCAACCAAAAGGAGAGAAATGCTTCAGAAATTCTAATAGTAATCACTTTATAAAACCAGCTGCCAAAGTAATATCTATCCAACCAATTGGTTCTCATAAAATTGATAATGTTTATTGGAATTCTTCAAAGAGATCAGTTTCATTAAACACACAGTTTAATGATTCGAGTCTAAATGACTCTACACTGTCTGATAAAAATAATGACAGAAAAAGTAACGATGCTAGTATTTTTGAAATGGAAACACAACCACCCCTGGCTGATGCCAATGATTCGGTTGATTCTATTTACACTGCTAATACACAGGTACCTAATGCTCCATCAATACATACTGAAAACACACAATTGCCCACTGCCACCTCTATCCACACTGCTGATACAGAAGTTCCAACATCTCCAATTCACACTGCGGATACTCAGATTCCAGCTCCATCACCCTCCATCCATAGTCTAGATACCCAGTTACCAGCATCAATTCACAATTTACCTGAAGTGTGCAAAATAGATAATCAGCAAGAAATGCAATTTGATTTGTGCAGTTCAAACAAAAAAGCAAATAATATTTTTGAAGCTAATACACAGCTTTTGATGACTCAAAAAGATGAAAGTGTTAAAACACCTTTGAATAAATCTCTAGGTCAAATTGCAGCTCAAGTTAATAAAAACTTGAATGTGTCAGATGAAGTAATATTATTTGATGATATAGATGGTCAACAGTTTGAGGATGATTTTGCTTCACAACCATTACTACCTCCAGAAAATATATTAGATCTTAATAATGATATTGAAAATGTTCCAATCCAGTCTAATAATGAACTCAATAAGAATAAAAAGAGTGTCAAGAAAGATGTTATAATTCATTCAGATAGTTCAACTGACTGTGAAGATATTGATATGTTACCCACCCAGAAAATTACTATAACGAAAGTTGATGATGATGAGGATCTCACTGATTGTGAGGATTTATTCAGTGAAATGCCAAAAAATAATGAAAAGCCAACCAAGGATGTAGCAAAAAATGTGGACTTTGAAGACATGTTAACCCAAGTCATAGATCATAATGTAATAGAAAATAATTTAACAAATATACCAGTAAATGCAGTTAATTTAGAAGATATGCCTACTCAAGTAATTGTTTCTGAAAATTATGACCAATGTAAAGAAATATCTTTAAAGACACCAAATATAAATAATCTTGAGGATATACCGACACAAATAATAGTCGCCGATGATGGCATCATTGTTGCCGAGAAACAAAATGATATTAGTTTCGAAGACTTGCCAACCCAAGTCATAAGTGATTTACCAGAAACCACATCCTCAACTAAAGAAAAGCCTGTTCAAAACCAAATAATTCAAGACTTCGTCAGTCCTTTTAAAGTACCCTTGATGTCACCAATAAAAGTCAAAAGAAAGGATATTAAAATTGTTACACCGAAAAGTAAACTTATCTTAAATACATCGTCACCACTAGTTATACCCGAAGACGATGATAACTATTATGCAGCCACTCAAGATATACTTGATGATTTATGTACTCAAAGAGCAACTTCACCTGACATAAACGATGCAAACAAAGATGAATCACTAAAGGATAACATTCAAAAACCAAAAAAAGTCGACGACGATTTTCTGCCCAGTTCGGTTGAGGAGTACGAGGCAGGTAAACGGTCTCCACATATTGACAATATGTCCCTGATGAATAAACAACTTATTGCTAACAAATCGTCAGAAAGCAGCGATGGGGAGGAAAAAGTTAATAATTTCGTGTCTAGGCTATCGAGTCAAGAAATACGAGATATGGTTGGCGTAGAACCTCAAGTGGCAAATTTAAAAAGAGGATTAAGTGATACTTCCGACGTAGAATTGACACCGAAGAAAGTGCGACCAGCCTTCATGGATATTGACTTGCCAAGCAGTCAGGAAATAAAAACCAGTGTTTCAGTATACAATAAGACAGTTTTAACGGAATCTTCAAGCGAGTCTGAGGTAGAAAATGATTCCGAAGAGTGTACGCCTATTTTATATCATAAAAAGAAAAAAGCTAAAGTTGATGCAAAAGTGGACTTGACAAAAGTTTTCGAAGCAGAAGCCCTGCCGTCAAGAGTAATAACGCGCATTAGGAAACCCACAGCTAAATTACAAAACAGTGACAACGTAAATAAATTATCCAAAAATATTCTGAAACCGAAATATTTGACAGAACAGGAAGACGAAATTGATAACGAAATCATAACAGAAAATATAACAAGACTGAAAAGCAAAAGTGAGAGATCTAGAAACAAAGATGTTAAGGAAGATGGTAAAAAGTCCGAGAAAGTCAAATGCGAAAAAGAAAACAAAATTGTATCCAAAAAAGTAAACGATAAAATTAAAACAGAATCCGATAACAATTCAATATCTGAGAATATTGATATTAAACGCATACCAAAGCACAATAATGTTACTGTAGAAGTTAGCAAAACAGATAAAAGAAAAGATAAATCCAGGAATACAAATAAAAAGGTTGAAGTGGATGCCAACAAAGAAGATAAAATTACTTCTAATGATGAATCTAAAAGCATAAATAACAAAGAGTTGATGGTAAATAAAGAAATTGCAAATGTAACTGTAGAAACCAGCACAATGAGGAGTACGCGCAGTACCAGAAACAGACGTAAAGCTGTGGCCACAGATGATGTGGCAATTGTTGCTGTTGTTGAGAAAAATGATAGCCAGAACGAGAATCAAAGTAAGACAATCAGAAGAAATAGAGATAAAAAACCAGTACAAATTGATTTAACAGAAGAAGTGGTAGAGGTCAGGCGAAGTGGTAGACAGAAGCCTCATAGAGAGAAAAAAGAAAAATCTAAAGAAAAAATTGAAAAATCAACAGATAAAATTGAAAAATGTTTAGAGAAAACTGTGAAATCGTCACATAAAAGTGTAAAGTCATCATCAGAGAAAATTGAAAAATCATCGGAAAAAGTTGAAAAATCGTCAGAAAAAATCAAGAAACCAGCTCCAAGAAGAGGTAGGCCGCCAAAACACGAACAAAGCACGGTGTACAGTTTATCCTCTGATTCAGGAACAGATTCGCCCAGAAACCCTAAGCGATCGGCCACGGCGAACCTAGACCCGCCAAGTCCAAAACGAACTAGATTGGTGGCCAACACTATTCATTTGAATTCCTCTTTGAGATCCACACCAGCTAGATTAAACAAAAATCACTTTGTTTTGTTTACTGCATTCCCTTGCGAAGAAGTCAAAGCAAAACTGGAAAAATTAGGTAAGATTTAAATTTTATAGTTATTACAGTAATTTTTATGTTGTTTTAAAAGAACAAATGTTCAGCTAACCTGGGTACTAACGCCTAGTAAAAGTTGTTTTCAACAAAATGAATTGAAATGGTATGAATATTTTGTCAATGTCAAGTACTGCCAAGTTTTTAAATTGTCAGATTGGCCACTCAAGCCTTATCTTATAGATTGTTGCCTTGTGACAGCTTGGTTATTTAAAAGATTCGTTACCTTGGGAGCTCTCACACCTTCATCACGAAAATACTGGGATGCTTACCCGGAACTGTAAAAAAAAATCATAAAAGTCTTCCATTTGACTTTCTAAGATGGATAAATGGGCTTGGTTCGACCTATTTAATTTCCTCCATTGAACTGAGCTAGAGCCAGATCGACAAATCCTATGTTTGTACTGTCAGGCGCAGTGGTAGTGTCCGACGTGAAGCAGTGCACGGTGGTGCTGACGATGCAGGTGAAGCGCACGTTCAAGCTGCTGTGCGCCGTGGGGCTGGGCCGGCCCATCGTCGGGCCCGGCTGGGTGCAGGCCTGCGTCGACACCAATATGATTGTTGGTGAGGTCAACTTAACATTGATGGGCTTCAGGCCGATTTCGATACTATACAGAGAGAGATACAGATATCCACCTTGAGAAATATGTGTAACTTATTGAATTAGCTGACCTGATGGTTGATGATCTGTCTATTTATACAAATATATATATATAAGTTATACAAATCTTAGATATTTTAAAATTTTTCAAGAAATTTCCTTTATATAAATCTTGTTTTCACAAAATATAATTATGAAATGTATATTCATGAATACAAATCAGTATTTCTCGTTTGCTTTCTACAAAATCTAATTTTAAAAATATCTATGATAAATGTGTTATTTTATATTATTTCACATATAATGGTAAATCAAGCCCCATTATTCATAATGTTTATTCACTTGAATAGATAGTAGGCTGTGAAGTTATATTTTATGCTATTTACTTAGGTCGAAATTATAGAATGTTTTTTAAAATTCCAGATCCTTGGTTGTACATATTGAAAGATGAAGCTGCTGAAAAAAGATTTCAATTCAATTTGGAGAGAACTTTAACAGGAAAACGTAACTTCCTAAAAGGCTACAATGTGTCGGCGACCCCCAATGTTATGCCGAGTGCTCCAGAGATGAAATGTAAGTAAACATTTTTGGTACCTACTTTAAAAAACTGCTGCTTTGAAGTACTCGTTAGTAGATTAGGAGACACGCCTCATATGCGAAAGGTTTGGGTCAATCTGAGGGCCGTTGGAAGTCCCGACTAACCTACTGTTTCCATCAGTATCAGCGGAAAGGGATATGTCGCATTAGGTAGGATCCACGTCAATCGAGCACTTACAAGGCAGTAAAGAAAATAGTATTTTTTTGACAGTTCCTAAAATTGCATCCATCAGAGCCGACCGGCTTCCGACGCATGCTCACGCATCTGTCCTGATTAAAAATGAATTAGTTGGATGCAATTGCGACTTTACGAACTGTTAATAAAATACTATTTTCTTTACGGCCTTGTAATTGCGCTTCGATGTTCTCCGATGCGCGCCGGTTGATGTGAATCCTACCTTACTCAACAAAAAAGGTATTAGTTCAAAAATAAATTTTCCCCACTTGAATTAGGCACGGAAAGCATTAACTAAAGCAGCAGTATTTAAAGGTCCGATAATCGAGAGTATAAAATGTTATAAAATGTAAGAACATTTTGGTTTTCCACATGTCTATAAACTACTTATTAATCAGACAAGTGTTAAGTATCTAGGAATTTGAGCGGTCTCCCTATAATATGTTACAATTCCTCTAGTGAAGTGGTTCCCAACCTTTTTGTATTCGATAACCACTATGTTATCATCGCTGTTATTGCGGGTACCAAATGGTTGATTATAAACTGTGTACATTTTTAAAATTACTTCTCATAATTAAGAGGTAATAAAAACCCATGTGTTTTTAAGTTCGCGGACCGAACATTAAGCCTTACCACTGGTCGGTAACCACTATTCTAGAAAGATTCATCGCGATTAGAGCTAATAAAATCTACGAAGTCTCGCGAAGCATACATTAAGGTCTGCCATGGTCGGTAACAACTGGTCAATAGCAATAAGGTCGTCGCAATTCCCAGTGATCGTGGAGAGTTCGGGCGGGGTGTGGGGCGAGGGCGGCGCGTCGTGGGTGTGCGTGTCGTGCGCGGCCGACCGCGCGCAGTGGGCGGCGCTGGCGCGGCGCGGCGCCGCGCTCGTGGCGACCGAGTTCATCCTGGGCGGCGTGCTGCGCCAGCGCGCCGACACCGCGCGCAACGCGCTGCTCTAGCGCTCACCACCGCCCGACTTCTGTTTGGGGCCCGAGTAGGGATTGCACTGCTGGATCCAGCAAGCCAAGGGTTCAGCACAATTTGAGCTTGGCAAGATCCAGTGTCATATGGATCCGCCGTCGAAAAATGCCGCTGGATTGCAATCCCTAGCCCTAAGTTTGCACACCCTCAAGAGTATGTAATCCCTCCGAAATCTTACAAACGATCCTCCAAATTTTTCAATGATGAGCATAGAGTAGCTTTTGATTTAGTTAGGCTGTTATTTTTATAATGTTTTTGCTTTCTAATCAATATACATAATATGATCTAAAACAGTAAAAATCCTATGTATATTTTATGTCGGTCAAAGTGATCATAACTTGATAGAACACATAGATATTATACAGAAATGCTTCTTTAATTTTTTTTCGTGTTGTTGTACTAGACTTAAGGATTTTTACAATAAATTGTTGTGCTCTGCCTAAGACCCCTATGGGGAGCCCAAGGGAGCATGGGCGTGATGTTATGTATGTGTGTATTGTTATGCTGGTGACAATGCTCTAATGTTAATTTACCAGTAAATGGGCATCGCACCAACGCCTCCTATGACTCCATATAATTTATATTCGTATCAGTGTAATCGTGTCTCTGGCAGACGACGCAAAAATATATTTATATGTATAAGTTATTGGATAGAAATTAAAACTCAAAAGGTCGCAGCTATAAAGTGCCAACTAAATACCAATACCCAGTAGATGCATCCTAAGAGAATAACTAGTCGCCATATGTCGCTGAATGGACTGAATATTCCATATGCATGCATTTGAGCTAAGGTAGGTTCTATATGCATGCAATTGAGCTCGGAGAAACAGGAAAAAGGGCATATTCATTGATGTTAATTTCTGTCTAGAAATGGCAATATTCTTATTGCCATATCACAAACATTCGGCACTACCTAATATAAATAAAACTATCATCCTGTCACCAAACTGTCATCACCCTTTTCAAATATTGGTTTATTTCCTACCTACATAAAGAGTCTGAATTCAGAAACCAATTGCTAGTGAAGCTATGTTATTAAGTCCATTCTCACATTACTAATTAGGCAACTAATGTTTTCCTCACAACTATACTTTACCAATGCAATGACATCACAATTACATATTTATGATTGAATAATAATTTGTTATAATGTACGTTTAATTAAGTGTTTTGAGTACTTGTTCATATGATGCATGTGGTGTGAACCACAGTCACGGTTTGACAATATCCGATTGATATTTGCCTTGTAATTACATTTATTTATCCTGTTGTTGGTATGGATGAGATTAGCAACATTAAAAATATAATCCCCGCTGATTGCTAATGCGCTGGAACCTTGTCTAATTAACACCCACGTGACGTCACCCGCAATACTCGCTGGTCAGTTTTGCGAACGGTACTGAGTGTTCGATACGTCACGATTACGTCACCAATATGGCGGCCAGGCGCATTAGCAATCTTCGGGGATTATAGCAAGGAACAGTTACAAATGTTAAAGTCATGTTGCTTGATGTGTCTCCACAAAAAGTAACTTTGGAGTGAAGGCAGTATATTTTAGAATACATTCTATCTTAGGTATTGTAGTACTCAAATTAAGAAGGACCTAACCAGAACATTGGTTTGCTGAATGTTTAACACATATGTAAATAAATTGTTGCATAGACATAAGAATGTTAACAAATGGAAAATTTTTGTGTTTATATTGTAATGTAAATATAAAATCGTTATATTTTTATACTGGGTACATGCTATATTGATATTGATTGATATCAGTACTATCATTACAATGTTTGAATCTGCATCTTTGATTTGGTATGTACTAACTAACTAAAACTTTACGCCACTTCCCTAGCGGGGTAGGCAGCAGAGAACCGAACGCCGGTTTGTACTCATTTGTGTATTATCTTTGTCCTTGAAACGCCACTGCCTGGTGCAATTTTATTATTTATTAATGAAAAGTAGTAATGCTTATATTTAAGCTAGTAAAGTTTGGTTTCTGTGACGAAATTTTGAATGATTTTTAAAAAACGTCGATATTGTCTTGTCAAGTTGGTTTCTATTGATAAATAATTACACTCCGTATTTTTATGACAACTGTGTGATTTATAAGTACAAATCTATTGTAGTGACCTCCTTAATACGCAAGTTTGAGATTACAAAAAATTGCGTATAGTGTGTATTTTGAAAATAAATAATATCTTGAACTTTATATACTTTGCGTAATATTAGCACTTAGTATTAGAATTTCGGTTACTTATTTTTATCATTCAATTTGTTTTTGACCTAATAGTAACTTTTAGGAACATACGTTATGAATAGATGTAAATAGTTATAGTATGTGTATCATCATCACCAAGTGAGCAAGGACTGCACTGGTGTCAATACGACATTTGTAAATGGTAATTCTGTGATTTATTCTTATTGTACAATAAATGATTTGATTTTTACTAAAAATTCATTTACCTCGTATAAGGACAAAAGTGTATATTTTTCTTGTGTTTACAAGTACATAGCCGCTTTCGTATTTAAAGATAAACCAACATAAAATACAAAATATGAAACTTAAGCGGTGGTAACTCAATGGTGGGGATACGTGGCTTGTATGTGAGAGCTGTTGGTTCAAACCTGGACATGACTGACTGGATTTTTTAAATGCAAGTAGGGTTTTATACCGCTAACTTAACGGTAAGAGAAAATATCTTAAAAATTCAATTTGTCAATGTGATAACTAGGCATAAATCAACATTCAACAAACTGACCTCGACTGGAGTCGAAAATCACTAGGAACATGATGAGAAACAAACAAACTTATATAAACAAACCCAACATTTATTTCATTTAGCTTATATATATACATAGGTTTACAGAGGCATGGAATGTAAGAAATCCCATATAAAGAAATATACACTTACTGAAAAGTAGGGACCATTAGGAAAGTTTTAATTAATCAAAAACAAATTAAGCAAACAATTTGTATAGTAGTTTTCTTCAATTTCAAATAAATATTACATTATTGTGACCACAAACGAAATATACGGACTTGTTAACCTCCACTATCTTATAACAAACATAAAACATTCATCATACAAAAGCATATAACGGTATATAAATAAAGTTACAGTTTTTTCAGTCACATTACGAAATCGATTTATAATAGGTATTGCTAACATATTAGTTCCGTTCATTTATACATAATATTCGAATAATTAAAAACATAAAACAGACACGTATGTTAACTAATACTTGTCATATCATGCGTTCGATACTTTGAACATTTGAAATTACATATTATACAATGTCTTTCTTTTGATATCCCATAAATATATCTGGTACTAGATGAAAACCCGGCTTCGCTCGGGTAAAATGTGATAATACACATGTAGGTAGATATTTCTGTAGTTATCGGTTCTCAAGGAATATTATAGGCAAAGCAAGGCATTGTTATCGATACTATTGCTTATGCCCAACTATCGATAGTCTATCGATAGGACTATCGAGCGGCAACACTACTTATCATCCTTTCGTGCATCGATTCATCATTATTCATTTATTATTAAGGGCATCGTTCATTGTGTTTAATAAATATAGTAGATTAAAACTGCAAAAGTTCTTACGAAAATAATTTTAATTTTAAATCAACTTTCAAAATAAACTAACTAAATTAACAAAACAAATAGCTTTTATGGTTTATTTTCTGTAAACCTCTCTGTTTTAAGCACTCAGGCTTTTTCTTAACTTTGCTAGGTAGGTTTGGTTTATTACTTGGCTTACTATTATTTAAAAAAAAAGATCTTTTCTCTCTGTTATACAAACTGGCTAAATCAATAATGATGTTGAGAAACCAAGTAAAACCATTGCAATTTTTCAATGATTACTCATCCGAGAAGTTGGCAAAGGTACTTATTATGAAAATCATAAATATTCTCTATTTCCACAGGTTAATTATCATAAAATGTTTCTATATACAACATTTTTTCACATCCATTTTATGAAATACTTACGATTTTCGGCATGATATCCATTTAGTTATTATATCCATTTAGCTATTATGATATATATTTAGTGATTTACTTTGTATATCCATCATCTTCCTAGCGTTATGTCCCGTTCTTAGACGGGGTCCGCTTAGACCATGATCCAGGATTTAGCGAGTCTGGTAATTACATTGAAGCGACTGCCGATCTGATCTTCGTAACCCTAAGATAGGGGAACCAGACAATTTTTAGATCATGGTTACAAATTTAAAGTTGTTTGAATTTGCAGGTTTCATCACGATGTTTTCCCTCACCGTCGAGCTAGTGGTATAAATATGTACATAGATTTGAAAAATCTAGAGGTACATGCCCGGGTTTGAACCCGCACTCCTCGGTTAAGAGGCGCGTGTCCTTACCATTGAGCTACCACCGCTCCTTACTTGTATATCCATACAAAGTAAATCACTATGCAAAACTAAATGGATACTGAAACATGTAGAATAACATTCGAAAAGAACTTCAACTTAAAAAGTTTAAGGTTACGGACAGTATTATTTATTTAATGTTATGGCAATTGGCCAATCTCAGGTTTTAAGAAAAAACACTTAACCAGAGTACCTACGTTAATAGCTAAAACGGAACGTATGTACTCAAAATGTCATCCGGTGTGAGTGACGTTTATGAATATGGCGACTGCGATTTGTCTGTCAGCACCATTAGAATTTAACAAAATACTCGACAAACCGAATTTTGCGGATATATGTTGCCGACTCGAAATTTTTATTTTTTTATGTTTTATTATTCAAGTAAGGTTTCGATCGAGTCTACCGTACCCCTGCACGAAATTATTAATATAGATTATTGAGGTCATTTAAAGAATCAAATAGGACTCGTTATGTTGTTCAAAGTTTTCATTTTTCATACAAATTAAAGTGAAAACTCAACTTTTTTTCACAACATTGTAAGTTTGGCAGCGTCGCAAATTAGAATAAGAAACTCATCATACAGTTTACAAATTTTGTAGTAATTCATTAATAAATTGGTATTTGTGTTAATAAACACATATTCTAGAGACGACACTTTACGTAACTGTGCAGTTATAAGACATCAAAAGTGACACATTGTATAATGTTATTTATATTTATTGCACACAATATAAAATAAAGACACATTCAAAAAAAAAATATTAAACACGTATTCTTTTATTTATTTGCCAAACAAACATTGACAAAGATACAATGCATTCAAGTTGCGCGTGACGTCACACTTTCGTGCAATTTTTACTAAATAGTGACGTCTCAAGCCCCCACTCTAAAACTTTGATGCTCTTCATCTTTGTGATTTTTTGTTAATTTGATAAAGCTAAAATATTAGTATTTTTGTATATCTAACTGACGGACTAAATAGAATTATAGTTTTATGATGCAGTCATCATCCCTATTAATACAAACTCTAGAGGGATCGTATTAATATTGTTAAGTGTGGATGTTTCTTATACCTCAACGGCCTTGCCGATTGTCACCAATTTTGCCTTTGTATCATTAGTTATTCTGTAATTTAGTATATAAGGCTATTTTTAGTACATGCTTATTTAACTCATTACCATTATTAGAATTATCTAAGAAACTTATTTAAACAATTTAAGGAAATGAGCAAACATTTTTTTTGTTTCCCATAAAAAAACAAAATTGTATAAATACTAAAAATCTTTTTTGAAAATTTTCTTAAATCCTTTAAATTAGTTTCTTGCAATAATAAGTTAAATAGGTAGGTAAGAGTTTCACATATACTAAAAATAACTATAACATATTATGCGTTACTGATAAACGATTGACTGTATACTGTCATAATGCAAAGTTATATAAACTGCGCATGCAGAGACCTTGGTTAACACATACGCGGCAAGCACACGATTAATTGATAAGGTAGCTAGCTTTGACTGCGGATCCTCCCGCGTGATAATGTAACTTACAGAGTAACATTCTCATTTACCATATTAGTAAGGATAATTCATTAAATCACTAAATTCTTTTATGTATATTATTAATACAACGTAGGTAATATTCTCGTGGTATGCACGCACTAATAGGCATCCTTTTTGTATCTTTTGATGGGCATGCCATATTAACGTAAAACTCGTAAATTCAATTTTTAAATTAAATAAATGCTGTTGTGACAACTCAAATTGGTGGTTCGGTAAGTATTCACTAAATATTACAAAATGGCACAAACATTTCTAAGAATGTGAACTTGTGCGTTATTTGCTTTCTCTCAGGGTAAATGATATATAAGTTATGTATTATTTTTACATATTAGTACCAGTGAGGATGTTCTTAATCTAGATAGCCTAACATGGGTATCAGTCAAGCTAAACCATGATCTATTTGACATTGCAAATTTATTAATGTAGCGGTGGTGTATACGGTAACTAGCAATGTTATTTGCAAAAGTCTTTACGACATTGCAATAAGGTTTATTGTTGAATAATAAGGTTAATTGGTTATATAATTAAAAATAAGTGAATTGTTTACACGGACATGCCGATTCCCTAGCTCCGTATATGCTTGTGCTATGACGTATAATTTGTTTCTACAGGAACGGATTACTTTAACTTATTAGAAGAGGCCGGCCACACAACCTATTAGTTAGTACTTTCGACCGTAAGTAGCTCATGGTCATCATCCTCCTAGCGTTATCCCGTGCTTTGTCGGGGTCCGCTTAGACCATGATCAAGGATTTAACCAGTCTGATAATTACAATGAAGCGACTGCCGATCTGATCTTCGTAATCCTTAGATAGGGGAACCAGACAATTTTGGATAATGGTTACACATCCACAGTTATTGGAACGTGTAGGTATCATGATGTTTTCCCCGTCTCGGCGCAAAATGTCCTTTCTCAGAATGTCCTTTTCTCAAAATGTCCTTTTTAAAAAAGTCCTTTTCTCAAAATGTCCTTTTCTCAAAAAGTCCTTTTCTCAAAATGTCCTTTTCACAAAGTGTCCTTTCAATATACAATATTTTGCAAACAAAAGACACAAATCTTTTTAGTCAGTCGCTTCTACCTATATTATCATCAAAACTATTTTGAATATATGAAAATTTAATACATAAAATCCCCTAAACGTGTGACGTACTTTATGGATGGGCCTATCCATAAAGTACGTCAGATCTATTTTGTTTATCATAGGTATAAACACACCGATTAGCGACAAGCGAATGTGTTCGTTTGTGTCATTGTCCTGTAATCTTTTTGGGTACACTCACGATTTATAATTAATTATCTCTTTTAAATTCGAGAAATATTTTTACTAAAATTATTTTTAGTATCAAGAAATCATATGATTGATTCTTTCACCTTTGACATCGAGTATTATTATATTCAAACGGACCGATTTATTTTAAGTTTTCTAATATCAAGTATGTACATATAAAATACCTAAAGTTTTTGACACCTAATATTGACACACGTGACTTTTACCGTATGGTCTCGTTGATACATAAAAAGGAGATAGGGAGTTAAGTAGATATCTTATTTTAGTCTGTCAAAGACAAAAATACATTATGAAATGTTTAACAATGTGCCCTATCCCCATAAAGAGTACCTCCATAGCAAGAGAACCGGCAGTATAGTAAACTAATAAAAGTAATGTGCATGATCATGTTTGAAGCGACTGACGCCTACATTACGCCACCTGAAGGAAAGCCCTCATCATTTGCGACCCTCAGGCTCACACTCTCGGCAGCGTGCGTTTCGTTCTCAGTGTTGCTAGAAGACACTTCGCGCGCCGCGGTCCGAGAACATGATAATACCTTCGACATCCATCCTGTTGGAATACGCGCACTTCGATCTGAAAATAAAAGAGATTTGATTATTTTCATAATTATCTATTTAACACTACTCGATTTTATTTTTGGCTGAATGTAGTTTAGGGAGGACTTTGCCCCTCGACCTCTGCCTACCCCTTCGGGAATCCCGGGCGTAATGGTTTTTCTTACAGGGTTAAAGTTGAAAAGCGGATTCATGAGGCAGAACGACTACTGAGGATTGTTTTATTGGACTTGTCATTATAATCGAATCATAACTCGACTTGGATCACAAATGACCCTGTAGGTTAGGATATACCTATATACACCAACAAGATAGATATATAGATTTCCACCTCCTAAAAAGACCACCGCTAAACATTCAACATGCATAAGCCAGTTCGCAAGCGCACACTTCCAGCAGTCCCAGGCATGCAGGTCTCGCTCACTCTAACCTGGCACCTACGCCTCCGGGTCCTTCCGCATGAGCGCCAGGTCGGCCTGCACCATGTCGCGGACCAGCTCGTCGAAGGTGACCCGCGGCGTCCAGCCCAGCTTCTCCTTCGCCTTGGTCGGGTCGCCTAATAGGAGGTCCTGGAAGAAGCAAATTTTCGAACTAGGAATCTTGTTCCTAATATGGCATTCTTACCAGTAAGAAGTAGCTCTGGGCTAATAAGATTTGCCACCCTGTAAGGTAATTAAAAACAAAGCGCCCCTCGCAGTCTGTAAATCCGGACGACGACCTCTTATTACGCCCCTGATACTTAATCGGGGTCCATTAGCATTCATCTATGTCCAGCAATGGACAAGTATAGACTGATGATGATAATAGCACTTTGATCAGGATTGTACATTTAATATCTTGTTATTAAGTACAATCACTTAACCTTCGTAGCGCTTAGACAGAGAAAATTAACAAGTAAATCATGATGAGTCTGTTAAATCGTCTACGAATTCTACAATAATATGAAACTACTTACAACTTCAGTCGGGCGGAAGTACTTGGGGTTCACTTTGACGAGCAGCTGGTCGGTGTCGGCGTGGTGGCCGGTCTCGGCGACGCCGGCGCCGCGCCAGGCGAGCGGCGTGCCCACGCACGCGAACGCCTTCTCCACGAACTCGCGCACGCTGTGAGCCTCGCCCGTGGCGACAACAAAGTCTTCGGGCTCCTCTTGTTGAAGCATCAGCCACATGGCCTGGGAAATTAACCAAATAAATTGAGCTACAATTTTCCAGTTAACACCTGCAATTTCCGAAGGAAAAGAGGGGAGTGGGGGCGGTATTCAAAGAGTGGTAAGCTCCTTAAACCAATTTTAGCCAAAAACAATATTGATTAGATAGAAAATTTGTAAAAAGTGATGTCAAGTGACTTGCTCGACGTCATTTTTAACATCTAGATGTTGTCTCAAAATTATTTTATGCATAAGTAATAAGCTTCAATTCATCGTCATTCAATTCAAGTATCTTGGTTTTTATAGAGCCCAAAAATCTTGACATTTACTATAAAAATGTTTAAAGTATGCAACAACATTTTGCTTTAAAACATTACTTGATGCGCTTAAGCATTTTTGAGACACAGCACGGAGAACGTCGAGCGCTCGGCAATGCATACCGCAATGCAAGGTAAAACGTAAGTCCCGGTGAATAATGCCTCATACAAAGTTAGTTAATCACAAGCATCTGCCTCATATAACTTCAACTTCATATAACTTCAAAAGAGGTCAAACTATAGTGGGGAATGACGCTACATTTGTTTTTACACCGTATAATATTTCTATACATTTAGAAAACACTGGATATAACCATTAGCATGACGATTGTGTTATTGAAGATTGAAAGGAAGACGTGTTTCTCTCATAGATTTAGGATGTACAAGATACACAATGACGGCTCGGAGACATGACCAAAATAAATTTAAGCATGTGTTGGTAGACGTCTATGTGTGAGTTAAAAATAGTGTTGTCAAAGACGCACTTTCACATTATCGACTGATTCAGTTGTATACTAATAATATAGGTATTTAATACGCTTTTTTATACATTTGATTAATTATTTATGGCATTGACTGAAATCAGTAGTTTTATATATTAGGTAAATTGGAATTAGTCGGTAAGAAATCTCATTCTAAGCAGTTCTATAAACAATGAGATGGTAAAATTCTTCGTATATTCAGCGTGTAAAAAATAAAAAAATAGAAATATGTTCTATGATTTATACTAAGACAAAAAGATATGACTTTTGCTTTGACTCATGGAATGAAATGAAACAAATAATATATCAGCAACTTTTAATTTGGTGTCATTTAGTTATTTAAAAATGATATGTAGTGCAACAAATTTTTTGCTGCCGTCATTTGCCGTCAAAATGTTTACTGCAGATAGTGGAGTTCTTACTGGGAGTCCAATCTGGTCTGTCTATAGTCCGTATCCATTTTTTATACAATGCTGGGTTGCTTGGAAACCTAGAAAAATTATCAGTTACTTAACTAACAAATTTACGGAGATAATGAGTTCCCAATGTGAATATAATTATATTTCAACATAACTTGGCTAAATAACTTTGTATTCATGTCATGATGTCGCTAAAAGACGATTAAGTTTTTATCGATACTCGTGACGTCACCGCTTTGTCAAGCACTAGCGTAACCAAACTATTTACAATTTTACACAATATTTTCCCCAATTCTGATTATAATCACGATGTATTCTTAGAAAGATCAATTATAATCAATATACTATTGTAAACATATTTTTCTAAACTGATTAATAGCAACAATTTGACAAAATATGGTTTGAAAAAATGTAATGATAAAATCGTATTTACCTGTTAAAAGTGTGTTTATTCGGATTATTCCGTCGTGTAACCTCACAATCATGTACAGAACAAGTCACCTCAATTGCACATTTAATATTCTCGATTTTAATCCAAGGTTTAATACATAAATGCACAAATTTCACTGCGACGTAGAATAGACCGGGACGCTATGGCCTCTTACTCGCAAAAACATTGACATATAGGTACTTCATTCGCTGTCTCTTTTTCTCTCAGGCGGTTTGTATTTCAGCAGGATTTCTCGCTCCCACGCTTGATGTATCTTTTGCGTAGTCAAACAATTCTAAATCTATGGTTTCTCTGATTAAAAATGGAATTCTGATTTAAAATCGTTTCCCCGGGAGTGAATATTCTAAAAATATTTTTCTATTTTATTACACAGCTAATTTATTATGCAGCATTTTTTCTGAACTACATTCCGTACATAAATAATTTTTACGTTTCAGAGGATTTTTTTTTTTCAACCGGTCGAAAAACCGTCAATGGTCGCAATTTTAACTTCACTGCGACTGTAAGTCGATAAATAAATAAATATCCGATTACATCACATACATTGATCTGATTCCGAGATAAGTAGCTTAAGCACTTGTGTTACGAATATCAGAATCAACAGTGGTAGTACAAATATATACTTTAATATTGGATTTTAACACCCAGAACAAACACAAGTATTCATCATACAAATGTTTGCCCTGGGTGGGGATCGAACCCACAACTCTTGGCTCATGGGGGCAGGGTCACTACCGAATGCGCCATCGAGCCATCAATGACAAACTGAGTCATAAAAGCGACTAGATACGAGGATTTGCCGATTCTATTGAAATTTCACACACGTGTATGTCTTATATTCTTACAATATCATGATAAGTATTCAAAAATAAATCTACTACGTTTATCTGTTACGTTTTATTGCCTAAAATGATAACTGATTGCGATGAATGAAATATTCCAAGAACATTTATAGATACCGCGGGATGCGTGGTAGCGATATGCAACAGACTGAAATCCTGGGTGAGCCCCGAAGGGCGCAAGCTAGACCTAATGATTACGTCACGATAAGGTTGATGTGGGATGAAGAGGTATTCTACAAGTGATAAATACGTGAGTTTTAGGTGAGTATTTATTGGTGACGGACTTGAAATGTGAACAAAAATATCATCGAACAATGTGGACTGTATCTACTTTCTACAACTACTTAGTTGGCGGTTAGTGGTAAATGTATACGGTCTGTACAACTATAATTTATGTTTTGGGGACTCGTAGCCCAAAACGGCACTTAATTACGTACTCCATTTGTATTTACTTCCCGTTAAATGCTAATCGCCGAAGTAGATAACCAACTAGGACACAATTTACAGTTCGCCATAAACGGTTAATCTTACCTCAACGTAATCCTTTGCGTGTCCCCAGTCTCGTTTGCTGTCCAAATTGCCGAGCTCTAGATAAGGCATGAGACCGAGGGTGATCTTGGCGACTCCTCTGGTGATCTTCCTGGTGACGAAGTTCTCGCCTCTCCGCGGGCTCTCGTGGTTGAACAGCAGTCCGTTACACGCGAACATGCCGTAGGCTTCGCGGTAGTTCACTACTATCCAATACCCGTATAGCTTTGCACATGCTGAAAGATAAGCAAGAAACAAGTAAGTACCTATACAAAAAATATATTTTATTAGTTAAGGCTAAGTATTCATTGATAAATCACTAACCTGACGATGGAAGGTCATGCACGACGGGTGAAATTGAATAGTGAAAAAAATCTAGATGATGAAAACAAACTCATGATAATCGTGCTTCAATCGAGTCACCTGAATAGATGTTTTCTAACTACCTATACTTTTAATCCAATTTAATCTAACTTCACGTAAAACCACCAATCCAACTATACTGTTAATTTTCATAATTGACAGGCTCGATGGCGCATTCGGTAGTGACCCTGCCCCATACGCCAAGAGTTGTGGGTTCGATCCCCACCCAGGACAAACATTCGTATGATGAATACTTGTATTTGTTCTGTGTCTGGGTGTTAATATCCAATATTTAAGTATATATTTGTAATACCACTGTTGATTCTGATATCCGTAAAACAAGTGCTTAAGCTACTTACCTCGGAGTCAGATCAATGTATGTGATGTCGTCGGATATTTATGTATTTATATTTATGTATTTATAATAAACGCTTTCCCTGTAGCGTGTACCTACTTCATCTAACGCTAGCCCAAAACGTCAAGCAATTGTTTTCCAATAATAAATAACATTTATAAAATTGGTTTTCCAACTACTTAACCTATTTATTTACATAATCTATTATGTAAATAAATAGGATAAGTAGTTTATTTGCGGTGTATTTATTTCACTGATAGCATTTCACAATAGCACAAGCAATTTGTTTCTAAACAACAAATAATATTTACATACATTAATCTAACCATTCACTGTTCAACATTAGTCCAGCCTTATTATCGGTGAAGATGTTATCTAATCAAATCAATGTAATTATCGATATACCAGTATAAAGCGATTGTTCCATTTAATAAATCAATGATCATCAAAACTTGAACGAAATAATGTATCCCCACGTTATCACAACAGTAATCCGTACTAATAAACTAAATACGAAAGCGAATGTTTGTTTCGTACACTTAGACCACTAAGACGATTAGGACGAAATCAGTTAGGGCAAAAAGTTTAAACCTTACAAAAAACATAGACTATTTTTATCTCCAAAATATTTAAAAATTCAGCGTGATGCATAAAATATGTATAATACATGCTTGCAAAATATCTTTATTCCTATTTAAGTGTTACGCCGCGTTGTTCACCTTATTTACTACTAGCTGTGCCAGCGGTGTCACCCGCGTTTTTGGTTAATATTATAAAGACTATTTCCGTTATACATGATTTCTATGTAACTTTAACCATTAAGGCTGCACACTCGACGGATGCTTAAAAAATGGAGTAACTTCTACCGTTTTCCCAACATTTCCCTTCACTACTCTGCTCCTATTGATTGTAGCGTGATATAAAGTATGCTATAACCTGCCCAGGAGTATGAAGAATAATTGTACCAAGTTTCGTTAAAATCCGTCGAGTAGTTTTTGTTTCTATAAGGAACATACAGACAGACAGACAGACAAAAATTTTCCTGATTGCATTTTTGGCATCAGTATCGATCACTAATCACCCCCTGATAGTTATTTTGAAAATATATTTCATGTACAGAATTGACCTCTCTACCGATTTATTATAAGTATAGATAAAATCGTGTTAATTAAGAATGTAACCTACATATATTTTATAAATTTAAAAAAAATCATATTCCAGGTCATCTGACCATCTATCTATCTTGATTTAGCCCCACCAGCCAGGTTTGGAGTCCGTGTTTGGGAATATAATATGAGAGGTATGGGACAAGTTGTCTGCTTGCCTCAAATACCTACCCAAAAATTAGTGGCAGCTCTCCTACTATTACAACAATGCAAAAATAATTCGAAACGATAACACTCGTCAACGAATCCATTGTAGCACACACCATGCAAAAGGCATGTCAAAACAATTATTGTCTCGCCCACTATAATCACAACACAACTCACGAATGAATCTCACGAACCTTTCATGGTAACCAATTAAAGTGCCGAAGCTATTCTAATAAATAACAAATTAATAAATTGTCTAGACTGACACACCAATTCCCTAGTTCCAAACTAAGCTTATGCTTGTACTATGGATACTAGGCGAACGAATAGATATACTTAAATACATTAATAAACATCCATGACTCGAGTACAAATGTCCATGATCATCACACGAAACATTTTCCTCTAGCGGGATTCGAACCCGCGTCCCTCGGTTTCGTGGCCAGTTTCTCTGACCATTCAACCATCGGGCCAGTCACTGTGCTTTATGTAACAGCTTAACAACAACAATACTAGAACAGAAACAAAAGTCTATTATCATAATTGAGTGTAAGTTTAAGTAAAATAAGTAAAATACTTTTAAGAGGGACAAAGTCTACAATAAATTAAGAATAGGAAAACCCGACGCAAGTTAAAGGTCTACATAGAGATCTAGATCGGTTTGTCTTCATTTCCCGGTGGCTTTGCTCACGAATTTAATTTTAATTTTCCAATACACGTTATTATGTCATCTAATAGTATTTTTTCTATCCTTCGGCAAGAGTTTTTACATCGGAGAATGTGTATGCTAAATTTTATAATAATCGATTGTATAGTTAAGACGCAAAAGCGTAACAAACAAACAAATAAACCCACTTAGCATTTATAATATTAGTTCGAACTGTTCACCTAACTACAAGTCTATTATGAAGCTCTTTATTAGTTTCTCACACGGACCGATTACTATCAGTTCAAAAATATTTCGTACTGATCCTAAGTTCGAAAATGGGATTTCCGTTGACCTTATTACCGAAAAGTTGTCTTATCACTACATTACATTACTTATCATATAAACATTTACGCCCCGCCTTGATAACTTTGTGTACTCACCTACATTCGGGTTCATTTCAGAAACTACTATTCAGATTTTCATTTTATACTAGATTACATAGAATGTAATGTGGCAAAATTAAGGGCCAAAATTTTCCGATTGTAGCCAGGTCGTGTTAATTTTAGTACCCAGCATGGGTGGTCTAGGGGGCAGCAATACATTATTTTATCAGGCGACAAAATTATTGATAGGTTCTTGTAGTAAATAGACCAGCGGGTAATTTTGAAATGTTGACCGGTCCAGAGTTTCCTGATAAGTGTTGGAGGCTACGGGATCTCGGTAGACCAGGGAGATAAGTGGACAAAAATCCTCATCTAAAGGCTGGGTATTGATGACTCCAACAGAAGGAAAAGAAAACCGAGCAAAATTGCAAATAATTCAGTTAACATCGCTGATTTTATGGCTTAATTCGATGCAGTAAATAAAACTCTATAATACGTATGCGCATTTATGTTTGCAATAAAGCTTTTATGCCATCTGTATATACAATGGTTGTTCCCAAACACCCGGTGATATTACCATTTAAAGATTCTAAATTGAACATTTACTTCCATGGATGTAGAACGTAATCTACACTTATAATAAATCTGTAGAGGTCAATTCTGTACATGAAATATATTTTCAAAATAACTGTCAGGGGGTGATTAGTGATCGATACTGATGCCAAAAATGCAATCAGTAAAATTTTTGTCTGTCTGTATGTTCCTTATAGAAACAAAAACTACTCGACGGATTTTAACGAAACTTGGTACAATTATTCTTTATACTTCTGGGCTTAAGACGGAAATAGTCTTTATAATATTAACCATAAACGCGGGTGACACCGCTGGCACAGCTAGTATAAAATATAATTTATCAGCCTCATCTTTTTTCAGTCGGAGCCAGATATAAAGAAAAAAAGCAGAAAGAAAGAAAAGAAACAAGATAGCAGTAACTTTTGCAGAATAATTAATTAGATTTGACGAATTTTTAATCTTCTTCAAAGGCGTGTTATCAATAGATGACACGTAAAAGTGTAACAGGTAATAGGTATAATATTTTCTCTATGACCTGTTTCGCCAAATTTGTAACTTTAAACTGTTCAGTATTATTGACAAAACGGTTTTATTTTAAGAAGTGTCACCATTCATGACCATTTCACGGTCATATGGACCGTGAAATGGTTTCTTTCACGGTCAAGTGGACGTTAGTTCACACACTATGATGAATTGTATATTCGTGATTTCATTCCAAAAATACATCTTATATATAAAATTTCCATGTCACAATGTTAGTTACCGTACTCCTCCGAAACGGCTTTACCGATTTTTACCAAATTTTATATGCATATTCAGTAGGTCTGAGAATCGGCTACTATCTATTTTCCATACCCCTAAATGTTAAGGGTGGTCCACCCCAAAGCTATAACTTGAGAACGGCTGTACCGATTTTGCTAATTTTTTTTAGTTGTGTTTGAAAAAAAAAAAGTTGCGCGGTAAATAAAAAAAATGGGTATTGAAAATCCGAGAACGGGGCGTTACGAAGTGCGCCGGGTCAGCTAGTATTACAGTATATTTCAGTCAATGCAATACTATGTCAATGAACATTAAGCGCATTAGAGTTTTTACACCCAATAAAAAATCTGACACGCTTGTCGTTTAAAAAATACTGCCTCGCCTGCAATTAAATATGTAGATACCTAACTGCCTATCAAAAGATGATACATATCAATATGTGCTACTTTTATAAAAAGCGTTAGAATTAAAAAAAAGAAACTCAATTAGCTAAAATTTTATTTAAGATTAATAAGATGGTGAGTCTTGAATAATGTAAGAAACAACTAAGAAACGAACCATAAAATGATTTCACATGTTAAACAATCAGATTATGCTTATAATTGAGAGTTTAGCTATATGGTAATGTAGGCAGGATTAAGGCGACTCATTATCATAGGCTAGGCGACCCATATTATCTAGACGAATCTAAATATCAAAACCGTGTAGTAAAATAGTATACTATACGCTTTCGTGCTATAAAAAATATGTAATTTACAAAAACTATTACGTTATTGTAAAAAACTGGCCGAGTACGAGTCGGACTTCAGTATTTGTAGATATAGCGGCAGCATAAATACATCATTTGTGAAAAGAAAGACAGACGGACAGCGGAGTCTTAGTAATTGGGTCCCGTTTTTTACCTTTGGGTACGGAACCCTAAAAATTAGTCACTGCAAACAACATAATGGTTTCCTAGTTTTTATTTACGGTTATAGTTATAGGCCGCTTATCAATGCTACGCAATTTTGATGACAACTTATAGTTGGTTGTTACTGGAAACCGTTTTTAAAAATCCCTTTACGTTTTATTTGATACTAGCAGCGCCACGCAGTCTCACCCGCATAGTTCCCGTTTCTGTAGGAATATGGGGATAAAATATAGCCTATGTTACTTCCGGATAATGTAGCTTTCCAATGGTGAAAGTTTTTTTTTATATCGGCACAGTAGTTTTTGAGTTTATTCATGGTTTTTGAGGTTATTCAGATATAAATCTTTCCTCTTTATAATATTAGTATAGAAGTATAGATTGACCATTTAACCATTTCCCTACAGTACCGAAAATGTTCATATCTAATAATACCCATCTTACGCGTCACTTACCGTAAGGCGACCTTGGGTAGAACGGCGTCTTCTCATTTTGTGGTACCTCGACTACTTTCCCATAGAGCTCCGAGGTGGAGGCCTGGTATATCCTGGTGTCCTTCTCCAGGCCCGCAGCCCGGACCGCCTCCAGCAATCGCAAGGTGCCCAGAGCATCCACTTGGGCGGTATACTCGCTCAGTTCAAACGACACCTTTACGTGAGACTGGGCTCCTAAGTTGTATATTTCTTTTGGTCGAGTCTATGGACAAAAAATAAAAATATTATACAGGGCAAATGCGTGTAAGTTGGACTGGAACCCTCAGGATTCCACAGACAAAAATAATATTACATATACATCTTTGTAAGACAATTAACTGATGTTGAAACAGCAAGACTGGTGTACTTTAGTTATTTTCATAGCGTTATGTCATACGGTCTGCTGCTGTGGGGTTCTGCGGCCAATATACAAACTATTTTTGTATTGCAGAAAAGGGCAGTCAGAGCCATATACGGCCTTAGACCACGTGACTCTCTTAGAGAAAAGTTTAAAGAAATTAAAATTCTAACCATAGCATCACAATTCATTTTGGATTGTATTATGTATATATTCAAAAATATTGAATCATTTCCTAAAAAGTCAAATACTCATAGTTTTAATACGAGAAATAAACACAAACTTGCTGTTCCAAATCATAGACTCCAAAAAAGTGGTAATTCATTTATTGGTCTAAGTATTAAAATGTTCAATAAACTACCACAAAGTATTTTAACATTACCCTTACATAGATTCAAATTATGCATTAAATCATTTTTAATGAGTAAGGGCTATTACAAGATCGAAGAATTCCTCAATGACAAAGATTTATGGTTAACTTCATAATGAATTGTTCATCTGCAGTGATATCTAGTCTTAAGTGTGGATTAATTAAGTTTACAAAATTGTATAATTGGCATTTAAAAGAGTAACTATCGAGTTTCTTGCCGGTTTCTTCTCGATAGATTCTACCTTCCGAACTGGTGGTAGTATTATGTGTTCTTTTTTTTGTATATTGACTATTTATAAGTGCTTTCTTGAAGCCTATATAAATAAAGATATTTTGAATTTTGAATTTTGAATTTTGCTTTGAAACACTGCATCTTAATAAATATCATGTTAATATTAGTTGCGGAATGTGTGCGGAAAAATTCTTAACTGTGATATTGATTTGAGTCTTATCTGTTAAAGGCATGAATGCTACGACAATTAACAATTGAGTCATTCCCTTCTAGCAATATCAAGTATTGTGTTGATTAGATACATAGATAAAAGTCTTATTGACAGTAATGACTCAATGGAGGAAGGTCTTCAGGTTTTAATATGATAGTACATTAACAACACATCCATATTGTACTCATTCAATGAAACTCCTGCTTTCACACAAAAACTCACAAACAATTTTTAATTTGTAAGTAAAAATTTTAACATATTAACTAATAAAAAAAAATTAAGTTTTTTTCAAAAACTGTCACAAACCAAATCATTGAAAAACTGCCCAACAGTTTATGCTGGTATACACAATATAAACTATAGCAATATTTATAAACGTACATGTTGCAATCATAACATATACCGTACCAGAGATCCTGTTATCTCCGAACTACATACAAATTGAATTATATCAATTGTCAGGCGAGGCAATTTAAAATAGAGTACAATGTATCAATAAACTGCATAAAAGAGGATATCAACAGTAGGTTGAGATAACTGCATATCCTAGATCATCTTATAAATATATCAGTCAAAATGCACTCAGAGGCACAATTAACTGCCCACTCGGTTAAAGTGGCATAGCTTTGTTTACAATAACTAAATACTTATGACTTGAATGACGATTTGTTTAATGGGTAGTTTATGATAAATTAAGACAATTATGACCCTTTTTTAAAGATCCCCTTGAGTGTAGGTCTCTTTTATTGAGCTCAGTCGAATATTGACTTTCGAACTGATTGTTTTGCGCGTACATAAAGTATTGCTGGTAAATTTTTTAGACAAATTTCTCTGTTCTTAAGTTGTGGCATGATGCAGCTAGAGCAGTGGAACCTTCAGATGCTGGGTATAGCCAGCGTCGTATACGCTGTATGCTGAGATTTCCTCCAACCACGATACGAGATGCCATCCGACGATACTGAGAAACTGGATCTCACACCAGAAGACCCGGACAAGGTTGAATAAGGTGCACTTTTGAGAGAGCTGACTGCTTCATAGTAATGTTTTAAGAAACCGCTTCACTATGGCTCCACAGGCTCGCAATCGCTTATTTGAGGTGCGAAATGTAACCGTTAGCGTTAGAACAATAAGAAGAAGGCTTGCAGAGCGTAACTTGACAGGTTTCCGGCCACAACTTTAAGAGGTCCTGATGGACGCCAGCGCGTGTACCGACGCCCGGGTGAGCGGTTTGCACAGTGTACTGTTGTCGAACGAACAGTGTGCTACCAAAGTGGTTTAGTAATGGTATGGGATGGTATTTCTTATGGGGCAAACAACTCTGTACAAACAGAGTTGTTTTTGTTTGAAAGAGGCAGCGTAATTGCTTAGAGGTATGTGGAACCTCATGTCATCCCTTTTGCCTAATTTATTGGAGATTTTCTTTTAATTAACAACAACGCCCATGCTCACGTCGCTAGAGCGGCTACGGAGTACCTTGATGCTGTGGGTATACCACAGCTACCATGGCCAGCTCGGAGATGCACAAAGATATTCATATTCTTTACAGAGGTAAATTTATATTATTTTTGATCATCCAATTAGACTGAACTGATTTTGTTATGTTTTGGGATTCTTATACCTACAAAATGAACTTAATTCAGTTTCAGAGTAGTGTCATATTGTTATTGAATACTCTAAATAATACAAATATCCTTAATATTTGCACCAATTTGACTTTGACTTTGACTTTTCAATTTGAATTTGACTTTGTAAACAGTCAAATAATTAGATAATACAAATAAGATGTATCAACAACCATTGAAATTATAGCCCACCCATAGATTTAGAATTTTTTGACTACGCTAAAGATACATAAAGCGTGGGAGCGAGAAATCCTGCTGAAATACAAACCGCCCGAGAGAAAAAGAGACAGTGAATGAAGTGCCTATATGTCAATGTTTTTGCGAGTAAGAGGCCATAGCGTCCCGGTCTATTCTACGTCGCAGTGAAATTCGTCAATTTATGTATTAAACCTTGGATTATAATCGAGAATATTAAATGTGCAATTAAGGTGACGTGTTCTGTACGTGATTGTGAGGTTACATGACGGAATAAATCCAAATAAATACACTTTTCACAGGTAAATACGATTTTATCATTAGATTTTTTCAAACCATATTTTGTCAAATTGTTGCTAGTAATCGGTTTAGAAAAATATGTTTACAATAGTATATTGATTATAATTGATATTTCTAAGTATACATCGTGATTATAAACAGAATTGGGGAAAATATTGTGTAAAATAGTAAATAGTTTGGTTACGCTAGTGCTTGACAAAGCGGTGACGTCACGAGTATCGATAAAATCTTAATCGTCTTTTAGCGACATCATGACATGAATACAAAGTTATTTAGCCAAGTTATGTTGAAATATAATTTAAATATTCACATACACTCATTATCTCCGTAAATTTGTTAGTTAAGTAACTGATAATTTTTCTAGGTTTCCAAGCAACCCAGCATTGTGTAAAAAGTGGATGCGGACTATAGACAGACCAGATTGTACTCCCAGTAAGAACTCCACTATCTGCAGCAAACAATTTGACGGCAAATGACGGCAACAAAAAATTTGTTGCACCACATATTATTTTTAAATAACTAAATGTCACCAAATTAAAAGTTGCTAATATATTATTTGTTTCATTTCATTCCATCAGTCAAAGCAAAAGTCATGTCTTTTTGTCTTATAGGTATAAATCATAGAACATGTTTCTATTTTTTTCATTTTTTACACGCTGAATATACGAGGAATACATTTTACCATCTCATTGTTTATAGAACTGCTTAGAATGCGATTTCTTACCGACTAATTCTGATTTACCTAATATAAACAACTGCTGATTTCATCAATGCCATAAATAATTTATCAAAAGTATAAAAAAGTGTTTTAAATACCTATACTATTAGTAGGTATACAACTTAATCAGTCGATAATGAAAAAGTGTGTCTTTGACAACACTATTTTTAACCCACACATAGACGTCAACCAACACATGTTTAAATTTATTTTGGTCATGTCTCCGAGCCGTCATTGTGTATCTTGTACATCCTAAATCTATGAGCCCACCTAACAATATAAAACAAAATGAGAATTAAATTAGTAACACTAATCTACTACGGAAACTATTGTTTTAATTAGCTTATTATCAGCTTAGTTAACTCACCTTAACAATAATACTAATAAGGCAAGTGGTGTCAGTCAAGTCCCCATAGTGCAGATGCATACGGCCGCCTGTGTGACATGCTGGCTGTCCATACAGGTGCTGAATGCGGCCAGTATTGAATGATGATGAGCGTCGGAGTATTCCATGCACTTCATAGCCTTTCTCAATCAGGAACTCAGCTAAGTAAGAGCCATCCTGGTGGTATAATTATAATTAATTGTTTGTTACTGGCATGATATTTTAAGTAATCAAAGGAGAGAATAAAAGAAAATATTTAATAATATTAAGATTATGTACCTATATATATTATATGTGATAATTATCAGTAATTCCCAAAAACAGGCTCTGTCTGTTAGGTTATTTCTAATAAAGACCACATCATCAATATAATAATGATAACAGCAATCTTAAAATTAAAATATCAAAATAAAAAACACACTAACCTGCCCAGTGATACCAGTAATTAAAGCTACTTTCGTACTCCCGGTAGAGCTAGATCCTTCACCGGACATTTTACTATTTATTAAGAGCTGGAGTTGGAACACAAAACACGTATACACTTCACGACCCGGCAAACGCTTGTAAGGACGTTAGGAATATCATAAGTGCACATAATCATTCATTAGCACTAATACGTGAAATAACGAGTCTTTACAGTCATAAAATACATTCAATTATTATTCACAACTGCAGTCAGTTTTATTATAATAACGAAATTTATTTCAACTTCTTTTCTCGTCATACGAATTGGAATTGATTTAGCAATAAAATTACTGAATTTCAAACATCATTCAAAAAATGTCAACAAAAACGTCAAACAAGTGTAATGTCAAAGAATGACACTTAAAAACTACAGCAACAGATTCTTATAAGCTTCTTCGGAAGTAAATGACTAGCCTCTCGATTACATACATACATATTATTTTATTGTCATAGAAATTAATAAAACTATTAAGTATTTTATTTAAAAAGATTTTTCGTAAAAACAATGTCCCAACAAAAAAATTGTGTGTAAGCTATTCATATAGCGTATCGTAACAGCGACTAATGATGTATTCAGTATAATTTTGGGTTTGAAGTCGTGTAGACGACGAATGCGACGATCTAGCCACTTGTCACCACTTAATTTTCTACCTTTTTTTTACTTGGGGAACTTCCACGAGCCGTCACCTTCTAAACGGGGATTCAGAGGGCGCTTTGTCGGGCTGAACCGATTTAACCACAAGGTGACCTACTGCGGCGCAGTTCCGGAGTAGCCGGTATACCCACAGCCTATACGGCAGCTCCACCGTTGTGCGCATCCCACGCGGATCACCTCGCGTGGCGGTGGTCGATGTTGTGAAATGTCTAACACTGAGTACACGCGCACGTCGAGACATGCTAGATCACCCAGCATGTCTCGACTACTCCACCCAGGAATCGGACGCCGGTCGACAGAGAATGCAGGTGGCGTATTATGCTGTAGTTAACGCAAATTAATCTTGGTTGCAGAGCTCGAAAAGTGAGCAAATTGCATCGAACCCGAATAAGGCAAACGCTTTGGGAGGGAATCATTGGTGTGCGTAGCGGTCCCAGGCCCCTCTCCAAGTGATTCGGCGGAACACCTCTGGGTTTTAGTGGGTACGCCCCCTTTATCATGGGGGGAGAGTCCCACATAACCACCGCGGGTGGAGTGGTATGCGTAAGATCTTTCCCAGGGGCACTCTTTACTCTATAATCCATCATGCATTTAAACTCTTAGAAAGCCCATGCATGCTGGATCCACGAGTAGACAATCTGTTTGTGCCCTTGGCCCTAAGAAATCTTTAAAACTTTAAAAGTCCGAGTACGTTATGATTAAATGGACCCTCGGGGTGCGGGTTCAAACCCGAGCACGTAGCTCTGGATTTTTCAAATATGTGTAAGTACGTCTTTTTTTTTAAACCACCCGCTCGGTGATGAAGAAAAACATAGTGTTGAAATTTTGAAAGACTAAATACATTTCTACGGAAAATCTTATGCGTCAGACAAAATATTTACAATGAAACTAATTAATTTATTTAGGTTTATTAATTTTAAAAATGTTGTGTCCGTGTGTAATTTTTAATGTTTTTTGCTCATTGTGAAATATTACAGTGAATAATGATTAAGATATTAAATTGGGATTAAAAAATATGTGATAAAATAGCGTTAATTATCTTAAAATTATTAAATTTGGATTGAAGTAAAAAGATTATGAAATAAATGTGTCAATCAAGCACAAATAAGTTTTTTTTTCATAATAAATAAAGGTAGGTACCACAAAATAACGACTGTAACTAAAGTATTTAATACTGACTAAGTATTGGTTTGGTTTAAAAATTACTGCCGAGGGTAAGGTCGCTAGTGGGCGTCCACTTGACGCCTAACGACTCTAAATTTCATGCGATTGTGGAGATAGTGATCGCAACTGTTGGCTAAATAGTCTACTTTATGTCCCACCGATAATTCAGTACAAATGTATTTCAGTTTAATCCCTGCTATTGAAGTGATAACTTACTTTCGATTTCACCTCACTATATTTATTACTACAGAAGTTACTATTGAAGTGATAACTTACTTTCGATTTCACCTCACTAATGTCCATAATAAATAGCACTGCAAAGTTAATATATTGTTCTAATATTTTCAATTAAAAGTACAACCACTACAGGGTTTACTATCTAATGAATATCTGATAACACGATGAGACCAATTAAGCAAGCTATAGAGAATTTCTTCAAGACGACCACCTTGCATGGATTCAAATATTTAGTGTCCCAGTATTATTCTGACCGGTAATTTATTTTGTCTGTGCCATTTTTTTAGATATGAAATTGCATAATTTCTTTTCGTTTCCCCTATGCATCATGCATCTATTAGGGCAAATGTCTAAAACAATTTAAATGTGTTTTAGCTAGTGTATATTTAAGTTCTGGGTAGATATAATATAAATATTTAGTTAAGTATTTATTAATGTAAACGTTGCACTTTTTACATAACACGTTCGCGTGAGCTACGTCGCACGACGTCGTAAGTATATACTGACGACGTCGTGCGACGGCGGCTTAGGAAACGGCGCAACGTCTTATGACGTCCTAAAGATTATGATATGTATTTCGGCGGAACGTCACCCGACGTCTAATTTAAGAGTAAATTCATATACCGTTGCTCCTTTGCGCCGCATTACATCCCATTTTTGTAGTTTGTTGCGCCGTGTAGCTTGGTTACATGGCGTATGTCTTTCGGCGCGACGTCTTCACACGTCGCTTCATTTTGTATGGAAAAAAGGTTCCGCCATTCATTATGCAACATTTTGGACATGTGGTTGCTCACGCGAACGTGTTAAGTTAGTATATATATTCTTTAGTAGCAGTTGCTTTTCTTAGTTATCTACAAACTTTGCTGAGATGGTTTTGATGAGGCATAATATGACTGTAGCATCGGGTGGGCGTTATGCTGCCTGGCTAGCGCGTGCTGCGCAGGAGTATTGTGCGTGGTGTTGTGGCATCGGTTTCAAGTGATGCCAGCGCTACTACAGCTCCGTGATCTGTCTGACCTGAGTTTGCAGCCTTTACCTAGCGTTGCATTTTGCCAGCCACCTGACACTGTTGCGGAGACTTTTCTTAAACATTTGTGAGATCTTTTTACCTACAGCTAATATTATATAATTTTTTTCTTTTAAATATAATTTAACTTTACATCTCGCACTAAGATGTCTCTGAATCTTGATATTACAATTTAAGTTGACCTACACCATTATTTTAATTAATTTGTGTATATTTATAATTAAAATGCATGTTTAAAAAAATAATGCAAGCCAATTATAAATCACAGAAACTTAATTTATCTATTTACTGACAGAAATACAAAAGGAACGAATACGACTAGACTCCCAGCGACACTAGTCAATGCTCTTCAAGGTAAAAACACTGACGAAGCCCAGGTAGACCTCTTAGAAGAGGTTTTGAAATGGAACGACGTAAGTCTGCTGGAAATGTTGATGTTGTACACGCCCGACTGCACGCAATCGATCAGAGAATGCAGGTGGCGTGATGTGCCTCTGGACTGTGCGCGATTATTTAAGAAAGAACTGACCAGCTCAGGTGTATGTTGTGTTGCTACTCCAACCAGGTAAGATACTTTGAATGCCTGTGTGTATTTGTCTAATGTAAATGAAAAGATAATGCTTCCTACAAATATATGTAAATCGGCATAATGGATTACAGGATTTATAAATTAAAGCCATTTATAAAGCCAAAATAACTCATACTGTTATGTTTCAGGTTTGCAAACACTTTTATACCGGTGTTGCAACGCATCGATAGGGTGTTAAAGTTAGACGTTGGATTACAATGCGTACAAGGTTCAAAAGGGTTGGAGGTAATTACATACAAAAAATAAAAACCATCTCGGTAAATTATATACGTCACAACACCTACACCTAAATTAAATGAAGTCATAAATCTTAATAAGAATAAATTGATCATAAACTAAATATATGTCTTCCCACTTCTTCAATCTTTTCTTATTTGGACTAGGTATCGTTTTAATACAATCTGGGTAAATTTATACGATTAATATAAAAAATGTATGACGAATAAAATTAAGCTTAGAAATTATGAAACGTTACCTGTATATGCATGCATCATGCCTTCATGTAACTGCATGTTCCATTTTTAGGTTTTCACTAATTATTTTGGCGAAGAGTGGATAGTTCCTACACTTTTATCGCCTGGTTATAATTATCTGGCTCATCTGACTTTTACCTCAGAGAAGGATCATGACGACGAAAAGTTGGTAGACGGTACTTGCATCAGTTCCAAAGAGTATTCTAGAGGACAATGCTTAGTAAGTACCTAATTTATTATCAGTATCAAATTTTTATTTTAGTAAGTAAGTATTCATTCTCTGTAAAAATTCGTTCTAATAATTGTATTTTAGCTCAAATGTGTAGAGAAAATCTGCGGATGTTCAGATCCATTTAGAAAACTCAATCGACATAAAAATGAGGATGTACCTCCTCCATGCCCACTGAAGCGACTTTCTTGTCTCAGAACCTATGGCTCTAAAGGTAACTAATTATCATAGACACATTACAATACCGGAATCGAGCTCTTGTTATTTTTCGTTGATACGAATACAAAATCTAATGTGCACGACATTGCTAGGCTCGGCTCGTTTCTATTTATACTTTGCTAAAGTTTACCATATTTGTCAACGGTAAATAATTGAAATTCGCATTTCGATATTAGGTAAATATCACTTCTACTTTTAGATAATACATCGTGCGCTTGTTTGCCGGCGTGTCAAAAAATTATCACGAAATTGGTCCTGGAAAGTGGGTCTTATAAATTAATGCAATCGAGTCTAGACCCTATTTAGTAAGTGGTACTTTTTCTTCAAAGGATAGATCTATAGATTTATATTATTTTAATATTAAAAGACACTTTTTAGTCTAACGCATTTATGGATACTTACAATATTTTCCATTACAAGGAATCCGCGATGCAATCTCACAATAACAAAAAATCTAATGATCAAACCGCTTGTATTTATTTCACCATCCTTCTCTTGGAAAAGGTTTCAAATGTGAAGGAACCTTATCAAATTAATGATAATCTTGTAAAATTGTTCTACTTTGCTTCTTAGTTCCGGTTTAAACGATACGCATAGTCTTGTACTACGGCTTAAGATAAATATCAACGCGTCAAAGTCATTTCTACTGAAACCAACTGAAACGTGGCTCACCTTACTATGTAAGTTATGCAAACTTTTTTTTTAAATATTTTGATACGAATGAAGTTAATTATGATATTCAATTTGTTTCAGCGTCACTTGGTGGAGTGTTTAATATGTTTTTGGGAGTTGGATTATTTAGTGCTCTTGAATTTCTGTTTTTATTGCTGGTGAAGATACCGATCGCGATAAGGCGGTCATCTCAAATTGCTCCTACAACTAGAGTGATGTTTGATCGGGTTTATTAGTTGTTCAAAAGTTTATGTACCTATTTGATTATACTTTAATTAAAATTAAAGTTACCTACGCATTTTAGCGAAAAACAAAAATTCTTGACAACTTACAAAAATAAATATAATGCTTTCTAAATGTCTTGCCTATAATAATATATCGTCTAATCGACAACTTTTAGCTATTTAAGATCTGCTTTGACCATGACCTTGTGTTACATGTTGTTCTATACATAAATGTTAAAAAATGATGCGTTTTTTTATAAATAGCCTTTGGTAAGCAGTCTGGAACATTAATGCAGGAAAATAAATCATAAGAGAATAGGCGATACTGTCGGCTATTTTCTTATGATTTTTTTCCTGTGCTCTTCATTGGACTTTGTACGTTAAAAAATAAAGTGTCATGTCAAAGTTTTAAATGTGACGTCTAGCTTATTTTGACAATTTACATTAGTGGTTTTTTTATTTAATGTATTTCATTGGTTTCTTCGACATACGTATTTAGTTACTTTGTTTAAATGATAAGTGTTCAATGACCTGAATAAGTTATCATTGGCTAATTTGAACCTGTATTTGTCGATTAAACTACATAATTCGTGCACTATAACTGCGAAGTGAACATTGCACTTTGTAATTATTATCAGCTAATGATTTTATATTAGCATGCCTGACATCAAGATTACTCCTTTGGGAGCCGGGCAAGATGTAGGGCGAAGCTGTATCCTGCTGTCGATGGGCGGTAAAAACATAATGCTAGATTGCGGCATGCACATGGGATATAATGACGAAAGGCGGTTTCCAGACTTTTCGTACATTGTGCCAGAAGGCCCGATCACGAGCCAGATCGACTGCGTCATCATATCCCACTTCCACCTGGACCACTGCGGAGCTCTTCCCTACATGTCCGAAATGATTGGCTATACTGGACCAATTTATATGACTCATCCCACTAAAGCCATTGCTCCTATTCTTCTCGAGGATATGAGAAAAGTCGTGGTAGAGAGAAAAGGTGAGTCAAACTTCTTCACCTCACAGATGATAAAAGATTGTATAAAAAAGGTAACCGCAGTGACATTACATCAATCTGTCATGGTGGATAGTGAGTTAGAAATCAAAGCCTACTATGCTGGCCATGTACTAGGCGCAGCTATGTTCTGGATCAGAGTGGGGTCCCAATCGGTGGTGTACACAGGTGACTACAACATGACCCCAGATAGACACTTGGGTGCCGCCTGGATTGACAAATGCCGGCCAGATTTATTGATAACAGAGTCAACATATGCCACAACGATAAGAGACTCAAAACGCTGCCGCGAAAGAGACTTTCTTAAGAAAGTTCATGAATGTGTAGAAAAAGGTGGCAAGGTGCTTATCCCAGTGTTTGCTCTAGGTAGAGCTCAGGAACTTTGTATATTACTTGAGACCTATTGGGAAAGGATGAATTTGAAATATCCAGTCTATTTTGCATTGGGTCTAACAGAGAAAGCAAATAACTACTACAAAATGTTCATAACTTGGACCAATCAAAAGATTAGGAAGACCTTTGTACAGCGTAACATGTTTGATTTTAAACATATCAAACCATTTGATAAAACATACATTGACAATCCTGGAGCAATGGTTGTGTTTGCCACTCCTGGAATGTTACACGCTGGTTTATCACTGAACATCTTCAAAAAATGGGCCCCGTATGAACAAAACATGGTGATAATGCCAGGATTTTGTGTTCAGGGTACAGTTGGGCACAAGATTCTCAATGGAGCCAAAAAGGTTGAGTTTGAGAACCGGCAAGTTGTAGAAGTGAAAATGGCTGTAGAATACATGTCATTCTCCGCCCATGCTGATGCAAAAGGAATAATGCAATTGATTCAGTACTGTGAGCCCAAAAATGTTCTGCTGGTGCATGGAGAGGCTCAGAAAATGGAGTTTCTGAAGGATAAAATAGAGAAGGAATTTAAAATAAACTGCTACATGCCAGCAAATGGTGAAACCACTCTGATAACCACTCCAATGAAACTTCCCGTTGATGTGTCATTGAGACTACTCAAAGCAGAGGCTGTCAGGTATAACGCTCTGCCCCCTGACCCAAAGAGGCGCAGAATTGTTAATGGAATACTGTGCGTGAAGGACAACAGGCTGTCACTACTTGATATTGATGAAGTGTGCGATGAGATTGGTATAAGTAGACATATCATCCGTTTCACAAGCACTGTCCGTTTTGATGACCCAGGGCCTGCAGTGAAAACTGCAGAGAAATTGAAAGCTTTATTAGCTGAGAAACTAGAAGGCTGGACCATCACCATTTCTGAGGGAAATATATCTGTTGAATCTGTGCTGATTAAAGTTGAAGGAGATGAGAATGCAAAAAGCATTTACGTCTCATGGACAAACCAAGATGAAGATTTGGGAAGCTACATTCTGGGCCTACTACAATCAATGGTACAATCATCTTAATGTTCCAAAGTAAATAAGAAAAACGTTGTTAGATTTGATAATTATAATTTTTAATAAATAAATATAAATAATGACTTAGTAGTTATTTCCTATAAACACCATGTAATATCTTCATTGCATTTTCCTTGATACCAAAGATATTGTAATTTGTTTGTTTCACTAAGATTCAGTAGCTGCTTCTCATCCAATTTGTTTGGTTTCTGAAAAAAAAGGAAATAATGTTAGCTATGTAGTGTAGGTACTTGATTAGTTTATTCATTTGTTCATGAAATTGCTTAGAGATAATTTGTTTTCGGATTGAAGCGTATTCTAAATATAATGCGAAGCGTCGCGTAGGTCACTGTTATCAATAAACAATAATTGTCCTCATACTTGATTTCGTCACTAATCAAATACGTAAGTACCTACGTCCATTTAATACTTGTCTGGCCGTATGTCTCGTAAAGTACAGGTCGTGTTAGATAAGTATAATTCACAATAATTTCAGCCTATTAATATATTACTGGGTTATTCAAGCAAGGCCGTATCCAGGGTTGCAGTTTACTATCAACAAAAAATGTGTCGTACACAAAGCTAATGCAGATGCCTTGATGACTATAACACGCCGAACTTCTTTTGGTTTTAGAGTAGGTAGCTACTAAAAGTCTGCTTGTTTAATTGTGAGATGAGAAT
Organism: Glyphodes perspectalis; assembly: GCA_951394215.1. Taxonomy (NCBI): domain Eukaryota; kingdom Metazoa; phylum Arthropoda; class Insecta; order Lepidoptera; family Crambidae; genus Glyphodes; species Glyphodes perspectalis. The sequence continues at coordinate 11,163,351 of OX596211.1, read as the reverse complement.
ATTGTATATGCTTTTAAATCTTTTTACTATAGGATGCATTCCTTGTAGATAATATAGGACACATGTTTATTAGAAAAAATTATCTGATAACATAAAAATTAAAGACATTTTGATTAGGTTGACAGTATATTGCACCATTATCTGGACTCGAAAGCCTACCATTAATGAAGCAAGCAATTTTTGTATTACTACCAACTTCTTTACAAAAGTAGGTATGTACTATCGCATTTCTATTTGTGAGCAAAATTATGACGATTATTATGTTTATAAACAGGTCGGGGGTTTATAACACACAATTAGGTACGGACACCTCGTGGGATCCTTACAAAATATTTATATCCTCAAACGCCACACTTGGCTTGCATTGTCTTGAGCTCGATCCTAATTAATATTCTATCTACTGCCTACTACTACTTGTATCGCATGGCGCATTACGTAGTTATTTGACTCACCATAGCTGGTGGGTACAGTCTTCTGAAATCTCCTCGATGTATGTACTCCCTATGCGCCTTCAGAAGAGTACTCCTCATCTTGGTGAGGCAGGGCCGACACAAGCCACACAGTCGGTTCGAGTCGCAGTTGTCCTTGCACTCTGTGCTGCACACCTCCCCCCACACCGCGATGTTCTTTTGAGAAGACATCATGTTAGCTGCTGCTTGTTCACTGAAACAGAATTAGCATCTTATGTCAATGTGCCAATAATTTCTATCTGCATCACGGACTGGAAAAAAAGAAGGACTCCACGCTGTCATACTATAGGGTGAAGCCACGTTTATGAATGTGTGAGTCAGATACTTATGGATACTAGATATCGGATATCTGTCATTTGGAGCACCTATTATGTCAATGTGTGACGTAAGTTGCGTGTCAAGGTGGAGCACCTGAGGAGCTTCAATGTCTAGTTAGTGGCGCGGAGTCCTTCTTTTTTTTACTAGTCCGTGATCTGCATATATGTATAATATATAATTGTTCAAGTAGGAACCTTTTTAATCCTGCCTTACAACCGCGGCCCTGTGGCCCAGGCTGTAAGAAGCTACATAAGTAGATAACGTATTCTCCCCTGAGTTATGCCCTGTTCCTTGTCGGAGTCACCTGTCCTTAGCCCAGCCCTATCACTTTATTTGAATATGCAGAATTTTCCATGATGTTTGGGTACCCTCATAGTCCAGAGTAGATAGGTGCGTGCGCGAGTTTGAACCAACATCTAAATGAGGTACCACCGCTCTAATAATATATTTTCACGATAACTATAATAAATAACGTGTAAAAGTGTTAAGAACACTTTTTTTTACGTAGATCCTATGTAATTAATATAAGTATGTAGAGCTATTTGAATGTATGGTTTGCATTGAGAAGATTTATGATATTTAACTTGGAATTCTCTATAATATCCATAATCCAATAAGTTAATCTATTAGATTCGGAATACGGATTACTTTATTCGGATTATTCGGATACGGAATCAAGTTCAATACAATACCGATGAAATATTATGCACAGATGTTCTATGACGTTTCTGCTGATCTTAGGGGTCATAAAACTCGTAAAATGTAAGCCAAGCGGCTTGCAGTGAGGCAGTATTAAAGTAATGGTTCTTTACTGGTGCTACCGAGTTACTTAATCTTGTATCTTTAACATATCAATGTTTGTACAGATGTATTTTGTGCTACATATTTTGCTTGCTGCTTTTGTTTGCTATTTCGAATGTAGGTTTTTTAGAGCGAAAAGGGTATCTATGCGTTCGAGGCCACGGGTAGTCCCTAGTTTCAATAAAATGCTTCCAAGGGTACCTACCTAATATTATTCTCTAAAATTGAAAATCTTTATTTGAGAACGTGTAAAACTTACGTAAAAAATAAGCTTTTAGAGATCAAAAAAGTTACTTAATTCGAAAACGGCTGCCAGGAACCAATTCGTGATATTTATGAATTTGTTTAATATTATAGCATTCCTTAGTAACAAGAGTACGAATATCATTTCCGCATCTATTTAAGTTATCTCTTATTTGCAGATCGTAAACTTCATTCATGCGGCAGACATATCCACGATATAACCGTTCAAACAAACAGGTGCAGGTTAATTTGGATCTTATTCCTGGGCAATAAAGTACGTTTTTTAATGAATTAGTAATATTTGTAGGTAATTACGGAGTTATCAAAATTATTAAGGTCTGTCTTGCCCTTGATTGGGATCATTATTCCCGTTGATTCGGCCTACACCAATTGGTCGTTGACCTTTTACCAAAAGACATTCAATACCTACTATTCTTTTTTTTTGCCTCATACGTAGAACGCGTAAACGGTTTCGGGATAGGGCCGGCTTTACCGCTACCAATTAACCAGACCAAAGGTCTTTGACTGAATGGAGCCTCTTCCTTTAGGTCTAGTACTCAATAATATCTGGCGCTCTGAGCAAATTCCAGGTTATATCTTTTTTAGTGAAATTACGGATTTTCGAATACAGAAAGAAGCAATATCTTTCTAAGTTATTATCCGCAAATGGAATTATCATTATCGCAAAGCGTCAACTGTTGTTATGAAGTCACCGAAACCGACTCCGATGGAGTAATAAAGTTAACATTCGTAACCGTATACGGGGATCTAGATATGTACCAGTAATTGTTGCGACGGATTTATTTTTTTGACAGGCCTCTTTGGTCTAGGTATGTAGAGACATACCTACCTCTGGTTGGGGTCACGATCCCTGTTGATGTGTCCAACGCCAGTGATAGAGAACAGGCTGTACAGAACTTGTTCATAAAGCAGCTGGTTAGGAGGGTAGTGGGCGGAGCTCAGGTTGGGTGACATGTTCGCCTCCAGTAGGTACACCTTCAGATTCTCGTCCACTACGAGGTCAAAACGCATCATTTCAAAGAAGTTGTCTGATGATGGGTAGTGTTTTAGCTGGAATAATGAAGAGGTTTTAGTAGTTTATTCGACGTTTATTTTTGGCTAAACGTGGTTTAAATGGATTTCTGCCACTTTAACTCTGCCTACCCACGGTTCACGGATGTGTTGATATGTACATAGGTAGGTATGTTTTAATATGAAGTGAAATTAAATGAAATTGTCTATAATTACATAGGCATATAAAAAGCACTTATAAATCGTCAGAATGAGATCAATATATATCGATCAGTAAGTAAGTATAATGTTTTAGTCGGTAATGATAAGTCCTCAATCATCAGAAGTTAAAATAGGCAATGGTAATTAATTTATTATTGAAATAAAGTAATAAATAATGTCTTTATTAATTAAATGTAATTCGGTATCTAAGTACTGATCCCACTTAAGAGAGGTACTACATACGATAATTCCAAGGCTTAACCTTACCTACTAAGAAACATTTAACTTTTAACATTAAATTCTGGTATTATTCAAACCATATGAAAGGCGCGGCTGTGTTAACAAGTAGGCCGCTATTCCATTTACTTACAGCTTCAATTATGTGTTTTTCTTTGTTAACAAAAACTTCAGAGATAGCATTTTGCACGTCTTCCCACATTCTTGATGGATCGTTGCCCTAAAAAGGACGAATGAAAAGTAATAAGTCAAACAATGAAAAATATTTTACTTACAAAAAAGCACAAGATTTATTTGGGATGTGTAAATAAGGTTTTTTTTATTAGTCTATAGTAGGTAAATAAGAAAAACCTGAAGAAAATAATCGGATCGAAGAATTATAACAGGTATTTCGTAATTTGATGGAATTACTAATGAAGTAGATAGGTATCTATCTATCTACGTAACAATTATATTTATCCCATGCTGGTTGAAACTGGTCCTGAAAAGAATAGTACCAATAGTGATCTTCGCCTGGTTTGTCGTTAAAAGCGACTTATGATATATTGGGTATCGGGTTTGTAATTATGTAGGCGAGCTAGCCACTTGTCACTATTTTCACAATTTTGCATCTTATCCAACACAAATAGATTTTTGGCTAAATGTGGTTTCAGAAGCTTGTCACTTCTTATCTTTTTCGGAGTAAAGGTACCCAGTGTTATATTGACTTTTAGTACCTATAAAAGTTCTGTAATAACGTACCTGTTTAGGCGTACCCATTTAGGATCTCTTCTAACTTCTAAGATATAATTCAAGAATATTAACAGATAGATAATCTATCTGTTAATACCTATCTTAATACATTTATTATGATGATATATGTATTAACCATCAGGAATTCAAAGAAAACCAGTGTCACAAACATAATATTTCGCGCAATACCTACAAAAGGGTGGGTGTGACCTTATCAATGATTGCTAGAACGAATCGCTCTTCCTCAATTTGTATGAATAGCCAAAAAATTACAAGGCCGCAAGATTGAGGTAAAAATAAGCACACCATTCTTTACAATAAAAACAGATACACCATCTTATTATGGTTGATTGGTATACGTGGGCGTTCGATACAAAAACATACAGACGTTCCTATGGGTTTAGGCCCGAATAAATTGTGCAAAACCACGGTTTCCTTTTCAAGGCGGCTTGTAGATACCTTTCACGCTTATCTCGACGATTTTCTTAACGCAAAAATCTGAATTTACTCATTTAGCATCTAAACTACATTAAAAATCGTCAATTAAGTGTTTTTTGGGATATAAAAAACGTGTGTGGCTTTCGTTTCTCTCTGTGTAGCTAGGGAATTGGCGTAACTTAATGTCAAGTTATAAAAAAATTATCGTACCTTGGATCGGGCATATTGGTCGAAGGCACCTTTCATGCTGAAGCCCAGGGCGGTATAGGGGTGCGCCAGGGATGGCACCTCCCATGTGGGTAGATAATCATCTCCTATTACGTATTTGTCCAGATTCTTCGCATCAAAGGGCTGGTATTTTGCTGGGCAGTATCTGCAATGTAAATTTTAAAAAGTGGTAGTGTGTTAAGCATTCGATTTGTGATTATGTAGGTAACTAAGCTATACACTTGTCACTACTTTTTCACAATTGTTTATTTAACCCAGTGGTTCCCAACCTTTGGTGGCTAAGGACTACTTTCACTTTATTATTGTTAGCAGGGACCACATAGGTTAAATAAATTGTAACAACGTAAAAATAACCATTCAGAACTTAAAACGAATAACATTTTTAAGTCTCTCGCGGACCACATGTTATAGGTACCTTGCGGACCACTGCTAGTTGGTGGACTATAGGTTAGGAACCACTGATGTAACATAACTTAATTTTATTTTTGACTAAATGTGTTTTTAGGGATAGCAATTATGGTATGTACAAGGTTTATAAGAATATATTTGTTGAAATGTACCTAGAAAGATACATATTTAAAAGCAACACCCAGCGCCACATATAACTAATATGTGGCTCTAGGTGACCTACAGGCCAAGCTTAACAAAAACTATAATAAAAATGTAAATTAAATTCTGTATGATTCTAGAATAAAAAATAATAATTGGGGCTTTGATTTATAGGCTCGATTTAGCCATTATCTCCACACCACGACGAGATTGGCATTAACTGTCCGAGTAAACTTACCTAAACAGTACGTCGCCTTTATACCAGTAGACCCTCAGAGGGTCCACTGAGGTCAGCACCACGTAAACACCAATGTCGAACTTGTGTCCGTCCACCAAGTACGGCCTTTGGACATACTCCTGCACAAAACTTTCCCCACTCAGCAAGTCGATTTCCGTCACGTTCTTCAAAAACACGCCTCGGTGCTGGTTATGTTTCTCTAAAAACAAAGCGTCCTTATTCTTCGCTGCATACTCCAGAAACTCCTTCTTATTCTGCGGCAGCTTAAATGCTTTTGGTATGTAATCCGACTTGGACGTTGCCAAATCTACTTTATTTGTTATAAACCCCGTGCCAGGGAATTTATTAACCTTCTGATGAGGTTTTAACTTGTGCAAATTTGGATACATGACCCTGAAAGGATAATCGTGGGACCATAGCAAGTTCCATGGGGTTCTATTCGTAGACTTCTCATAGCCGTACCTTTGTAGAACCAGGTGCACATGTTTCAAAAGGCCATTTTTATTTTCCACGTCGCTGTGAGCCGAATATACCCAATACTTCGGCCTGTGATCGTCTTTACAGGAATTTTTGTATCTATTTTGAACGTTCAATATTTCTAATAATATTCCGAGGGAAACGCCTATGATACACACAAGAAGAAATATGTTTATATTTGCGTCGTTTCTAATATTCTTACTGTTTGCATTGTCAATTTCCTGTAATGTAGTCTTTTCCGATGATGTACAATCAGGTTTATCAGTGACTTGAACCGTGTCCTAAATACAAAAATAGAATATTTTATTAGACTTATATTTACTTATTACTATTATGTTGTGATATCGAATAATCTAGTGCTGTGTTTATGTAAATACCTAAATACTTGGAACTTGTAGAAATCATAAATATTTATGATACACTATGTATAGGTTTAAATATATTTGATACTGAACGTGGATATAGGAGAATTATATGATTCAGCATATGTGAGGCAAAGCTATTATCGAATCAGCTATCGTCAAATCGTCCTATATACCACAAATATCTACTTAAGTAGTTTCCAAATTTAAATAGCTCTATAAGATATTCAAAACACGTGTACGTAAACTTTTCATATTTAAACACCAGCTGATTATGTTAGTGTTTCGATCCTGACTTAGAAATCACTTAACGTATTTTAAGATATATTCAATTACACTTAAGTTTAATTGCAAATAGACTAAGTATCTAGTTAGCGATACACATTGTTTTATAGGTACACGTACACTACTTATTATGCCTTTTTTAAAATACGACGAGCATGGAACTTTAACCATTTAAATGGTAACAAAATGATGGCTTAAATAAATCAATCCTCTGTAATATTTTAAACTAGCTGTGCCAGCGGTGTCACCCGCGTTTATGGTTAATATTATAAAGACTATTTCCGTCATACATGATTTCTATGTAACTTTAACCATTAAGGCTGCACACGCGACGGAAGCTTAAAAAATGGAGTAACTTCTCCCGTTTTCCCAACATTTCCCTTCACTACTCTACTCCTATTTATTGTAGCATGATGAAAAGTATACTATAACCTGCCCAGGAGTATAAAGAATAATTGTACCAAGTTTCGTTAAAATCCGTCGAGTAGTTTTGATTTCTATAAGGAACATACAGACAGACAGGCAGACAGACAGACAGGCAGACAGACAGACAAAAATTTTACTGATTGCATTTTTGGCATCAGTATCGATCACTAATCACACCCTGATAGTTATTTTGAAAATATATTTCATGTACAGAATTGACCTCTCTACAGATTTATTATAAGTATAGATGTAATTTTCACCTACGTATGTAACGTTACTATGTCTAAAATATTTAGCCGATTTTAATGAAATTTGGTACAAAATAAGTTTGCATTACATATTTTTTATCCTGGAAAATTGGTAGTTCCTGCCGGACGGTCGGCAGCCCTCGTAAAAGACCGAATTCCACGCGGGAAAATCTAGTATTTATTTTGAGTATAATTTTAAAACCCAAACTACATTAGTTCGCTCAATAAATTATTCTGATAGAGAATCCATTCAAAGACCTTTCATTTTCTGAACAAACCGAGAAGATTCTATTAAATACAAAATATAAGATACAGTCATACTTATAGTTATTATTTATTAATTGTGATTTAATTATGGATGTATGATTACTGAACATAGATATAATTTCTCGTTTAATCCGGGACGGATTTTAAAATAAGTATAAAAAAGCACTTACATTTTTATCGTTATCTTCCATTTTCACAATCTCATCACTTAACTGTTAATATAAACAACTACACATCTAAGACCACAAACTGCGTACGCGCAGAGATGTGCGCGAATACACTGAGAATGAATGAGCTCGTCGTAGAGACAGAGACAAGAGATTACCTAAGCTTATGGTGTAAAAGAGACGTCCAATACTTTCTAAATAACATACCGGCTTTTTAAGGTCACATCAGCTGGCTTTACGCATGTCGTTTTCTTTACAATGCTTAAGTATGCAGCAAAAATTTGTTGGACGTACCTATATACATAGTTATACCATATCTAGAAATATTCCGATTGTCCGATGTTGGTCTGGTACCTACTTAAAAAAGAATGTTCCAACTGTGTTTCTTGCCTAGCATGTCGTAAAGTAAAGTAAAGCGACAAATGGTGTATGGGGTTTTGTGTATGTGATTGTGTAGGTGACGAGCTAGCCACTTGTCACTACTTTTTCACAATTTTCCATCTAACCCAGCCCAGTTTTGTTTTCGGCTGAATGTGGTTAAAGGGGTTTGACTCTGCCTACCCCTTCGAGGATTATGGGCGTGATGCCATGTATGTAGGTATCTATGTGTGTAGAAATCTTATAATAATGTCCTCCTAACCGATATCGGTCACGGCGGCCTATCTCAATAGAAATCTTGCGAGTTGAAAATTCATACTGAGCGCTCCGTACTGTCTGACGGTTGAATGGCTTCTACATAAATTAGTTTTTACACTATAAAATCACCACTATAGTAAGAAAATGTTTACGTTAGGTAATTAGAAAACAAAAGAAATCATTGGAAGGAAGATTTCTTTTAATTGTTAACTTTCGATTTGCTAATATTTACGGGTACGAAATGTCAGTCTTTGAAACAAGAAAGAAACAAAAGATTGCCCTACCGGTAGAGACAATATAAAATAGTAGTAGAGACCTAAATCGTTGATTAAATAACGCTGTTATATCAATCAAATTCCGCTCTACGTACGTACAGATATGTAAATACGGCCCACGACGAACAATAAAGATGGTAAAGGCACTTATGGAATGATACCCTTACTATGATAGCTCCTGGGCACAGTATATCGAACGCGACAGTAAAGTAATCGTTAAATGCCCTGTTTCTAAGCTTTTGCTAAACCTAGATTATTTGTTTCATTACGTATTGTTGTAATGAAAAATGTTAATTAACTGACAAAAATACACACGTGTTATATTTGGTTATAGAAATTTTGTTTGAACAATTGTATCAATGAACGTTATCCAATAAATAAACTATATTGAATTCGTCCCGGCATCGCATGGGTGACATTTATAGATGTTGATCATGTCGAACGCCGATAGCCACTCCTTACGAGTGCAGCTTACTGGCATTGGCTACCGTGTGACGTAGGCAATGATAAAGGCAAATAGTTCTGTGGTGTGCGTTAATGCAGCGTCTCCGAATGTTTACAGGCGCCGCAGACGGACCGGCGGGCGCCTAGCGCGCCCCCGCGCGGTATGTAGCTGCCACTGAGGACATCCTGTCAAACGAATATTTTGGTTAGACCAGAATATTTCCATGTGGAAATACATAGATGTTTAAACATCTATGCGTTATTTAGGTAGTCTTCTGATCATGGGCGTACGCAAGGGGGCCCAGAGGGGGGAAATATTATTATTTTTATTCTCAATATTATGCGCATTTTCTAAAGAGCGATAAATGAACAAAAATTACGTAGGTAGGTATGCCCCGGACGACTAGTTACCAAGTAGTATGTTGTTATTAAGATACTCCCACATTCTTGGTGGTAGCTTACCATTGCGCGTCAGGAGAGGGTCCAGGCGCCGCGGCGTCTACGCGCGCCATCGATCGCACGCATCCGCGCGGCGCCGGCCTGTCCGCAGCCGCCCATCACAACATATCGGGACAGTCGAAGGGGGCTGGTCGATATAGATCGTCTTCAGTTTATAAGCGTTATGTCCCGGGGTCCCCATAGACTATTATGCAAGATTTAGCGAGTTTGCTAATTATATTGAAGCGCTTGTCTATCTGATCTTCGTAACCCTTGGATCGAAACCAGATAGATTAGATCATGTAAACTAGCTAAAGCTGATTAGCCTAAAATGACTATGTATGCTTTATGTGTATGCTATATTTACGATGCTGATAAAAAAAACCGCTTTGTCAGACTAATGGTACACGACCTTAGCATTTAAGTTTGAGTCCCAGTCGAAAATCAGTCATTATCGACTATACATAATTGATTTCATCGCCGGCTCTAAAGTAGAGCAAATAGACCGGTCGCCAGGGGGTAATGGACGCCAAAACGCAAAGAACTAAACGCAAAAGTGGACAAAAACACCTGATTTTATTTATTTTTGGTTTTGTTGTGGATTTGTAAGTGCTCAATTTGTGGTTCGTATGAAAATAATATATATATTTTGTCTAGGGCGCCTACATACAATCTTACTCTACTTAGATAACTTGTTTAGGCCAACGGTGATTGATTTGCTATGTCGCAGACAGCAAAAACTCCTGTCAGCAGCCGCAGCTTACCATTGCGCGGCGGGAGAGGGTCCCGGCGCCGCGGCGTCTACGCGCGCCATCGATCGCACGCATCCGCGCGCGCGGCGCCGGTCCGCAGCCGCCCATCACAATACAGAGCTGAGCTGCTGGCGGTCAGGGCCGGATTCACCATCGGGGCCCCTAGGCGATGCGCCTTATGGGGCCCTAAAGAACTAAGGGCCGGATTTACCGTCGGGGCCCCTAGGAAATGCGCCTTACGAAGCCCCACTGTTATTCTCATTTTCCCTAAAAAATATTTTTTCTCACAAAATTTTTTTCTTGGACTAAGCCCACGGGACACGACGCTAGGAAGATGAGGATAATGATTTTTTTTTAGGGTCGCAGGCGGCCTATCCGATACGGCCCCCTAGGCGAAAGGCTAATGCGGCTCTGCTAGCCTGAGCCTACAATTCCGATACTGTTTGAAATGGCGCGTGCAACTAGAAGTATGACGGGTCGCGTTGTCTGCAAACTTGACGGTATTGATCGTTCATGCCGATATCTTTTGATTTTATAAAGTAGGAATGATTTTTAAACATAAATCTTATGTGTCTTGATTTAATGTTTGCATACATTTTACGCTAAATGAATGAATTTTATGGCGAATAATTACTTACGGCTCGTGAATTCGGGATCTAAAAATAATGCACCTACTACTTAAGTTCCTCGCCCAGCATGTCTTAAGAGGCGACTAATGGTGTTTTGGATGTTGGTTATGTGATTGTGTAGGTGACGATTTAAACAATTTTCCATCTCATTTAGCTAAATGTTAATAAATAGATAAAAGCTATTTTGAATGTTTTTATTTGGAAAGGTTTACAAAAAATATTGTTTATTTTTTAGTAAACCTTGATTTACTCGTAGATGCAGAATGCATCGTTAAAATTTTAATATTCTTAATATTATTAAATTAAATTTTATTTTGGTATTTAGTATTTATAGTGCTCGTGAACAGCGGTGGTAGCTCAATAGTAAGGACACGCGCCTCTTAACCGAGGAGTGCGGGTTCAAACCCGTATTTATACCACTAGCTCGGCGGTGTGGGATAACATCGTGGTGAAAATGCAAATTCAAACAACTTTGGATCTGTAACCATAATCCAAAAATTCCCCTATCTTAGGATTACGAAGGTAAAATCGGCAGTCGTTTCAATGTAATTACCAGACTCGCGAAATACTGGATCATGGTCTAAGCGGACCCCGTCTAAGCACGGGACATAACGTTAGGAAGATGATGATAGTGTTCGTGAACTCAATGTTAATACAGTCCGTGTGCCAATTAAGTGCAAATGTTTTGAAAGATCTAAGTATTGCGCACTTATTTTAAGATGTTACAATATTATAATAGCATACTGAGGTTGGTTCTGTCACCAACCATTCGTTCACTCCGCCGCCTGCGTGTCACGGTCACATAGAAGATGCTTAATTCGGTTTTATTAGTAGAGCCAAACTTACATTCGTGTTACAAACTTAGTTGTAAGTTATAGCTTACTAGTTCGCTACTTATATATCCGGGATTTTTATAGAAATATGAATAAGCCGCGTCTTAGAACCTAAAGCAGTTCCGTTTCTTTAACTGCTAATATCCTAAAGCCTGAACATTCCGGAGTCACGCAACTGTTTTTTATGCTATTTCTAGACATGTTTTTCCCGGCCTGTTGACATTAGCATAAATGATGGCACGTCGTTGTATAGTAATTAATACCAAGGGTATATTAATAATGTCGCGTGGCAGTGAAAATCTCGTAAATGCTTTTTGTAAAAGGAAGAAAAAGCTGCCTCCTGAAAAAAAAATTATTGATCTGAATAGTACTGTTTATTGTTATTTTTTTAAGTATTATTGTAATCAATGGTACATAATCATAAGAATTAAAATATCTCGATGCTAAATAAGTCTGAAGTGAATTACAAAATAAATAAAAAAAAATAAACAAATACGACTTCCGAAGTTTCACTGCCACGATAAGTAAAAAAATCAGGTCTGCATCTATTCTAACCGATATTAGTCTTCATATTACATTATCAGTTTTCTAAGCCTAGACTGTTTACTTTATTTTACTGGGAAAGATAGGAAAAATCAATAATCTACTTAGTTTTGGATTATTATATAATATATATATGAGTAATTTTTTTGGAAAATTTAACATTCATGTTGTTCCATGATTGTTCAACTCGGGTACTTAAGCAGCGTGCTTAAGAATTGTTGCGTAGGTACATTGTTTACAGGTATAATTTGTATTAAAGGGGCATGCTGCCCCTTTGACTCTGCCTACCCCTTCAGGGATCATGGGCGTGATGTTATGTATGTATAATTTGTATGCCTATATAATGTCATTATCCATGAAGTGTAGAGCGTATTTGACTAGATCTAATATTTGTCGAAGCTTGATTGAAGACGTTTTATTGTGGTCAGAAGAATATCCAGTGATATTTTATTCATAAGTAATTCGATCAAGTATGCATCTTTGGTAGCATATGTGTAACAAACAAGCTCAAATATAAGCTAATAAGGCAATCTTATTTTCGGCCGAAGGCGTAGTCAGCAACGCAGTTAGTCTAACAATTTCGAAAAGCACTTGCGTACTTGTTTTAAGTTAATTCATTTTAGATAATACAGATACTTATCTAAATGTAACAATTTCTTCAAGCTTTCTTTTATTGGTTGACTCATAATCAGTTGTGAATATAAATCCGGTCAATAAAATGAATAATAGGTTAAAATAAAAGATGTCATAATAATTATGAAAAAGTTGATTTATTATTATTATAATTATAATAATTATTATAATACAGTTTACAATAATTACAAGCGATCACCAAACGGGGTGAAAGAAAACGGCGTATTAATTATTTAGGCCATCTACACACAGGGCGGCGGCCGCGCAGCGCGCGCCTCGAGCCGCGCCCGCCCCGCGCTCAGCGACGCTAAAGTACGATAACATTAGTATAAATAAGGGCGAGCGCGAGGTGCGGCCTGCGCGGGCGGCGCGGCCGGGGTGTAGACAGTTATTTAGTTTTAGGATATAGTCTTTCGAATGCGAGGAACAAAATATTACACAAGTCGAGAATATTATTTATAATCGATTCGGATTAAATCGGATTCGAGAGCCGGTCAGAAGCGTGCCGCGGCGTGTGCGGCGTGAGAGCGGCGGAACGACGCGGGGCGGAGCAGGCTATGTACAAGGGCGCCGCTACGGCAGTCGCACTCCTCGACCACCATCT
>OX596211.1:10779931-11149645 GCA_951394215.1 Glyphodes perspectalis | reverse complement strand
CCTTAGCCGTTGTCCTATTGGCCCTACGTTCCCTACGTACAGCGAAATGGCCCATGAAGTGATGCAGCAGCAACAAGTTGTATTCGATGGCTAAGGAGGCAGAGTGCACGCGGTGGTCGCCGTTGGCTGTAGGCTGCGCGCGCGCGGACCTCGCATGCTCCTGGCAGGCCTAACGTGTATTTTGCTCAGGAGCACAAGAAGTATCACGTTTGCGGTAGCCGCGTATACATCTGCAGATCTACAAATTATCTCCTAACCGCAAGGGGATTTAAATTTATAATTATTTGAATTAGGTTTGCTAGAGAAGATTTATTGTTACTGCTAACACCAAAGAAATCTTCGAAAGAATTATTTGTAAGTAAAACTACTGTTTGTCCATCGGTGAAACGGCGCCCCTTCATGGTGGTGTCAAGAAGTGCAAGATGGTGATCCCCACGTGAAGCATCATGCCTGTAAAAAAGAAACAAAATTGTAAGATATCATAATTATCAATAAACTAAATTTAAATTATAACGTAGCTCACAAACATAAAATAGGTAGGCTTTATGAAATAAGTACTTATATTTAAACGTGGCATAAGCTCATTTCAATTATTTATATTTCATTTGAGAATACTTGTGTATTCTAAAAATACGAGCTAGAAAACTTCTTTAGTATTAGAACCTAGTTTTCGTAAATACTTATATAAAGTAGAGACAAATTTTTACAATAATAGATTCCGACATTCAACGTTTCTAAGATGTTTAGTCTACGTCTACGTTACGTATAACATAATCTACTATAATTACATTAACTGTACATAAAATTCATATATTTGAATTATTTAATAACTACAAAAAGTAAAATAAATAAAATAAAGTATATTCGCGCAAAAATAGAAACATTTTTCTTAAATTCCTTGTGGATAAAATCACCACAGCTAATTGTTACTTGAAAAAACAGACACCTCTTGTTCGAAAATTTTAATAAATGTGCTCTCTTCCGTACATAATATGCTCCGTATACATATTAATAAACAGATTTGAATGGAAATAATTACATCACAAGGATGTGTACGATCGTGTGGTGTGCTTAGTGTTGCTTGGTGTTCCGACGTGCGCGGGACGTCACGATTCAAAGTGTGGTGAAACGTGCCTATTTACTCTCTCGACGCCAAATGTACTGATTTCTTACTAACCTACTTAGTCTAGTATTTTGTAGGATAATTTTGACAGGAAAAATTACATGAAAAATTGCTTAGTATCTATTTTTTAGTAATCACTACTCGTCCCGATTAAAAATCCGAAGCGAGTTCATATCCCGCTAGGGGCAAATATTTCGTGTGATGAACATGGACATTTGTACTCGAATCATTGATGTTTATAAACGTATTTAAGTATGACTATCCATTGTGCCAGCCTGGATAATGTTTTATTATTTAATAATATCATTGTCTGTTTCCCCTATACGGGGGTTTACGGTTTAAGGGCAACGAAGGTCAGATCGGCAGTCGCTTTAATGTAAATACCGGACTCGCAAAATCCTGGTCTAAGCGAACCCCGTCTAAACATGAACTAGGGACATTTTTTTCTAGATGCAGCACATGACGCTGGATTCGGCAAAGTTAAATTGATTGATCCAGCATTCCAATCTCTAGTAGAGAATAAAATTGTGCTGCTCACAGCTGGGAGCTCTACACGGGAATAACGTTATTATTATTTAATTCGTTTAAAACATGATACATACATACATATATACATAACATCACGCCCATATCAACGAAGGGCTACGCAGAGTCAAAGGGACAGATGGCCCCTTTAACCACATTCAGCCAAAAATTAAACTAGGCTGGGTTAGATGGAATATTGAACAACATGATGATCCCAAATTTTAATCCACTGGAGCTAGCAACACTAGGCGGGCTCCATGCACATTGATTCACACGCGGAGTGCAGAATCCGGTAGTGTAACGCAATTCATCCGACCGAGCGGGCGCGATCAAAGAGGGGGCGAGTGAGTGCCTCGGAGACCCTGGCCTCTCGACCCAATGCTCTCCACATTTGTTATTGCGTCACAGGTATTTCTGGGGTCCAGTAAGAAGTATATTAATAATATTTTGTACGTGTGTATAGATTAGTGGACCTTTTTCATTTTAATTGATTTATATACAAAGAAGTGTTTGAATCAATTAAGGTGTCTGTTCATGACATCAAAATAACAACTTATTTGTTAATATGAAAGTTTAAACTATACTAATTAAAGCCAAACTCTATGTTGAGGTTTTTGTCTGTCTGTTCCGATTAATCTTCTAAACAGCTAAAGCGATTTTGAGTTAGTAAGGAAGTACATGGGCTAAATTTTTTTTAGTAAACGAAGAAGGGTTCAGCTCAATACCACAATTATCACTTTCACGCAAACGAAGTCTCGGGCAACAACTAGTTGTTTTTAAATCTACACGAGAATAAAAAAATGCATGGTTCTTGTATAAAAAACATCGCAACTTAAATTTCACGAAGGTGGTATTTAAGATATAGGTACGAGTTAACTGTGATGGAGGACGTTTCGCGCCTTCACTACCACTTCGAGGTAGGTTTCACACAATTTGTTATAATTACCTACCTAAAATTACTGACCTATGTGGAGTTAAAATTCTTCAAATTCCTTCCGAAACATTCTGTAGTAAATGTTATCGTACCCACAAGTTGAACATACCATTGTTAAAGTAGGAAAACGTTACTAAACAAAAAAACATTAACTCCACTTCATTTTCTTTATACTTAGAAATATTGCTTCACACACGGTAACTTCGGTGAAAATAACAGCATGATATTTTTTTTTATTTCTAAAGGCCATAATCTATACTTTTGTGCATAATAAAAAAAAACAATCGAATTGAGAACCTCCTCCTTTTTTTTGAAGTCGGTAAAAAGTATGAAATTACAAGTTACTATTTTACTTTCTTACTTTGAAATCTACGCCCAAATAATAGTTTAGCACATGAAAGTGAACGTCCACAAATTCAAAACAAATTATAACCTTCGCCACAACGCGCCATGCACTCCGAATCGACATCCACTGACGTCGCATTAGTTTAAAAAAATATCAATACGTTACGTAACGCAAAGGAAATCAATAAAGTTTTCGGAGTGGGTCGTAAAGCACGCGGCCTGGGCGTAAGTAAAATTAGCCAGCGAGTATGGTGTGGTGAACTATTGACTGCAGCCACCGCGTTGTCGCGTATGCACCGCACGTTATGCAACCGCTATTGATTCCATGGCTCCTTACGAATGCAGCATGCTGCAATTAAGTGCCAGAAATACAACGGAGGCCGTCAGCACTGGCCTACTAACGGCGCCCTAACTCTTTGTCGTAGGTACCTGTTATAGTGCTGAATTATTATAAAATTCCCCAGACCATTTGTCAAGCTTTGGATTTCTCTACACTATATTATAAATACCAGAAGAGGAGCCTATTATCATGTTTTAAAATACTGGACCAGTTTAAAAAAGAAACACTATTACCTGAAATTGAACCTGTTGACCACTCTCGCGTTCCTTCCAAACCTCTAAAGTCTAACTCTAAACCATTTCGCATTTAAGGCCGCATAACTTTACCATGAAGATGTCTTCGGCATGGCTTATCTTAAATTGTAAAACCGATCATAGTAGCCAATTTTGTAAAATGGAAAATGGAATGATTAGTGTATAGATAACTCCTTTAAACCAGACATACTTAATATGTTAACTATCCTATACTATCTATTCATTTCATAATATGTTTTCCGAAAATTCAAAACTTGATCTTAATAGAGAACTAAAATAAAATCAAATAATAATAGTTCTTACCTACATTTCATTACATGAATACTTTCACATTAGTTATAAACAAATTTTCCCGTGCTGGTCTGGGACTTGAAGAATGTGCCAACTGTGTTTCTTGCCTAGCATGATGTAAAAGGCGACTAATGGTATATCGGATTTTGGGTATGTGATTGTGTAGGCGACGAGCTAGCCACTTGTTACTACTTTTTCACAATTTTCCATCTAACCCAGCCAGTTTTGTTTTTGGCTGAATGTGGTTGGTTGTGTGTCCCTCTGACTCTGCCTACCCCTTTGGGGATAATGGGTGTGATGTTATGTGTGTATGTATGTATGTAGTTATAAACACTATCTAAATGTAGGTAGGTATACTTTTTATCTTCTTTCTTGGGTCCTCCTCCAGGGTGTTGGCTGAAAATCGACATTTTTTCCTTTTATAAAGTAAAAAACTACGCCGAGGGTTAGCCCCTATTTACTGCCGCACACATAGACATAATTTTGTTTTTATTTTTTATTTTAATTCTTTCTTTTATTTTTTTATCAGCTAATTAGGTTATTTTTATGAGTTTAATTTTCATGTATGTGTGTGATGTAGTAAAATAAACGATTTATCTATCTGTGTACCCGCTGAAAACCAGCGTCGTGACCGACCTGACTGTCAGGCTGGCTCACGACTTAAGCTGAGCGGGCGCCCTTTTGGCACACTTTAGTTTTGTTTGTTAATTTTCTTTCTTTTTGTTACTGTTTTTTGTTTGCTTTTTTTTAGCTTTTATCTGTATTCCTTGAGTATGTGCCAAATAAAGCTTCTCTATTCTATTCTATTCTATCTATCTAGACCTGTCAAACGCAAGACTAAATTCCCCGAACTAAGTTACTGAAAGTTGTATGGTGTAATAAGCGATCGCAGGCTAGGCCGTGAAGACGCCATGTGCCGACCTGACCTCGTTACACGTGTTTTTGCCCGCATATATTCCATGAATCTAAATAGAGAAACAAGGCATTTACTTTCGTGGACGAGGACCCACAGAATGGGGCAAATTCGCACGGACACGCTACGATGACTTTCCTACAATTTCGCTTTTCTACGTCTGAGATTCAACAATCGAGTAAATTTGATATAATAAAGCAGCTCTACTAAGAACCTAATCCTTCAGGGCGATTAAATAATTTTTTATGATTATTTTGAACACAAGATTGCCATGGTGATGAATTAATGATTAAAATACAGTTTTTAAATTACAAAATTAAGAAATAAACTAAAAGTATAGCAAATAGTGAATATAGCAATTCAGTTACTGTTACTGTACAGCTATTTCACAGGAATAATAAAGTAAATATTCACATTTTAAACAGAAAGTTTTGATAAATTTAATTTGTTTTACAGATATAATTATCATATACGAGTATGAATTTAAACTATATTTTTTAGTGCATTGAAACTATAAATTACAACTTTTTATTTTTCAATTTAGTACAACTAAACATTTTCGTGCTAAAATAAGTTTTGAATGTTGAAAACGCAGCGGCATAAGCGAAGAATTCGCCCGTGTGTCCCCTCATAAAACTATTTGACATGTGGCACAAAGCTCAGGTTCTGTACATTTCGCGTGTTTTAAACTTTCTAAAAAATTACTACTCTGTGTGTTTGAGTCATTATGTGCTTGTTTCATTAACTTATTTATAGGTAGGTGCTGACTGGGGTCACTTTTTACGAGTAAGCATTTTCATAGAGAGAACTATTGGGACTATCTTCTTTTTGAATAGTCAAACTGTTTTATCAACGAGATGTTATCGTCAATTGGGTATATATATCTGTGACGGCGATTCCGCAAACATAGAACCTTCAATAAATGTTGAATATTTTAAATCATGTAAAAAAAGCAACTGGATTATGGACACTTCATGATTATAAACAAATATAAGTAAATAAATATCCCACAACATCACATTCATTGATCTGTCTCCGAGCTAAGTAGCTTTAGCATTTGTGTTACGGATATCAGATTCAATAGTGGTGTTACAAATATATACTTAAATATTAGATATTAACACCCAGACACAGAACAAACACAAGTATTCATCACACGAATGTTTGTCCTGGGTGAGGATTGAACCTACAACTCTTGGCGCATAGGGCAGGGTCACTACCAAATGCGCCATCGAGCCAGTCAAATAATTGAAAGAATTTATACCATCGCTGCTTTATTAAATCTTTATTCGCTAAGCTACTGTTGTTCTCCTGTCTATAACGACATGAGCTTGCTAACGCTGACTGTAATTATTAATTGATTAATTACGTTTGAAGTTATTTATGGCCAGTTTACGAATACTCTTGATCGAAGTTAATTTATAATCATACTTCAATATAAGTTTTAAATAAAAATCAAATCGATTTATACATATATTATAACTTCTCTAATGAACTCTAAAAGAGCCGAGTATATTGCGTGACATTTGAGGCTCATCATGATATGAATATATGTGTCCATTCCGGTATACGCGGACTAATTTGGCCAAAGCTATTTGAGTAATTCATATCATTTGCTATTTCTATCCTTTGAAATAGGTTAAGTACTTTTTTATTTGCCAGTCCTAAGCCGATGAGAATCCAGCTAATATTATGAATGTATTTTTTTATGTTCGAAGTTGTTAGGTTATTTGTGATAAATAAGACAGATTCTTACTCGAGAGCGGTGGTAGCTCAATGGTAAGGACACGCGCCTCTAAATCGCGGAGTGCGGGTTCAAACCCGGGCGAGTACCTCTGGATTTTTCAAGTCTATGTACGTATTTATACCAGTAGCTTGACGGTGAAGAAAAACATCGTGATGAAACCTACAAATTCAAACAACTTTGGATTTTTAACCATGATCCAAAAATTGTCTGGCTCCCCTATCTTAGGGTTACGAAGGACAGATTGGCAGTCGCTTTAATGTAATTGGTAATTACACTCACTAAATCCTGGATCATGGTCTAAGCGGACCCCGTCCAAACACGGGACATAAGGCTAGGAAGAAGAAAAAGACAGATGCTTACTATATTGGATTTAGTGTATAAGATCAAGGGGTTGCAATCCAGCGGTAATTTTTTGGTGGATTCAGCACATGACGGATCCAGCAGAGTAAAATTTGTTCTGGACCTAGCTGGATTGCTTGAGCCAGCATTCCAAGTAGTAGGGATTTAAATCCAGCAGCATTGAATCAGTACGTGTCGATGTATCCAGCAGAACCAAACTAGTGCTAGATGCAGCTGGGTTAATGGATCCATTGCAATCGTTAATGAGATCCAAAAAAGCATTATGATTGATTGAATAAAAAATTGTGTATCACTCTTCTTGAATGTGTGAATAAATTTCATTTTACGTTAATTGTATTGTCAATTGTTTTTAAAAAATGTGAAACACCCAAACTTTATGCAGTTATGAAAGCCATGAATAACAGATAGCCTAATTGAAATCTAGACTTAGATAAAAATACTAGAATGAATAGTTTTTCTCGTCAATATGAAACGTTTTCCCAAAATAGAATGCAAATTTGATCCGGTTTCGATTCTGTGATGCTCACACAAGATTTTTTATTATCTTTTGTCACACACGCATGGCCATGTTTTCAAAAAATCCTTTAAACTCAAAATGCATGTTGATAGGTTTAGTATGCCCAGTAAAAAAAAAAACGTAATATTATTCGTATCGGAAAAATTCTTATTGACGTTGGCTCATAGATCCAGGTAGGTGAACTGGATGCTAAAAATATGTTTTCTTTGATTCGTCGATTCAGTAATCGAACCCGAAACTTGCTTCCTGCTTCGTATTTTTAAATTCGGGGCATCGTGTTTGCTTAAGAAATGATGGATTAAAGAAGTTATCCGCTCGCTAATTTTTTTTTCTGTTAATGTTAGCTAATGCCAATCTTTTCTACTTGTTTTAAAATGCTGTTTTTTAACCTACATATCTATGCCTTGTGACGATGACAATTTCATTGTAAAGGTATGCCCCCTACAAAACTCATTCCCCTTAGAAGTGTTACTATGCACTACTCTTATAAGGAGCTCTAAGATTAATTGATAATTTCAACCCGTAGCATCTCAATTATGCGTGCTTAGATTTTATGTATACTTATAATAAATCTGTAGAGAGGTCAATTCTGTACATGAAATATATTTTCAAAATAACTATCAGGGGGTGATTAGTGATCGATACTGATGCCAAAAATGCAATCAGTAAAATTTTTGTCTGTCTGTCTGTCTGTATGTTCCTTATAGAAACAAAAATTACTCAACGGATTTTAACGAAACTTGGTACAATTATTCTTCATACTCCTGGGCAGGTTATAGTATACTTTTCATCACGCTACAATCAATAGGAGCAGAGTAGTGAAGGGAAATGTTGAGAAAACGGGAGAAGTTACTCCATTTTTTAAGCTTCCGTCGCGTGTGCAGCCTTAATGGTTAAAGTTACATAGAAATCATGTATGACGGAAATAGTCTTTATAATATTAACCATAAACGCGGGTGACACCGCTGGCACAGCTAGTGTAAAATAATTTAAAAACTTTCTATTAAAAAATAATTATCCCCTTAGTCAGTTTTAAATAAAAATTAAGTAAGCAAGACTTTCTTTGACTTTTAAATACGTCCTGTATGAAAATACGAATCGTGTAAGTATGAAGTTCTCATTAAAATTCGCCTTAAGTCTACATAAACAGTTTTCATAAAAATTGGCTCACCTAAAGTATGAACAATGAGAAAGGACTAAGTTTTTAATGTATTTGTATAGTAGTAGGTATTATCTGTATAAGTAGTATGTCCCTGTGTTTAGATCAAATTTAAAGGGGTTGAGCCATAACGAAAATAAATAAATCAAAAATAAAATAATATTTGTTTATTAAACAACTTTGACATCTTGTATGAAAAGATAGTTATTTATTATATTTAAATGGTTCTAAAAATTACTTAAATGCTAAAATTGTACCAATAAACGCTACTCTTTCATGATTACAGAGATTTCTACATAAGGCCAATAATCTTGCAGAAAATAATAGTATTTTAATAGATACAATAGTCTAATAATGATCATTCCGTTTCGTCATACAGCCGAATAAAAATTAGTCTCGTTCAGTTAAGCAGTTCAGTTAGAATATCGGGTTGATATGAAAGATTAATGTCAAGCGCGGGAATCACCCGCTGGTACCACTTAAATGTATCATGGAGGAGCAACCTAATTACCGGGGATATCCTCAATCTAATTACCCACTAGGCGTTTTCAAAGTAGCTATTAATGCGGCATTGTCCAAAATAAACCGTATTGCGTCTAATGAAATATTTTTTATGAAAAGGATAGCGATAAATTAAAAAAAAACTGTCTAATTTAATATTTTTAATGAAAACTGACTATGAATTTGAATTTGAACACTACTCATATATATGGCTGTTTGTCCGTCTTTCACCTAGCTAGTTATTTATTTAAGTATTAGGTATATTAGAGATTGTTTCTATACTTATAGTATTAGATGTAAATATGATGCAGAATTATTTACTTAGCAAAATTATTTTATTGACTTCGTTTTAGAATTCAAAATCTTGTTATAGAAAAAAACATTATTAATACATTTTAATTTTAAAAAAATAACCCTAAATGAAGGGCCTCACTTGTATTATAAAACTTGTTAACATTTAAATTCGTTAACGGATAAATTTAACATTTATTCGTGAGAATTTAAAAGTTTACATGATTTAAAAGTATTCTTTTCCTTTCTATCTAGATTCGATTTGCATTTTACTGTTTTCTTTCTCTCACTAATAAGGCGACTATTCAGTGAATCACAGAAAGTTTATATTGTACATTACATACCTACATCGGTTAAATGCCCTATATTTTATTTAAAAATATGATTGATTTGAATAATTAAATTTTTCAGGTTTGAAATTGCTTATGCATATTTGATTTATATGCAATCTAAGATAATTAGAAAACAAAATAAAAAAACTAATACTTAAAATGTCATAATTGCTTTTGTAATATTTTAATTCATACTACAAAACAAAAGATAATATATAAAATAAAAAAACAAAGACAAAAATACATTATCTATACTTATTATTGCACTACTCGAAACCTCCTAAAACTTACCTCAAACGGGGAAGTTCCCGTCGCACGATTCACGTAAAAAGTTTGCCATGCTTGCCGACGTGCACCCTAAGGCGACCCGCGACGGACTGCCGCGTCGCCGGGGAAGCCCTGCCTTATATACCCGCGCCAGTGAATCACAGCTGGCCACATTGGGGAATGCCGGGTTTGACGAACCATTTCGCATTTTTGAATATAGAATTACGCGGTTTCGCCGAATAGTATAACTTGAATTCAATTTCTAGTTTCAGTAATCTGCTATTAATTACAATGGACGTCCATGCCTTCACAGAAAGGCATTACAAAGATCTTAATGCGACAACTGTAAATGCACAAAAAATGCCCTCTAATCGTCTTAAACTAGGGCTCTTGCCCTTTCGCCCTTACCCGGATCAATCGATAGTGAGACTCGTAGAAAGTTTACTATAGGACATTAAAAAGGCACATCAAATTGACGGTAGAAAGGCAAAGATTCATAGCATATGCTATTTATGATATTTGACTAATCAGTACTTGAGTACAAATGTCCACGTTCATCACACGAAACATTTACCCCTAGCGGGATTCAAACCCACGACACTTGGTTTCATGGCCAGGTTCTCTGACCGCTCGACCAACGGGCCTGTCTAAGGAGCGTATTCTTTATTGGATGCTACCATCCAAGCTTATTTTAATATCTAATAGATGTTATCAAGGGTCTTCTAAATAAGGTTTTAGTAATGATTTCATCTCTTATCTATTATATTTAGATACATTTCAAAAAGTTTAAATAACCTATTTCTCTCTTCTATCTGGTTAGAGATTATTCGTGAAAAATGTTTATTAGATTTTTTCAATAGCCATTAGCTTTCCTCGTGGATTCTTTTATTGCGAATGCGGTACTAAAACGATACTGTTTTTAAGTAGTGATTTTATGAAGCTTCGCTCAAGTTCATCTCTGGCTCTTTTACTTATACGAGTAGTAGTGATTTCAGAAATGTTCATTAGTGATCATCTCTATAGGATTAAATCATAGATGCTTGTTTTTTGTTGGAACAATTATACATTGAAAAGGCTCGTGAAATGGAAAATTGAATATTTCTTCTAACTATTTAACAAAACGTGGATTATATGTAACCTGAGACCCGGCTGCAAATGTATTACATTCATTGAGTATTAATCCCAAATCATGTGTTTATGTATATTTAGGAATGGGGGAAATTTGTTTTCGTTATCGCAAGTTGTTGCACAAAACACGAAAAATATACAATACTTTTTTTGTAATCTCGATGGCGGACTTATCAGTGGCGTAGCGTGGGTTAACCCGGGACCGATTTTCTAAATAAATCTCTAAAAGTTAAACAGTTATTTCATATTTGCCGCCCCAACAAGTGCCGCCCGGGGCGGACCGCCCCCCTTGCTCCCACCGACTACGCCATCGTCACTGGGACTTATATTTTTTTAAGTCGAATAGCCAAAATTTATAATGAATTAATAATTTCTCCAGACACACCAATTCCCTAGTTCCAAACTAAGTAAATGCTTGTCCTATGGATACTAAGTTAACGGATAGACATACTTAAATACGTTTATAAACATCCATGACCCGAGTACAAATGTCCATGTTTTCATCACATGAAACATTTGCCCCTAGCGGGATTCGAACCCGCGACCTTTGGTTTCGATTTAAATAGCGCTCTATTCATAAAATAAATACCACAGAAGAATATGAATATAAACTAAAATCCCTAAAGAAAGTAGTCCAGCCAATAGAATATTCGTAACACTGAGCGCGTTAACATTTTTTCAAGCTACAGCCGGCTTGCCTCGTAGTCGCCGGTCTCGTAGCGCGTAGCGGCAATCGTAGCACTGATTAGTAGTCTAATTTTTTATTCAGTAATTTTTTTTTTTTTTATTGAATGGGCTAAGCTCAAAAACTTATAATTGTGGATTTAATTTCGGTATTCCTTCACTGCCGATGTAGCGCGAAATGTTCGATAATTGTAATCACGACTTTTTTAGTATATCGTATAGTATTAGGCCAAAATTGTCTAACCGATTTGGATGAAATAAGGTATACCAAAAGCTGTTACTCTAAAAAGTCATCAAAATATATTAAAGTAAAACTAACTATAAGAAGCTTCACGCCATTTCCCTAGAGGGGTAGGCAGAGAGAACTGATATATTAAAGTATTATACATCTAATCTCGGAAACAGTGATAAGATTGCTTTAATTGTATTTTATTTATCTGTATGCTAATTTCTGTATTTGTTTTTCGTGCAATAAAGAATACTTATCTTCTATCTTTATTGAAAGAATAAAAGATAAAGGGCCTCCCACAGGGGCGCTTTATCTTTTTCTTTACCGCCATCCCAAGTTGGTCTGCGACTTAATGAGCCAACTGTGTTTCTTGCCTAGCATGTCGTAAAAGGCGACTGATGGTATATCAGATTTTGGGTATGTGATTGTGTAGACGACGAGCTAGCCACTTGTCCCTCATTTTTAACCGACTTAAAAAAATGGAGGAGGTTCTTAATTCGCCTGATTTTTTTTAGAATCTTCATCTAACCCAGACCAGTTTTTTTTTGGGCTGAATGGTTTTAACGGTCTTCCTACCTTCGGAGATTACGGGCGTGATGTTATGTATGTATTTACCGCGGGAATGGAGCCGCGGGCAATAGGTGATATAGATGTATAAGCACAAATCGTACACAACTTCATCCGGCCCAAAAACACAGCCTTTGTTACAAAAAGTGTGGGCGAAGCGTATACTTCTGAAATGTGTACACGCAGCACATATATAAATTACAAATGTTTATTGGTAGTGAACATCTATTTTGCTGGATAAATAAATATCTGGAGATATTTTTGTAAGGCGATAGCTTCGCAAACATCATATGGTTTGCTAATGGTCGGTACGTTTGATAAGAAGGTTTTTGAGATGTTGATGAAAAGTTACGAAAATAAACTGTTTGTTTTGTTTGATTAATAAATGAACTTATTAATATTCTACGTAGAAATTAGGCTTTCGTCGCTTCATTATATTGATACATTGTACCTACCCAGCAATTTTGTTTTGATATTAGTCTTAAAAAAATGAAAACGATTGATTATGAAAGGAAAAGTAGATCCACAGATAACATTAACATCACAATTTTGAAAAATTAAAAAAAAATCGATAATACCTTTTTTAAGTTTCAGCAAAAATAATACGTAAGATCACTACTTAGGTAGATAAGTTCTCTTAAAATTATAGCAAGGAAAAATCATGTGTTAAAATTTCCTACCCATTGCCTAGCTATCAATCAACTATGTAATGTCAAAAAAACTTAAGCACCGAAGTAGCGAAGCAAATACCGTCTTCTGCAAGAGCTGTCGCTTACTCAGGGTCAGAAAAAAAATATTTTGCTTGAAATTTTAGTGTTATCCAAATCAATTTGCAATATAAATATAGCATAAAATAACATAAAACTATACAATGTATATATCACAATATATATGTCATATAAACCTTACTCAATCTATTGGTGAAATTATATCAACTTGTATTTGTTTAAACGATCTAAGCAAACAGACAGAATCGAACCCACAACTCTTGGCGCATGGGGCAGGGTCACTACCGAATGCGCCATCGAGCTTGTCAAATTGAATTTGACATGCGTAGGTATTGGTTTTATTTCCTTCCCAGGTATGTACGTAAATGATCTTATAATATCTACCTACGGAAAATTGCTTGTGGCAAATAGAGTACTAAGGTTCTGAATGGTTTATTTTCAGCGATTCAATAGGGATTACAAAAGAGCACTAAGTAGTTAGAATAAGTATTAAGTAATGTTTTAAAAACATTTAACAAAAATATTTTTTTACGTAATAAAACATTTGTCAATCTTTTGTCAATCATATAAAAAAGGTGCGGAAATTGTATTGTCAAGAATGTGTTATAGTTAATATATACGCATAGTTTCTAATATCCATACGTCTTCTCATAAATTAAGCAAGCCATCAGAAGGGCCAGTTAGAAAACTGACCGCAGTTTCAGATTTAAATACGACGCTTTTGGAATGCTCTGCAATTAGTTGAAGAAGTAGGCAACTCGTCCTCTTATGGGCCAGCCGGCCTACTGGTCCGACAATGGGCTCCTCTGTCAGTCCTGAAAAAAAAAATGAGTTTCATTCAAAATTTTAAAATTCAAAATGTCTTTATCTATGTAGGCATTAAAAAAAAGCACTTATAAATCGACAATTTTACAAAATCTTTAGAGCAATGTGAATCTACCACCGGTTCGGAATGCTGATTCTACCGAGAAGAAACCGGCAAAAACTCGGTTGTTACTCTTTTCAGCGTCAAAATATACATAAGTAATATACACTTTTTTTAAAGTTCTAAACCAAATCATACAATTAATGACTGTGAGAGATGACATAATATGATTACAATAAAAGTTTTAGATTAACCAGAGCAGACCAGCCCCCAAAGGTGGCACCTGTGTGGCGTAATTCGAATTTCGAATACGACACTTATGGAAACGCTCTGCAAATAGTTGAAGACGAAGTAGGCAACTCGTCCTCTTATGCCTCAATAGCTCCTGTGTCCCGGCAACATTTGGCAGCTACGCAAGCACGGGTAATGGAATAAAGGCGCCGCGCGGTCGCTGGGGCGATGCCAACCATTGATTGAGACGCACCCGCCCGCACTGCCCGCACCTCATGTATTTCTGCCAAAAATAAGCTCTCATGCACTGCTTATTGCACTATAACATAGTCCCCTCGTCACTGCCGGATCAAGTTTAGCGCAAGGCCTGAAACAAATTTTACTTTTAAAAAACTTCAATAAGTTTATTTAATTTTGTTAAATTACGTAGTGAGCTATGGTAAATAAACTTAGTACCTACCTACCGACACTAGGTAAAGCAGGTTGGGGTCAAATCTGTTATGAGACAAGTTTCTCAAATGCATTTTGAACCGATAAAAAAAAGCCTAATCAAATTTTTTAAAGGTTCAAAATGCATTTGAAAATTATATACTTTGGTCATCATTTTCCTAGCGTTATGTCCCGTGCCTAGACGGGGTCCGCTTAGATCATGATCCAGGATTTAGCTAGTCTGGTAATTATGTACATTGAAGCGACTGCCGATCTGACCTTCGTAACCCTGAGATAGGGAAACCAGACAAATTTATTTATTTATTTATTTTATTTTATTACAGCTACGAACAGAAATATACATAAACCGTCTTACCACAAAAAACTTAAACATCGTTTAACAGTTGTTTAACAGATATTTGAGACAATTTTTCTAAGACGTAAGGTAAGACGGTAATTGGTACCTAAAATATATAAATAGGCATAGCAACTCCCAGCATTACGGAACACGTCTAAAGAGATGGATAGGTCTATGAGACAAACTTGCGTGCTAGGATACAGCATAATTAGTCTACAAGACATAGAGTCCGTAACATCATCATTAGTATAAGATAATCTGCGTGGTAATCTATCAGTGTGTCAGCTGGTTTTGGAAGGACTGAGGTGGGTGCCGAAATCGAGGTCTACACGTGTCACCTGCGGGAGGGTGACCACCTTAGACTCTTAGGAAAAATGAGGACTAGATACTGCGGATTTTATAGGATGTACGTTCTTTTTAACAAACGTTCCTAAATGACAAGCATATATGTTTAACTTCATAATGAAGTGTTCACCTGCAGTTTTATTACCTAGTAAGTGTAGATTATTAGGTACGAAATTGTAAATTTTGGCATTTAAAAGAGGAACTATCGAATTTCTTGTCGGTTTCTTCTCGATAGAGTCTACCTTCCGAACCGGTGGTAATAGTTTTTTTCTGTTTAAATTGAATATTTATAAGTGCTTTTTTTAAGCCTATATAAATAAAGAGATTTTGAATTTGAATTTGATACTATTAAACTCAGAATGGATGAAACAGGCGGCGGGATGCACTTTTCCGGCGTTAAGCGTTCACTGGTTGTTATATATCTTTTCCGTTTGAGTTGCAGGAAAGAAAACAAAGGAAGGGACACAAAGTGATCTTTACCTAACAATAAAAAAAACATTAAACGGGAAAATTATTTATTAATATAATAGGTATATGACCCATGTTGGGCAAGGCAATGTATGTATAAAAAAAAACTTTTATTTCTCCCATGTTAAATTACAAGTTAAGAGAGGTTAAGATGTGTGTAATATAATATAACGTAACAAACATACCTAGCCTTGAATTCATATGTTGTTCGTTCAATTAGAAACGAGCTTTAATACTTACATTGAATAGAAAATACAGATAAAATTAACGACATTGGCGTCGAGATGACCTTGGATAAAATTTAAATTAGAATCGACAACACGTAGCCTGCACAAAAGGCTACTTAAAATAAATGAGGCTGAGCGATCCAATTCATTTCTAATGTGACTCATTTATAAAATTAATTTTGCTATTGTAGCAATTTTATCCAGTTTATGGATAAGTAATGACCAGCTTAGTTTACTTAGTTCACATTAGCCTATACATATAGGCGTCCGGGGGTGAGTAATACAATCTTATTGATAGGTCCTTATTTAAATTCAAATTCTCTTTATTTATATAGGCTTGAAAAAAGTACTTATAAATAGTAAATTTAAGCAGAAAAGAAAACATTACTACCGGTTTGGAAGGTAGACTCTGTCGAGAAGAAACCGGCAAGACACTCGATAGTTACTTTTTTAAATGCCAAAATTTACAATTTCGTAATTAATAAATCTACACTTACTACGTAACAACACTGCAGGTGAACACTTCATTATGAAGTTAAATATATTATGCTTATCATTTAAGAAGTCTTCAATCTTATAGAAGCCCTTACTCATTAAAAACGCTTTAATTCACAATTTGAACTTATGTGTAAGTAATGCTAGTAGACTTTCTGGAAGGTTATTAAATACTAGCTGTGCCAGCGGTGTCACCCGCGTTTATAGTTAATATTATATAGACTATTTCCGTCATACATGATTTCTATGTAACTTTAACCATTAAGGCTGCACACGCGACGGAAGCTTAAAAATGGAGTAACTTCTCCCGTTTTCCCAACATTTCCCTTCACTACTCTGCTCCTATTGATTGTAGGGTGATGAAAAGTATACTATAACCTGCTCAGGAGTATGAAGAATAATTGTACCAAATTTCGTTAAAATCCGTCGAGTAGTTTTTGTTTCTATAAGGAACATACAGACAGACAGATAGACAAAAATTTTACTGATTGCATTTTTGGCATCAGTATCGATCACTAATCACCCCCTGATAGTTATTTTGAAAATATATTTCATGTACAGAATTGACCTCTCTACAGATTTATTATAAGTATATAGATTTGACCAATTAAATTACCACTCTTCTGGAGTGTATGGTTTGGAACAGCAAGTTTGTGTTTATTTCTAGTATTAAAACTAATATTAAACAGACCTTCCAGAAGGCACACGAGTTCCAGAAGGGGGTAACTGCCACCCCTGCCCTATCTTGCGTACGCCCTTACCTGTACATCTGTATCTACTAACGTGTAGATGTGCGAAATAATATGTAGATGCGGAAAATGGAATATAAATCTTATAAAAATTAAGTATACTGGTAACCCTAGACTACCTAGATACAGGCCCTGTGTTACGATGAATCTACGCATTAACTATGTTTGGCGTGTTTGTATCAGCCGTAAATGCCAACGGTCCTCCTGGAAATATGTAATGTGTTTAATATCTCAAAAATATGAAATTAAATTGTATACGACTTGAACACGACTTGAAAGGAATCTTTTTACAGACTATTGTTTCGAATTATCACAAATGTTATTCGACATCTCGCACAATTTGCCTTGCTTAATCCCTCTGATTTATAAGATCATTTTATCTAATTGAAATACATAGAACTAAATCAGTCGTATCTCTGTAATAAGTATGTGCGTATATGTAGCTAATACAAACTCGCCGCCTTGTTTTTAAATGATAGCAATCAAACCTGGCTTGACTGGCTCGATGGCGCATTCGTTAATGACTCTGCCCCATGCGCCAAGGGCTGTGGGTTCGATCCCCACCCAGGGCAAACATTCGTATGATGAATACTTGTGTTTGTTCTGTGTCTGGGTGTTAATATCCAATATTTGTAATACCACTGTTTATTCTGATATCCGTAACACAAGTGCTTAAGCTACTTACCTCGGAGTCAGATCTATGTGTGTGATGTAGGTAGTCGAATATTATTTAAATCTTATTAGAAATTACCCACACGTCATTAGACACTTGCAGCAGGTCCTAAAAGCGGAGTGTTTAAACTACTTTACGACAATATTTCATACGTTAAAACGTAAAATTATTCAAAATTTTACAGGTACACTAAAGTCCGTTATATCTATATAAAAATTATATCTATATAAATAAATAAAAACGAATCGTCGAAATTTATGTACGCGCATAACTGTAGAACGACTGCACCGGATTGGATCATTATTTTTATATTATGTTGGTAATAATTGTCAGGACTAGGTTTGTACGGGATATATGCAAGAAGAATGGGATTAAAACTCCCACTTTCACGGGATCCACGGAATAAAATTAACTATGTAGGTACCCGGACAAAGTCCAGGCGGGCCGCTAGTAAAAGATAAAATGTGTGAATGATCGACCATGTATTTTTATGATTGACTATGACTCAATAGAATCTATATGTTCTATCTCAAACAAATCAAAGTTACAAGCTGTACCTACTTGAATATTTTTTAAACATTTTTGGTGTCACATATGACGTTATTAAAGAAGATGCGCTTGATAAACTTCCACAACTTTTCAGGGTTTGACTTTGTAATGAGCTATCACAAATAAGTATTGCATTATAAGTTTTCAAGGTGCCTCAAATTATTGCCCAAAATTAGCACTCAGCTTGCGTGTTCTTTAATGTAGGAGTGTAGGTGTATAGGGTGTAGGTGGTAGCCAATTTTTCCCTGGACGCTATATGATGGATAGAAGTGCTAATCAAGTTTTTTCTATAGGTTGTTATCCTTGGTTCCGTTGGCGACGCATATGGTAGGGATCAAATCTTTTCAAGGAAAATTATAGAATTTTTAAATAAAAATAATTATGTAACCTTCAAGTGTCAGGAAAGGTTATCCCATGTTGGTCGGGGACTAAAAAGAATGTGCCAACTGTGTCTCTTGCCTAGCATGTCGTAAAAGGCGACTAATGGTATATGGGGTTTTGGGTATGTGATTGTGTAGGGGAAGAGCTAGCCACTTGTCACTACTTTTTCACAATTTTCCATCTAACCCAGCCCAGTTTTGTTTTTGGCTGAATGTGGTTAAAGAGGCCTGCTGCCCCTTTGACTCTGCCTACCCCTTCGGGGATTATGGGCGTGATGCTATGTATGTATGTATGTCAGGAAAGGGAGATTACAAGCAAGATTACCAAATTTTTTTTGGTATTTGTGATGTCCACAAAAAGGCCTGTCATTAAAACAGTGTACTTATTTGTGTGGTTTACCAAGGTTCACGATTATGTACGCAAATAGGCTATCATTCAAGCAGTTATTTTAATAGGTGCAATAAAATGGGAATATATGAATGTTTATTGACTTCGTCAACATTAAATAAGAAATATGCTTTTTCCAGTTTCGATTTAAAAGAAACAACGATATTTTAAATAAAATGTATTATATTTTGACATAGGTAGATCAGATAATATATCTTTAACAAGTTCAAATGTCTACACATCAGCTAACATAGTAAATATATTGTTGACCGATTATTTTACGTCCTAATGACTACAATCTGTCTCAATAACTAATTTTATTAAAGGTAGGTACTGAGATTCCACTTTGTTACTTCGGGATGAATGGAACCATGGTTCAATATACACCTCCTGGGAATGATCACTAGATTTAGTCACAAATCAACAATAGCCATAGAAATGCATTTTCGTCCACTATATTTGACGTAGAGCATTTAGTAATTATACAAAATACCTATTGTTAAAGTCAGACAGTATCAGCTGCACATATGTAGCATTATAAAATCGGCTTGAGACAGATTATATAGTGAGGTACATACATTTTCACATACTACGGGTTACATAGTGTAAACTCTCTACAAAACAACGTTTATATCATGAACATTGTATGTATATGTAATATATTGTAAACACATGAATATAAGATAGTGTATAGTAATACTGGAATAATTTACTTCTAGTACATTGAAAAGTTATGTAAAGAACTTAATGTCTAGGTAATAACCTTAGGTAAATAACATACTCACAATAGGAATCAATACAAAAATAATGACAATTTATTTATGACATAGAAAACATTATTTGGTCTAAATTAGTAGTACTGACGAAATGGAATTTCATAATTCTATACATTTCCAAAATAGTATATTCCTACAAGTTTTTAAGTGTATAAAATTCAAAAAGAACACCTAGAACCTATTTATGACACAAGATTGTTTGCATCTACATACTCATGGTAAACAATATGCAATAGTATATATAAATACATAGTTTGATTTTTTGTGAAGTAGTGGGTGGATAAAAATAATACCTAAATATATAATTTAAATTGGCGGTTCAAATATCCGATATATGCTGACGGACAGATAAATGTGATTTAATATGAAAGTTTTAAGATATTTTTTGCCTATGTAATATATTGATTTGATTTTTTATTTAGATACTCTTAGCATTACTGAAAAAACTATTAGATTTATTATTATTACACATATCTAATAATTATACTGTTAAAGTTGGCTTGATAAAGAAAGGTAGGAAATATATTACTTAATTAAATAGTAGATATATGAACTCATAACCAAAGGAAATGTTTAAGTGATTACTTACAACATTAAAAGTTGAACAAGTATACATTACGCCTTTCTACAGTCACGTCTATTACTACAATGTGCGGCTAATAGCATTAGCTATACTATAATGATACATATTCGAATATAATGCAATAACATCATTGGATATTCTGAACATCACAATAATTTTGTGCCACTCACCTTTTCATACTCAAGAATATTTATTACGTAACGAAGTATAATCTGATTAATTAAAAATGTGTATACGTAAAATCCTTTTTACGTAATGACTTTAATACTTAATTTATAAAGAACACGATGTGTGAGTCGTACAGTCAACATCAACAACGACACACATAATACAACAATATAATTCATTACTTGTGTATGAATAATAATTAATCATATTAAGCAAAAATGGTCCTTTAGTATTTTAAAAACTCCGAAGATCTATTTTTCATTGACAACTGGTGAAATAAATTCAAATCAATAAATTTCCAGGACAATTTAGATAGAATAACAATTACAATTACACTAAAGGACAGTTTTAATGTTGACTGTACTGATACTCATTATAATTATTAGGTACCGGTTACCCTACCCAAAAACTTTCCAAATTAGCCATTAGAAATATTTTCTCTATCTGACTATTGAGCAGGTTTTTTAATCCCATGTAACCATCCAATTACAGCCAGCATCATATTCATTAAAATACTGGACACGATTGGGGACCGAATATATCGCTTCACGCTCTAAAGCTATTTATTATACCAAGGAGTACACATGCAATATAGGTACTGCTTAATATCAGAGAGATCTATATAATCAACTATTCTATTTATTAATCACATAAAATTAACATGGGGGCAAAACGTCAATACCACGGGGACACAGGCGACCACTCCTCGCGGTAAAATTTGATTTGTAGCAATATGCACAGCCCCTGATGCTTCAAATGCTCTGAATATGCGTCAGTATCAAGCTTGTTGCATGAGCGCGTCGTACGGTGGCACGTAACACAAGAACACCATCAGCTCACATAGCTCCGAGTATTGCACCATTCCCGATGCCTAACTCCTGCATATGCGCTGCAATATGCGCAAGTACCAAGCTGGGTGTTGCCCTACGGCATCTCCATCGCCAAGATGTTGGATGCGTCATTGCGTTACACCGAGTACCGCAATTAATACATCGCCAGTATTCAGATAACTTCCTGCGATTTTGCGCGAAATACATGTGTGGTGCAATTCTGGGGTAGATCCAACATATTGATAGTGATGGCGTCTTGAGGCGGCGGAATGTGGACATCAGACGTACTCTTTTTATGACGGCACAGCGGGTGGCGCATCTTCCACATCTCCAGACCGCGTATGCGCCGCGATATGCAGTAACAAGCTTGGATTGGTTCTAGGGCATCTCCAACACCATGACTGTGAGGGCATCATGGGGTTGGGGTACGTTGAACACGGGGGTGCCGGACTCGTCACAGTACTCCGAGTAACGCACCTTGCGCAGCTCCCGTAAACCCAAGCTACTGCAGATGCGCTGCGAGTATGCGCCCGTTGCGTCCACCTTGAACAGCTGGAGGCAGAAAAACAGCGTTTGAGAAAAGTACTAATTTATTTCTAGAACATTTACAACCTTTTGTCTAGAAATTCTGAGCACTAGCGTATAATGTACAAAAACCAACTACCTACACTTTCTTTTTTGTAAATTAATTTTGATACATTGTCCAATCTTGTATCGATTGTAGAAAAATTTTATGCCCAAATCATTTTTTAATTTCAGCGTTACCTACGCAGTATTACTAAGTGCAATAGTTACTTTGAACAGCTTAATTTAAACGCTTTTCCCTTTTCAATCTTTAATAGAAATATCAGCGATCCAATAAAATCTATTCACGTAAGTAAGTAGTTGGGTCGAAAAAATAACAGGAAAATATTATGACCGATTTTTGTTTTCTTTTTTAATAATA
Organism: Glyphodes perspectalis; assembly: GCA_951394215.1. Classification (NCBI taxonomy): domain Eukaryota; kingdom Metazoa; phylum Arthropoda; class Insecta; order Lepidoptera; family Crambidae; genus Glyphodes; species Glyphodes perspectalis. The sequence continues at coordinate 11,126,950 of OX596211.1, read as the reverse complement.
AATACAAGATTCAAATTTCGATAATATACGAATGACCATTTGTAATCTGAACACTGACCTTGAATCCGTTATCTCTAGCAAGCTCTATGCTTCTCCTCATCAGCTCTTTAGCCAGGCCGCGGCCGCGGGCCTGGTCGGCGACGGAGATGATCCGGCACTCCAGGATGCGTTCTACCCGGAAGGTGCTGAACAGACGCAGGTCCCGGCTTACCGTGTACAGGATCGTGAATATCTTGTTGAACTTTTCGTCGGAGGACCGCTGGATCTTTTCAATAGACTCCTCAATGTCTCCGGGTCATAAGATGCCGTTGAGAGCCACACCGACAACCTGTAATCCAAATACAAGTACTATGTTTACAAACTGCTGTTTGTGTAGTTTCTTCAGTAGGTCTGTATCATATTTTTTTATTTTATTTAATCTCATAGACCTTTCCACCTAACAGCAATTATGAACACCAAACACCGGTGTTTCCATTAGTTCTGTTAATTTGCCTCTTCCATTAAGCGCAAGCGCCCCGCCATTTATAGGAGCATACTCGTGCGAGGACAATGAGGCAACACAAAAAGCTAATTTTGTAAGTTTTTGAGTTACTATTAGTTATAATTTTTTGATACTAATTCTATAAATGATAATAATATGACGCGTGTTTCGTTTTTCGTATAATATACTAAAAATAAGCTTCTCAAATATTTGGGCTCAATGTGGTTGAAGGGGCATGCTGCCCTTTGACTCTGCCTACCCCTTAGGGGCTTGTGGGCGTGATGTTAAAAAAAAAATATAATTATATGGATACTTACTCGTGATTTAGGAATAAAAATTGTTCGTCTAACCCAACTCAATTTTATTTTTGCCTAAATGCTGTTTGGAATTTGCTTCAAGGATTACGTGCCAGATATGACGTGATAATATGTAGGCATGTTTGTATGTACAATTATAATAATAATAATGTAATTAATTAATTTTGTAGTGGTGTGTAATAAAGGACCATTGAAAGCAAATCTGATTTCCGACAACTAACCGTATCTCCGTCCATAGCCGCAATTGACAGCCCATCGACCATAGTAGCGGCGCACAGTCTCTCAAGCGCGGCGTGCGGCTCGCCGCGCGCGCACAGCGAAACCGCGCGGTTCAGCGGCTCGTCCGCGAAGAAGCTCTCGCGCAGGTGCTGCACCACCGCGCCGCTCAGCTCCGGCGTGATCGTCACGTATGTCACCATCCTGGAAATAGAGTAGCAATAAACATTACCAGTGATATGTATAAGGTATGTAACGGAGTCAGGAGTAAATTAAGCCGCCCCAAAAAGACCCTGGCAAGTGCTACCCTTGCAAAGAAGATCAGTGTAGCAATATTAGCCAAAGAACCACTAAACTCAAACTCATATGGTAGTTAGGCGCTCATTCCCGGGCCCTGGCGTTGTTGCCACATAAGTCCCTATCCCAGAAATAGAATATCAATATTGCTGTTAGACGGAGAACCATTAAACTTAAGGTCACAGAAGAAGCTGATTTGATCATAGCAAAAAGAAAGTTGGTTTAAGCGTAGTCTTCCCGAATGGGTGCCTTCCCGAAATAGTACCAACCAATAGTTCCTTCTTGGTAAACTACACACTAACTAAGAAAGAGTGAATTACGGGCAGAGGCGTGACTAGTATCTCTTAGTAGGCATTTTATTGTTTACATAATACCTATAAAAATAGCAATCAGCCGTTTAAAATAAGCGGAAAGCAAAATACAATGCTTTTTCGATATTAAGTCTTATAATACCAATTTAAGGCATAATAAACTTCGATTTAATCGTTATCTGAAGTGATGTTTACACAGTTTACAAAAAAATTATCTCAGTACTCAAAAATCTATTAAGGCATACCATTGTCATTTAATATTGGGCTTCGAAAATAGATATTCATTTCATTTTGATAATATATTGACTGATGTTAAAAACAAAACAACTAGGAATAGTTGGATTCTCCCCCTACATATACAGATAAACCCATCTGTATTATGTAACTATAGTTGTTTCATCTTAGACTGGAATCTTTATATCTAGGTAAAATCGCTTGATCACAAAGCTGTCATTCTATCATGAATAAAATCTCCATTAACTTCCTCTTTGAGTTCACGTTGTCGGATAAAAGAATTCTCCAATAAAGGCTCGATAGGTATTTAGCGCGAGTCGGGGAGCGGCGCCATCGCTCGATCCCGGCTAGGGTTGGGGTCAATTTAGATATCGGTATATTTTTAATCGATATACTAATTAACATTTCTTTTACTTATTGTAATATGAAAGTAATCATGCTTTTTAACAAGTTATAATTCCCTGTACAGTCAAAGTACAGTACATGGACAGGGCAGGACTAAGTAAGTACTAACAAGTATAGAATCAACAAATTTATTTATAGCTTTCTCATTTTTCACCGCTATTGCTTAGAGACGTAGTAAGCGTAGTTCCATTAAAAATAAGTAAGTACATATTATGTGTACTTGATATTCTAAATTAGTGAATTTATAAACGTTTATCTTTATTTATTAAAATACCTAAGTATGGTTTACGGCATTTTTTCCTATCTCTGAATACCAATAAAGATCGGTTCTTGGCGTGCGTGACAATACCTATCGGTTTCGCAACCGGTAACGGGCCCAGCGCGGCCCTGGAGGAGCCATCCTGGATCATTGCGGGCGGGTCAAGGTCAGGTCCGCCCGGGATTTATTAACGGAGCTTTCCGATATTAATGCTATCAGTAACCGTGACCAGATTGTTCAAATGCGATGCGGACTAAAATAAAATTTAAATTCGAACATTCCTTAGAAGTCTAATCTTCTGGTTCTATGTTACTTTATAATGAAACGAGACTAAATTGAACCAGTACGTATACAAATAAATAATATAAATAAATAAATAAATATCACACTACATCACATACATTGATCTGACTCCGAGGTAAGTAGCTTAGGCACTTGCGTTTCGGATATCAGAAATAACAATGGTATTTCAAATAATATATGCTTAAATATTGGATATTAACTCCCAGACACAGAACAAACACAAGTATTCATCATACGAATATTTTTCCTGGATAGGGATCGAACCCACAACTCTTGGCGCATGGGGCAGGGTCACTACCGAATGCGCCATCGAGCTTGTCATAACAAATATCAAGAATATTAGGTATACATTTCTGACTACATTAAAATAAGTATGTGCGTACAGTTGCAAACTGATGTCCTTATAAAAGTGAAAACAAAATAAGTACAGGACTTTTGAACTGTATAATAAAACCTAGTTTAATACAGATTTTAGAAGTTCATTTTACAGTCGGTTATAAATAGTCTCGTTGAATAATAGAAAATTGAATAAACTGAATGAAAATTCATCAATGAGGTCACGCGCAGGGAAAAGTAGGTTGAACTGATGAATGTTTTGTAAAAGTTACAAGGCGTGTTCGTAGTCGTCGGGCCGTAGCTCGTAGCCGCTGTAGCTACTACTCGTACAACTACGATACTATTTACAATCAAACGCCGTACTACGAACATATTTTTAGTTTGCTTTAAATCGTTCTTTTACTACGACTGCGAATTTGTTTCAGAGATCTATCTGGAGTATTCCAATTTAATTATTGGGTCTTTCGATAAAATATGATATTTCTGATTTTTTATTTTATTAGAAATATAGTGTTGTCCTCCATAAGGATGTTTCAATTGTTATAGCCTAGCCCTAAATAAAGCTATGTCCTTATACATTATTGTATTATAAAATTGTTGTTTACACCACGTTAGCATAATATACTATTTATTAATTTATTATTTTTCATGTTTTTACCATAAATGAAGTTTAAAAAATAATTAATTTTTTTATAAAAACTAATTATGTAAGTCTTAACTTATAAATAAAAAAATTTAATTAATAATAAACGCACTTTGTTGATTAAACCCATACCTACTGATAATATTTCATCACTACCGAAGAATTGTTGCAAGGGCGTTATAACTACAAGGCGTAATTACACATCTGCACAAATATGTATGTACAAATACATTTAGTCGCTTTGATTTTAACGCCAATCAAAATGCAATTAACGTATTATGAGTCACTAGCGCAGTAACACCTGCGTTTCTGGTTATAATGTTATATAGGCTATAGCCTTCCTCGGTAAGTGTCTAACACTAAAATAATTTTTCAAATCAGACCAGTAAGTTCATGAGATAAGCGCGTTCAACAAACAAACTTTTCAGCTTTAATGTTTTAACTAATAGATTATGACAAACTTTTAATGGTTCTGAATTCGATGAGTACTTTTTACGTGACGTAGGTACGTCTAACCATTCTTAAGATAAGCTTTTTAAAAGAATTTTACATTATCATAATCATCTTTCTAACGTTATATCCTGTGCTTATGGTATCCGCGTAAAAGAATTGAAGATTGAATATATCAAAGATGGATTCAAATCGACTGCCACATAGCTTTCTAACCTATTGTTAATCATTTAGTTATTTATAACCAGCTTATCTTGATGAAGACATGATGTAATACTAGAATAGGTCCTGCGCTACGTACATAGTAAGGGTATGTATAAAACTTTCATCACGGCTCGTTAGCTGCGAGAGAACACCCGCCCGACAGAACAATGGACGAAGAAACATGGACGAGCTACTTATGGAAATGGATGAACCTCATCTATTTAGATGAGTTACAGTTGCTAACCCATAGGTGAACATGTACATTTACATCTTTATCTGTTTTGTTTTTGTACAAAGAACAAGTATTTGTGAGTTAAACACAAAAATTTGGGTTTACTTATGTTATTTTGTTTTAATATCATTAAGCCAATTATTTACATTATTATTTTAGCGTAATGTATGCGTTTGACATTGTGATGACGGTACGTATAATAACATATTGGTGTATTACATTAAATGAGAAATTTAATTGTATTTCCTTTTTAATGACTATATACCACTATCATTTATAAACTTTTTATAATAAAGAGCAACGTTGTCAGGACCGATTCGTAAGCCAAATAACTTCAAATTTGATTAATAAATCATTAGGTACCTAACCTAATGATTCACCAATCAAAAAGCTGCAATCATTAACATACCAATATGTTAATATAGTCACGATAGACGTCAATAATAAAATCAGTTGAATACAGAATAATCGACCACATTAAATTGAACAATTATTTAATGGGCAGCTTGAAATTGCTTGTGCATACGTGACAAATTACCGAGCATCTCTTAAATACCGTCCGTACTAGAGGCCCCTTATTGAAGAGGCTTTGTCAGGCGGCGCGCGGAATCCCTCCGAGGATTCGGCCTCGATATTGCGAGCCATTAGTCCGACAGTTTTATACGCCAACCATATTATATGCTTACATAACGACGAAGTAAATGCCCAAGATCTAGTAATAATTAACAAAACACTAACCTATACTAACACTTTCAAGGACATGTCTTCGATATTAAACTTTATTGACGTGGCACGCAGTCGGCCTAAGGTACATAAATTGTATATCATGTCATGTTGAGAACCGCCATATAAATTATATCGGTAAATTTGTGACTGTGGCGACTGAAATTTAATCATAAAACCATCAGTCTTCCTCCCCTTTTAAGATGATTGACATGTAAGTATAATTAAATTAACCAAGTAGAAACTTTGTTAATTAATTGATTTCCGTGGGAAGTTTATAAAAGCTACATAAAGTAACAAACAACAAATTAAGCCTATAGACATTATTTATCTGAGTACGTCAAGCTATGTCTCAAATATGAAATATGATGATTTTAGGTGACAATTTAATTCGATGATTCTATACCTAATACTAGTAATTCATCTTTACTATTATGTGATTAATTACAAATGTGAAAGTGACCCTAATGATTTGATTTATAATAATTTTTAACCCGGAAAAATTGTTAATCGCGATTTAATATTTTTTCCGGGTTAAAAGTCTCTATCATCACATCTCGATAATGCCTGAATTCCACACAGGCGGAGCGGCGGACAAAAGCTGCGATTCATTTATTCTTTATTTCTCAAAACAAAAATAAATCGCTAAGTTACCTACTTCTCTGAAATCGCTTTAATTTTCTAATAAGTACCTACTAACATCATCTAAAGAATGTGTAATTTAGCACGTCGTAAAAGTGCATTATTGCGAAGCGTAGTCCGTTTACTGTTTAAGAATTTTTATTACCGGCAAAGAAATTTACTATGAATTCACTCAGTGCGTTTACAATGATTTTATTTTTATGAAATTAGAAAGTAAATCATGAGAATTTCACTGAACTCAAATTGCATGGTTTCAGAATTAGGCGCTTATAATACTTATATGTAGGTAATACCTATAGAAATGACTTTCAAAAATGTATCTACACAACCGAACTATTTCGCTCCCCTTGCATTAATTATACCTTATTACCACAAGGCACGCTAGTCGTTTAGAAAATGATATTGTTATTTATTATTATTATTAACGTAACTTTTAACGGACTTGACATGTTATGATTAAAAATATATTTCAATGAAATTAACTTAGTAAAATTAATGTTTTAATGTATGGCCATAAGAGTGCAAATTAATATATAAGTAGGTAATAGAGATTAAAGACAGAGACTAGAGGTAATTAATTTGATCGATAGAGACATACATGGCTAATGATAGTTTTAATTCTAAATTGATACTTGTTAAGTGTCGCAGTTTTTACAAGACTGTCTAAAATTGTCTTCTTGTTATTTTAAATCGTCAATTTAGTTCGTGTTAAATGTTTGCAAAGAAAAGCTTCCGTATTAAGTAACCAGCCAAATACATATACAAGTATATTATTACTCTGTGATATTTCCTACAAAACGTTGGCTTATCAAGATAAATCTTAACAGATATTATTAATTGTCCGCAAACCAAAATGAAAATATAAATGCATTATTTTCAATGCTACGTAATGAAACATACACGCGTAGTAGCGTATGCTACAGTATCAAATCAAAGAATACATAAATCAAAGTAACATTTTTCATATATAGCACATAATAAATAATTTTATACAAAAATAACTTAGCATTTACCTAAGGAAAATTTTATATATAAATAATGTTATAAAAAAAACAAATTAGGTTCTTCAAACCCTAACTTGAATATTGAATACCACGCGTCTGTTCTAACGTAAACAATCCATTAAACACGACAATTCAATGCTAAAATTTATATTCATGTCAAAAACCACCGAGTACTAAAATGTAACATTGTAATTGATTATTATTCAATAGCATCCCCGTTGAAAGGCGGACAATGCCTCATTAATACAATGTTCCCAGATCAACTACGAGTAAAACCATCAATCGAATCAAGATAAAAGCTCTACCTGCGATCAGCCTACTTTACAATTCGCTACACCGAACGTAATTCTACTCATAAAACGTGTAGTTTAATAGAAAAAGTGCAATATAGAGATGAAATGCTAAAACTAAATGTAGAGTGTAGTAGAGATTATAGAGCTTACCTCGTGCGCCGCCTACGGCTGTTGTCCGCGCACTGATAAGAGTAGGGCGCCGCCCGCCCTCCAAGGACAAAGAGTAGCGCGCAGACTCGACAGATCTATCTAGTTAGGTATAATATTGGAGTTTAGTTTTAGAGATCATTGGGGGATTGTTGTTTATCGTAATGCTTATATAAAGGGCATTACAAATCAAGTCATAAACGTTAATAAGTTATTTGTAAAATTTTAATTTTTTCCGTGGGTAAATTAATAGTACATAAATCATAACACGATCTGATTGTATGCAAATCACATAAATACTATACTCAATACTAATTTATAATACCTACATATAAATTTCAATATGAGTACGTATATTAAATCGTCAAAAGAATTAGATTAAGTATAACACTTAAGCTTCAGAACTGAGCTCACCAGTCAGATACCGATGTGAAACTCTTGTGAATTCGTTATGACTACCAAATTATTAATCGTTAGCTTTGAATCTTTAAACAGTTTTCATTTCAAATGTTTTATAAGGACACAATGTTGAGAATAGTTTTAAAGCAGTGGCAAATCTTAGTGGTTCTCATACATACATACATAACATCACGCCCATAATCCCCGAAGGGGTAGGTAGAGTCAAAGTGGCAGCAGGCCCCTTTAACCACATTCAGCCAAAAATAAAAGTGTTTCTCAAAATAAAATACTTTACCTATTTCTTGAAATGTTTTGCGAATATTTACATTAACTTATTATGTACTTATTATGGTACACTTTATAAAAGGTCAGCAACGTGTCGGTAACTCCCTTACAATCACGGCGATTGATCTAAACGTAGGGTTTAATAGATACAAAGGCCTTCAATAGTGAGCATCCTTCTTAGGTACATACAAATGTACTCTTTGTATTTGGATGGAATACAGTACAGTTTATACAGTGGGTTAATATAATTTCAGTTCCAGTTCGCTCAAAAATTATTTAGTAATAAGTAGATATTTTATACCGCATGATTTCATTGGCGGTATAGAACTTTAGAAACCGCATTGTGTATTGTTAGTATTGTCAACTAGTTGACATTCTAAATAAAGCGAAATAGGTTTTTTTATTGTACCGTAATTCAGGGTCACTAATATCGGTACCATACATATTTATGATACAATTGCAAACATTCTTGTATTTTATTTAGCTCCATTATTCAAGTTTCGCATTAAAACAATCTGACAGATTTTGTTAGATCTGATAATATTATGAAACGTCCTTCCTGTTAAAACCCAATCAACTGTTTCTGACTGAGGGTCCCATAAGCTTATGATTCTTGAAGCTTTGATTTGACGATCACAAACATTGCATTTATAATGTGGGCAGGGTTATCTTTGTAATAAATAAAATTGTAGGTGAAGGGAATGGTAGGTGGTGTCCGACGATGTTTTATCGTTGCTATCGACTTCCCGCCCGACGTTCAACCGGCTGCTATAAACATTGGGATAGATAGAATTGATTCATAAAATCGATACCTAGGTCTTATACGTTTCTCTGCGGGAGCGGAGTTATGAAATTTGCTCTGTTAGAAGTTATTAAACTTCCGTTGTGCTCCATCAAGCTCATTTTATCGAACGCCACAGACTGAGAGTACAGATAGGTCAAGCATTTAATCAGCACTACGAGCTCTTATGTGTAGGTATAGACGTGTGAGATTAAAATCTAGTCATCAAAGTGATTCTAATTTTTATATATATAATAAAACCTTTAGGTACCTTTTTACCTTTCTTAATCGGTAGATACTGTCTGATTTGGATCATCTACGCCTGTGAATAGGTCAATTTATATTCCTAGCAAGTTTAGTATGTAAATATTTTATTTGCGTAAGCAAAGGAAACGATGCGACGTAAAGCCAACCGGGTTGACAAATAGGCCGTAACCGGGCTTAATGCGTGGCGCCGCCATAATCCCGTAGTCCCATATTACGGCACGCGGTATCACGACTGTCGCTTTTTAACCCGACGAAAAAAACGGAGGAGGTTCGTAAGGCGACGCGTAGGTACCTATATTTTTTTATGTATGTACATGTATGTATACACATATCTTTTTACAGAGTAGTCCGATTTTGATAATTCTTTTTGTATTGGAAAGGGTAGGTATCCGAAGTTGGACCCATAAAATCCGGGAAGGATTAAGGGTGGGAAAATAGGGGTGATTTATTGTTAATCACAGTTTTCAATGCTCAGTTGTATTATGTTATCTAATAGCTAAAGTAATAACCCCCGCGCCGGGATGCTCGGTTTGTCGTATCGGGGAGGATAGATAAGCAAAGAGGGACCAGGAGGTGGGCCGCGACTGGTGTCTTGCCAGCTAGTCGCAGCACCGGCCGCAACTTTGCCTGCCGCCGGACCAGGATTGCCGAGGAAGAGGAGCTGGGTGATTCAAAATTACTTAGGCATATTTCCATTCGTTTAGGAACTTGTTATTAAGGTTAAATAAAAAAGGTGGACATAGGTATATATTATTTTTTTGCTTTTTAGTTTTAAATTATTGGGTAAATTTTTTGGAGATCTAATGACGTATGAAATCTAGATGTCTCTTTTATTGAAAATAGAATTACTGCTTATAAAAATAGGGATAGGGATACCTTACGTACACTAGTAAATTAAACATACATAGGATATTACTTACACACATAAAATCACGCCCATAATCCCCGAAGGGAAGTCAAAGGGGCAGGGGGCCCCTTTAACCAGATTCAGCCAAAAATAAAACTGGGCTGGGTTAGATGGAAAATTGTGACAAGTGGCTAGCTCGTCGCCTACACAATCACATACCTACCCGAAACCCCATATACCATTAGTCGCCTTTTACGACATGCTAGGCAAGTAACACAGTGGGCACATTCTTTTTAATAAACATTGTTTGTCATAAATAGCATATCATCCGTAACACAACTCACAGATCCTAGTTAGCTCAGTCAGAGTCAGATTAATGTACTTGGGTGATGTGGTCTGATATTATTTAACAAAATATGCTTTTAATACCATTGAAATAAAACACATATTCAATTGTAAGTGATATATTTATCTCGTACAAATGCACCAAAATAATGTGATAATAAATTTGCCAACATAAAGAGAGATTCGTGTCAGACAATATAATATCACTCTATATTAACTCTCAAATAAAATGTATTAGCTCCAAATTTATAATCTAGAGTACTAGAGCATATAACATATAATAATCACTTAATATACACAAAACGTGTAACATTTTAACAATGTTATGGGATAATGATAACCGGTGGTAATAATTAGTTAAAAACATGAGTACTCCTACAAAACACTGTGTATGCATGTTTGCTAGAACACTCTCTATAGCGAACGGACGTGGTATTGTAGAAATTCGTGGCATTCAAGGAATTAACTATGTACTTACATAAAAAAAAAATTAAGAATAAATACATAAATCAAATTTTCAAATCGTCTGGCAACATGAATAACGAATTATTACATTTTGGATAAGAATGTGAGTAAAAATAAATGTAAACAAACAGTCATGTATAAATTAAATGTTTTATATTTATATAAATACTTAAAGTATGTACTTGGGACATTGAAATTATACAATAAGTTTTCATATTAGTTATAACCATAACCACATACTATTATCGTAATTTTATCAATTTGTTAACTGTCATGGAGGAACTGTCCAATAAAATGAAAAAATACAGTGATTTTCTCACATTCAGTTTAAACGTTATATATGTATTTTAAATGTCAAATATTTTCGCTGACAACACACGTATAGAAAATCAAGCATAAACATGTGCATTTCAATTAACTTACTTTATAAATTAATTATCTCCAGTATTAATTGCATCAGCTCTTATTAATGCATCAGGGGCGGGAAACAACTTGTGAGCGGAAGGGCCCATTGCCAAGGACTTCGAGCTGTAAGAAGCCTCGAAGGGCCCTTTGGAGGCCTCCAAAGGGCCCTTCGAGGCTTCTTACAGCTTAGCCATTAAGAGTATGAGCCGAAGGAAAACAGCCTCATTTATGCAAATTCAACCACGTCTAGATTAATCCACGCAACGCCACTAAACCAAACAATTTAAAATTTAACTTAGCGCCTATTATATGCTTGATATATTTAATTAGTTATACATTTAAAAATTGTATATCTACTTACCAACTAGCAAGAGATTTGTAGTAAGGCATCTTAAACACTACATTTCGTAAAGAGAAACAGCAGTGCATTCTAAAGCTCTTGGTCTTATATAACAATCGATACCAGATTTATCAATATATTATATAACATAAAAGTGAAACATTTCTTGGACGAACATCACGGACTAGTAAAAAAAGAAGGACTCCACGCTGTCATTCTTATGGATACCAGATATCGAATATCTGTCAAATGTAGCACTTATTATGTCAATGTGTGACGTAAGTTGTGTGTCAAGGTGGAGCACCTGAGGAGCTTCAACTTCAAGTTAGTGGCGTGAAGTCCTTCTTTTTTTACTAGTCCGTGTTTTTCATATACTAATTTTGTCTTTTATATATAAACTAAAAGGCAGACCTGGATATCGGTCTATACGCAAGATGAGAAGCTGACATCCCTTAATAAGCGCACCTAATTACATTAATTAACATTGGTTGGACCGGCAGAAAAACATTTGTAATTTTTCCTTTTACTAAATTATTTATGTGTCAACTTCAAACATTGACATAATAACTTAAGGCTTTAAATGTGAACGTTTTAATTTTAAAGCAGTATTTTCCGCCTGACTCGACTTAATTATAATAATAAAATATATTAATCAAATTATCAGTCATAATTCTATTAAAGTTTCCATCAAATAAATAATATTTACTTAGTCTAAAGTAATAAAAAGAGCGAGTGATCTGCCGTCTGCATGTTTTGTACACTAACACAATATTAAATATGAAAATTGAGGAACTATAACGCCAATCAGCCTTTATTTATTTTTATTGCACGCTCATCTATAGATAAACGAGTAAATGGCTTTTTTATTTCTATAAAAACGTAGCATACTTTAGTCATGTTATACAAGTAAGAACCCTTATTCTTTGTACTTAGGGTACACGCTCGTTAGGTTTACATATTCCGATTTCTATTTCTCAAACAATCTACTACGAGCGAATTATTTACCTACCTAGTATTTTTGCTCTAATATACCATGTAAAAGTTTGCCTGCAATAATTTGGGTTTTATCTCTATCTTCACCAATGTAAAGTTTTTAATTATGAAATCAACCATTGTCTTTTCTGTTACCATCTAATACGTCCTTAGAGTAAAATCCGATAGTTAGGAATTTAAAAAATCACATTCTTCGCAATATTAAGAGATCCGTGCAAGATTGCGCATTTAGACACACGTGGACGTGTCAAGCCAAGTTCAAGCAAAGAGAACTGACGACAGTTTTTATGATGTAACTAAACTTACAAGTTGAGTGCAAGAGCCTTTTCGAGAGCATTTAGCTGACGTTATATAAAACTGCTACAGCAATTACGGTCGCTTGCTCGTTCTTGAAAATAAAAAAAATATGCAAGAAAGACGCGCCTCTAGTACCCTAGGAGTAGCTTCGTATAGTTCGCGAACGAACTAGTTCGATAGAGCGCTCTTTTAGGTGAACTACGCAAACTAGTTCGCAGTTTGGATCGTTAATAGTTCGCTAGTTCGTTCATGACAAAGTAATTTATCTAAGTAAATATTTTATTTATATTAACTGAAACAGATTGTATTTGCAGTACTTCTAATAAACTACTAGGCAGAGCGGCATAGTGGCATATCCACAGAACTATATCGAGATATCTCTTAGGATATCGTTCTCACCACAGAGTCGTGAACTGACAAACTAAAATTCTAAAAGAACGAACTAGTTCGTTTAGGAGGGGCGACCTATACTGAGCAATCTCAGTTGCGAACTAGTATGCCCAAGACTACCTAGGAGGCGTTCAAGTAATAAGCACCAATGGGGAGGCCAAAAGTAAAAATATAATTTGCTTACTTTGGTGACATAGAGAATGGGGGAGTCTGGATGGTGACTATGCGACCAAAAACGAACAGACTTTGGATAAATTATGCCAATGCTGACATTAACATGGGCTTATAAGACCTTTGTTTATTTTTCTAACAAAGGCATTCAAAAAAACAGGTCTGTTAAAGAATTACTTGAAGCCCTTAGCTCTTATCCGGATTGCCAATATTAATAGTGATGTCGCCAGCTATACCATTCTTGTCCAGACCATTCCTGCTAATAGTGATAGTAATAGTCTGGTCTATGTCTTTGTTGAGGTCTTTAGATTCGTTCCGCTTGTCGCCCTCCGGCTTGACCATGAGCACGGGCGCGACCTGTGTCTTGTCTGTGGGCAGCTGCGGCGGCGGGTCGCCGCTCACGTAGTGCACGGGGTAGTGTTGTTTGAGCTCGCTCTTCAGTCTGAACCTCATCTCGCATACTGTGCATCTGTAAAAAATATTTTTAATATTGCCTCTAGCTTGTCTAGTCAGTCACATACATTTTAGATTTCGTATAGACTTGGCACAAACAGATGTCGCTACAGGCATCATTTGGACTGATTGGGAGATGAAACCGAATAAAAACGTTATTATTTCACTTAAAAAAAATGCTTTTTTCATAAAATAAGTTATTTACGTTATTCTTTAGATAATTTATTAAATTTAGGTGAAAAACATGAATATAAAATATTTTCTTTAGAAACAAACTAAAATAATCTTTGTTTTAAAACCATTAATTTTACACAGATGGCGTGTTATTACTAAGAAACAACTAACCTGTGCTTGTAGCGGCATCTTGTATTATTTTATAGTTATAGACTTCATAGGAGTGGTAATTCTTTTATTGGTCTAAGTATCAAAATGTTTAATAAGCTGCCACAAAGTCTTACTGATCTACCTGAGCATAAGTTTAAATTATATATTAAAACTTGTTTGATTAAAAAGGGCTACTATAAGGTAGAAGATTATTTAAATGATAAGAGTATATGGCCAGTCGCAGAATAGGCTGTTCGTCTGCACTGATAGATTTAAATTGACAAAAATTTTTATTGTAACTACATAATAGCTATTAAGACTTTTACGCATTTAAAAGAGTAACTATCGAGTTTCTTGCCGGTTTCTTCTCGGTAGAATCTGCTGTTTGAACTGGTTTATATTTATTTTGTTCTGACGATTTATAAGTGCTTTTTGTAAGCCTATATAAATAAAGATCATTTTATTTCATTTCATTCCTGATAAACAGACTAAGCTTTGCTGTAGTTCCAAGTAATCACCACTGTCGCTGTTCTTGCGCGAGTTAAAGCAGTAACTTTTCAAGTATGGGCAGTGACCCTCTGTTGTATGTAGTATATTATTACTCTGTGCCTCTAGGGTTCACAAGCTAAGACTTATTGGTTTTAACCTTACCATGAATATAGAAAAGTAGTAGGGCTACTACTTTCCTATGTTATCGATAACTTGGGTCCCCAAATGTTTATTATGTTACGAGTTATTGAAACACCAATCAGCACCTAAGTTACCAGTGCAATCTGTACCGCTTTTATTTTAACTGTAACTTTGGACACTACAAGGAGACGGCTATGCTATATTGTATTAGATGTACATTGCATTATTAAATCATATTTCATAGGAAAATCATGAATATAGTAAAACATCTAATAGCATGGTTACTTTTTAAAAATATATGAACACCTTATAACACCCGCTTTATCAGAGGTTCGTATATAAAAGGAGTAGGCAGAGTTCAAGAAAATGTTAGCAATTTAAATTTTTTTAGTTAAAAAACAAAATTATAATTTTTTTTAATAGTTCTTGAATGGCCCTTGAAAAAAAAAATTTGGTCGAATTGAGAACCTCCTCCTTTTTTTTGAAGTCGGTTAAAAAGAGGCCATGGTATGATACTGACTGGTATATGTTCTGCCCGATGTGCTGCCGCGTGTGCTTGACGAGGTCGTTGCTCTGCGTGAAGGCGCGCTCGCAGTACGCGCACTTGTACGGCTTCTCGCCCGTGTGGATGCGGTAGTGCCGCTTCAGGTGGTCCTTGCATGTGAACCTGCAGAACGACATAGCGGTGACACAACTGACACGGGCCCGTTGGTCGACTGGTCAGAAACCCTCGCTACGAAACCAAGGGTCGCGGGTTCGAATCCCGCTGGGACAAATGTTTTGTGCGATAAACGTGGACATTTGTACTTGAGTCACGGATATTTACTAACATATTTTAATATGTATGTCTAACTGTTCACCTAGTATCCAATGCACAAGAATAATGGCTTAGTTTGGCACTACGGAATTGGAATGTCAGTCTGGAGAATTTATTTATTTATTTTATTTATGGAAGAGTGTGAAAAAGTAATAACAAGTGGCTATACAATTACAAACCTAATACACCATAAGTTACCTTTTACGAAAGAGACACAGATTACATTATTATTTATTTCCAGATCAACATGAGATACATACATACATACATTACACCATGCCCGTAATCCCCGAAGGGATAGACAGAGTAGAAGAGACAGCAAGTCCACTTAACCACATTCAAACAAAAATAAAAGTAAACTGGGTTAGATGGAAAATTATGTAAAAGTAATGTCAAGTACCTAGCTCGCTTACCACAATCACAATATCAGAATATAATTATATATATTCATTTCACTAATAGATAGTGAATAGCATCATAACTAACTAACTAAACTTCACGCCACTTCCCTAGCGGGGTAGGCAGAGAGAACCGATCGCCATATGGCACGATCCTTACACACTTCACTCGCCTCTTCAACATTCATTATCCTTTTCATACAACCCGTGCGAATAAACTGTGCACCTCGCGCTGTGACGTCATCTAGCAAAGATGCTATCGCTACTGAGCGCTTGCGGCGAATGCGGGGCAGCGGGAGAGGGGTCGCATTCCAGCGGAGTGCACAGTTGACTCGTACGTTTTGTACATTATTCTCCTTCCGATCCATTTCATACAAGTCATAATGTCTAGTCATAATTTTATGACTTGTATTTTATGTCACAAAAACCTGTTTTTATGACTCCTAACATAGCATCAAGTTATATCACAATCACATCCGACATGCACATAGGGTTCAAGTTGAACCACCTATATTGGTGGTGTTCACTGACCGCATGTTGCAGTTGTCGCAGACGAAGGGCCGCACGCCGAGGTGGATGAGCTTGTGCTTCTTGAGCGAGTTGGGCTTCGTGAACGCCGCGCCGCACTGCTCGCACTTGTACGGGTGGATGCCCGTGTGCGTCGTCATGTGGCACGTCATCTGACCTGCCCATTCAGACATACATTGATTTAGGTTTATGTCATGTATAAGAAAAAATATAAAAAGTTTCGGTTACTGCTTTATGCTTTTATTATTTCTTGTACTGTTCATGCTATATTGTAATATATGTTGGTTAAACAATAAAAAAAAAACCATCAGGTCTCTTTCTAGTTTTTTATTTAGTATGCTTGCAGCTAAATATACAATTATTACACATGATATTTGTTGCAAAAGTTTAAAATTAAAAATGTGGAAGGTATACTACCATTCTTTGGGTTACTCTGAAAAAAAACACCTTAAACTGAGTATAATCAAAGAAACCGAAAACATAGAGACCTTTATAAACGTTAACTTAGCACTTTTCTAATATATGTTCTAATGTATATTACATGTAATGAATATATTCCTTCCTTCTTGGAATATTTTATATACCTACTTACTTATTCACACCATAAAATATCAAAACAATAAAATATTCCAGGAAGGAAGGAAGGAATGTCTGTATTGCAATATAGTATCCAATGTGATAAATGATAATTATTTAAAATCTCACCTTTAGTACAAAATGTTTTAGGACAGAGCGTACAGGAGAAGGGCTTGAGGCCCGTGTGGCGCATCATGTGCTGGCGCAGATTGGAGCTGTTGTTGAACCCCTTGCCGCACTCCGAGCACAAGTATGGGGTCTCCCCGGTGTGTGTGCGCAGGTGATCCTTCAATGTGCACAGCTGGGAGAATGCTGGAACATTCATTGGTATAGTAAATAACTTTCAACTTATAAAACACAAGCAGCTTCATAAATAAAGCAGCACAGCAGATGGGAATATGGGGATGAAATATAGCCTATGTTACTCGCTGCTATTCCATTAGTGAAATAATGTTTTAAATCAATCCAGAAGCCTATTCAATTCAAACAACTAAATCTTTTCTCTTTATAATATTAGTACGAAAACCATAAGAGAATTCAGTAATATTATAAAGAAAAGAGTCTGTTCAACTATCTATTAACTTTTTAATGTACAATCAATCAACATGAATTGTATACACATTGTTAGAAGTACAGACAAGGATGAAGGGTATCATTTGTTCAGAAAAAAAACACATTGCACCCTGCGGGATAAAAAAAATTGCCACAGAAGCACAGGCGGGAAACCTAGTAATCCATAAACACAAATCTGATTAGTAATTAACAGGAATGTTAAATTACTAAGTCCTTAGGACTAAGTAGACTAAGTAGTAGTTGGCCAATGGTTGTATTATTTCTTTTTTTTGTGTATTGACTATTTATAAGTGCTTTCTTGAAGCCCATACAAATAAAGATATTTTGAATATGTATTGAATTTGAGTTTGAATTCTAAGAAGATGAGGACATAAAATTATATAATTCTAAAGTTTATATTTTTTATATCCCAATTTACTAGGTACTATAGTTACGGATAAAAAACAAAGTCATACCTTTACTACAATAGGTACAAATATTAGATTTTCCGGACTCATGTCTCTTCAAGTGTTCCTGCAGCTGATCTTGCCTGGAATACCTTTTAGAGCACTTAGGACACTTAAGTGGCTTCACACTACTGTGCAGTTTCATATGCCTCCTCAACATGCTCTTAGTACTAAACTCTTTCATACAAACATCACATTTGTACACTTGTTTAATGCTACTTTGTTCTGTCCTATGTTTCCTCATATGCATCGACAGACTGCGACTCTTTGTAAACACTAAACTACAAACAGAACATTCATACTTCATTTCAGTTTCAATTTCAGTCTTGACCTCAGTGTCTGTGTGAATTTTCATATGTTCTGATAACAGTGCTACTGTACTAAAATTTGTTAAACATATACTACATTTGTTGTATATTTCAGAATGTTTTGCTAGGTGTTTGTCTAAGGAGGCTTGTTTCAAAAAGGACTTGCTACATAATGCACAAGATAATGGTTGTTTCTCATGCACCAATGAATGTTTCAGTAATTTACTCTCTTTTGAAAAGTGCTTATCACATAGATTGCAATTATAAAGTGTTTCTTCTTTAACTTCTTGTAATAAACTTTCATCTTGATTAAACACTTCATAAGGATCTAAGTAGTCATCATTCTCATTGTCACTTTCTTTCTTAAATATAATTTCTTCCTCATCTTTTACTTTGGTTTCTGAATTTGTATTAAGCAAGTTTTTGAACTCTTTCTCAGACTCCAATGCTTGGTTACGAAATTTATAGAGCAATTGCAGTAATTTTGCACATTCGGCACACACATTCTGTGGTAACCCATCATCTTTAGATACCTGCAACAAATGATTACACATTAGAAAATTTAATAACAATAAACACACCTTGTAACAAAACTTCATTCACACATAAGTCTAATATGGTCTATTGCTTTCTATTAGACGAAATTCCAGTCAGAGAATAGCCTCCTTAACCTTATTTGTGTGTACTCTATAGCTAGTATAGTAAAATTATGAAAAGTTTTTTATTATTGTAAAAGATCACAATTTATTATCGACTAGCTGTGCCAGCGGTGTCACCCGCGTTTAGATTAATATTATAAAGACTATTTCCGTCATACTTGATTTCTATGTAACTTTAACCATTAAGGCTGCACACGCGACGGAAGCTTAAAAAATGGAGTAACTTCTCCCGTTTTCCTAACATTACCCTTCACTACTCTGCTCCTATTGATTGTAGCGTGATGAAAAGTATACTATAACCTGCCCAGGAGTATGAAGAATAATTGTACCAAGTTTCGTTAAAATCCGTCGAGTAGTTTTTGATTCTATAAGGAACATACAGACAGACAGACGGACTAAAATTTTACTGATTGCATTTTTAGCATCAGTATCGATCACTAATCACCCCCTGATAGTTATTTTGAAAATATTTTTCATGTACAGAATTGACCTCTCTACAGATTTATTATAAGTATAGATTAAACAACAAAATAACCATTTCCATTTCACATAATGATAAAATGATAAGTAATCAGGAGTATAGTTTGGTTACTTGTTTTATTGCAATATTATAACAGATTTATTTATACAATTAAGTAGAGATTACATAATATAATATACACGGTGATCTTAAAACACATAGTATAAATATAAAATCGGTTGGTATAATATAAATCATTATCAACCTATTAACTTTACCTCAATGAATAAACTTTCCTGTAGCACCTCAGCTAACGGTTGACTACAGTTTTCCTCTGTTTTGAACACTTCAAACAGATTTACCAAGTCACCATTATTCTTCATGCAAGTACGACAAGACGAACTTATTTCCATTTTGAAATGGAAAAGAATTTCATGAGGAAAATCTAATTGACTCCCATAATTTACAACAAAACAAAAAACAACGGCTTACACTCGGAACTCAGTGAGTGAATCTTCCATCCATCACACGTCAAACTGACAGTAACATAGCTTGACCTTATCACTCATTCATATTAGCATTTACTCACTGAAAGATGCTCATAATAAAGTCAAATGGAGGTTTACCTTTTTTTATGTTATAAAATTACAAAATACAGTTTTGTACCTACACACCTACACCACCAGTTTAAAATAACATTCAACTTGGTATCTCATCTTCAATCATAGCGACATAGTGATCATCAATTGGAACGCACTCGTCACTTACGATTTGACATTGGCAGTTGATAACTATTTCACTTGATTGAAAATATTTCCTGATGTGCTATTTTGGTTCGTGATACATTTTTATGTTTTCCTTACACAATTATCTCAAAAAAATATCGATATGGACAGTTTAGTCTTTATCGGTGATTGGGTCCAAGATAGAGTATTAGGCAAAGGAAGCTTTGGTGTGGTGGTATTATGGAAACATCAAAAGACACAAGAAAGACTTGCAATAAAGACGTGTAGATGGGCTGACGAACTCACTGAGAAACACAAAGAAAGATGGACCAAGGAAGTAGAAATGATGCAGAACTGCCGAAACCCAAACATCGTCGGAACTAAACCATTGCCTCCAGAATTCCAGGAAGGACTTAAGGCGGTGAATCCCTCTAAATTGCCAATATTGTGCATGGAATACTGTGCGGGAGGTAATTTGAGACAATATCTCAGTTTACCCGAATCCTGTAATGGACTCAGAGAAATTCAAGTAAGACAAATACTTAATGATATAAAAAATGCGCTTCAATTCTTGCACAGTAACAAAATCACACATAGAGATGTCAAGCCAGAGAACATTGTGATTCACATTCTCGATAATGCAGGGAATGTTGATAATGGCATGCAAGGTAAGAAGAAAGTTATATACAAACTTATTGATCTTGGTTATGCCAAAGAAATTGACTCTAATTCTGTATGTGCCAGTTTTGTAGGCACACTTCAGTACTTGGCACCAGAAATCTTTTACAGTAAGACATACAGTAATTCAGTAGATTTTTGGTCCTTTGGGCTGCTTGCATTTGAAATTATTTGCGGAACAAGACCATTTCTGCCCTACATGGCTCCAGTACAATGGATGCCACATGTGAAAGCCAAGTCACATGACAATATTTGTGTTTATGAAACATTTCATGGTGATATCAAATATTCAAATGAAATTTTCCCAGAAAATTACATATCTAAGCCCCTAAAGGCATTACTGGAGGAGTGGTTAAAAGTTGCACTGGAATGGGATCCAAAACTCAGAGGCAGGGATGCCCCTTCCAAAGTGACATTCAATATACCGTCTGAGGAAAAAGGAAGCTCAAGTAAAATCATCATATTTAATTTTCTTGAAAGCATTTTATCAAAAAAGATTTTGAAAGTTTTCTCTGTTGCTACGTTGTCACACTATGCATATGAAATAAATGACACTACTACAACAGCCACACTGAAAAAGTGGATTGAAAATGATACTCATATACCGGTAGAAGAGCAAATATTGATAGCACACAACAGCTATGGTATTACTGATGGTGACAACCTTGTTGTAAAATATTGGGATGAAAATAATGGTCATATGCTCTTTCTGTATAATAGAGAGTACTTAATCAAAGATAACACTGATATAAAAGTACCAGAAATAGTGCAAAGGTGTTTGAAGACATCTATGCCTATTGAACTAGGACAAAACAACAAAAACTGCACTCTTTTGCATAGAAATGGCTTCTATTTTGTAATGTCTCAAATGGAAATTTATGATTCATTAATAAAAGGCTTGTTTGTAAGAGCTGAATCTCTCAAAAATGAAAGTAAAGAACTGCTCCTGAGACACAATTTTGTTGATAAAACTATTGGAAAACTTGTTGTCAAAGTAGAAACTATGGAAAAATTTTGTAATGTGGGAAAAGAGCATATACTAAACTTAAAGGAAAAGGAAGTTGGTACCAATCTACTTGGAGGATTTGAAAAATTGTTTAAAGATATAAATGATCGCACTGAAGACATCAACAAGTTACAAAATGCATGGTCACAATTAACAGTCAGATTAGAATCAGCAGCTAAACGCAGAATAGAAGGTTTATCCTCAGATCTCAATAATTTTATTACCAAATTTAATTATCAAGCCATATTCTTAAAAGCCCAAATGGTGTATACCTCATATAAAAAAATTGAAAATTACAATGAAAATAAGAGAAAGGATAAGATTAATGACGTTATACAGGCAATAAAGGAATGTATGAAGTTAAGAAGTAAAATATTAACTGAAATGCGACACCAACCTTTTTACATAAAGATTAAGGATTTAAGCATAGAGTTATCCAAAATATCTGAGATTATTACAAATGCTTCAACCTTTGCAGAAAAAATAAGCATTGATTCAAATACCATTGTAAATAAACTGTCAGAGTGCACATGGTCAACATTAAGCCTCTTGATAAGTGACGCCCAAAATTTAGTGGATCTGCCCTACAGTGTAGTCTCCATTCAAAAGAGTAACTTCAAAATTGGAGAACCAGTATCTAAACATTGTCTTAATATGTCGCAGAGCACTAACAGCAAACATGAAGAAGATGAAAATTTAAAATCTCTCATTGAAGAAAGTTTAAAATTGAGGCAAAATCATGTGCAGCTTACTGAAAAAATTAAACTCTCTAAAAAAAAGTTGCATAATGGAACTAGTTTGGACTTTAGTTTTCTAAATGACAATAACTAAAATGCATTTATAAGACGTAATTGATTGAAGCATGTTATGACTACAAATAGTTGACATTGTTTAACAAATTGATTTCAATCTAATTTTTTTGTATGTAAAATGCATGTTGATGTTTTAACAACTTACGAGTGTGATAGGAAATAATGTTTCATTGGTGCTATAAAAGTATTGATATAATATTTTGTGCTACTGATATTTTTATATTAATATTTAATTTTGGATTGGTATTTTTTGAAATTATGATATCTAGTCTTATGTATATTTTATTTATAGTTCGTATTTGTTGACGTTACTGGTATACTTGGCCAGCTATCGACTTTTGCTTTTTATATAAACTTGAGTAGGTATATCTTTTGTACTAAATAATACCTAGAATTAACATTACAAAGAGATATGTGATTGATCAAACCTTTTTGTGATAATGTGCCACTGCTTTTAAAAAAAATTAAGTTTAAGAGATTCTTGAATTGTTGAATAAAAAAATCATGTAGTTTCATATGTTTTTTATTTTATTACCTTATAATGTTTAGGTAGCTACACATTATTAACACATTATTTCTTACTATTTGTAAGAGTTACCTGTAAATTCTTCTAACCACGTTATAAAATAGTTTATAATCTTTTGCAATTTTTTTATATCGGCCGGCGTTTGGAGGTATTCGTCTGGGGCGAACCTTGGTTCGGGGCTTCCACTGACGTGTAACCATATAGCAAATATGGCGTCATCTATTGTGGCGACAGTGCGACGGCAGAGGCGAGCTGAGTTTAAGCACGTAGCTATTAAAGACTCCATACTGCAAACTGATACTCCTCGCGTACCTTCTTTACGAGCAGCCAAGAAGTAATTCCTTAACAACGACTCTGTGGCGCTATCCAGAACAACTTTTATTCCAGATATTATATCTATGTACAAGGTAACGTCTTTCATAGCTTCAATTTCTTCATACGTAGTTTCTCCTGGATCCACCGCACGTCGCAGAAGAAATTCGGCAATTTCGTCTTCATACTCACCATGATCACCGCGACATACATTAGCAAATATGTTAGCTACATTATATAGACTTATTTTCTTAAAATCCATTCCTTGTGCCCATAATGCTGCTTGGAGTTTTATTCTATTAGTGTTGTGAACAATTTCCCCACTTTCCACCGCAGAAAATATAGCTGATGTTAATTTCTGATTATAAGTATGGAGCGGTAGAGGCATGAAACAAATTCCGCCAGAAGATCCAACAAGGGTTGTAGATACAGTAGTATTAGATGTTCCTAATGCTAATGAAACATCTGCAAGCTTACTACCTTCCTCCATCAATGCTCCTACTACACTCGTATCAAACCCAGTAGCCAGAACATGGATAATACTCGAACCAGTTAAAATATTTGCTTTAACGCTAGTTAAACTTAGAAGGAGATGTATTTTAAGTTGCATAAAGCAGTTCAATGGACAAACATTGACGCCGATGGATGACGCAAGACAGTAAATAAACTTCCAAGGCAAACCATTGCAGGCTGTGAAAAGTTCGTCTACATCAGCTGGAATGGTCATAGTCACAGGAGCTGGCAGAGGCACGAAAACTTCCAAAGACCATATTTCTGTAGTTTTCTTTAAGATAACTGCTGTTATGAAGTACACAGATCCAAGTTTCACACTTGGAAACAAATCATCCATAAGCTTAAACTTCTTCGGCAATAACTGGTCGCGTATTTTGAATGTAGCTATCAGCTGTTCGCCGCACCGTCTCAGCTTGCTGTTTTCGAAAAGAACACTTTTACAGATGCAACATTTAGGTGGTATTTTAGGTATGAACTGCAAAATAACTTCATTACCTTCGCATTCTTCTGGACACGACCAAACGGTGTGGTAAACGCAAGGAGTAGGTTTCGAAACATCTAAGAGTAAGCCTTGGAAATACACGAGACCTTTATATGATTGAGCATTTAAATTTACCAAAGGAGACGGTAAGCTTTTCAATCGTATTATAACAGCCACCTGCGTAATTTTTACATCTTCTAAATGTTCATTGCTGGTACATTTTAAGCATGCATAAAGGATTTTGTTGCAAAGACGTTGAAACTTTAATGGCTCTTCCAATAGCAATTTTCCTAAATTGGGTGAAAAGTTTAACAAGTCCATGATATCTACTTGAAATAAATATCGAAGTGGTGGATATTTAGGTCCCGCATCCAGAGCGAGTTGGTTTATTAAATCTTCACAACGGTCTCTCATATCGATTAGAAAACGCCTTTTGTCCAAGTAAAGCAACAATGCGCTTTGTAATTCCATTGCCTGATGGTTCATATGTTAAACTGAATAAGTAACATACCGACGCTTAAGAACCAAGACCATCTATCTACACTTTTGGCGCTTTTTACTTTTTAATGCAGTTATTTTTATGATTAATTTACGCATCGTTTCCTTTGATCAGTAACCTCAAATTCGCATTAAATAAGAAGTTATGAAAAAATACCAATACCACCTAAGTTACGTGACGTAATAAATTTAAGGAAATAAAACGTTTTTTTCGTCTCCTGTGAAGTCGACTTTTTGTAGATAGATGGTCTTGGTTCTTAAGCGTCGATACGTAATAATAAGTATTTATACCGTGTACGTGTTACATTGTAAACAGGTAGGTACATAGGTATTTAACGGAACCAATTAAATTTTCTCAACACTTCAAAACAATAACAAACAGGATTGGCGCCATTTTTTTTTTTATACTATTTCATATTTGAATCGATCATGTTATTTCATTATTTTCAGCCTTGTAGTTAAATATAGGTAAGAGTTATTTTTTAACAATATTTCCGCCTAAAACCACGTAGAAACCAGCCCACCTTAATTACTAAGTTAGTTACTTAATGTTAATATTGTGACATTATTAGGCGCCTACGCGATAAACTTTAGCCCACGCCTCGTTCACGCAAGGTCGGTAAACAATTAGCCATCGGCAACCTAGTCGTAAGAACGGAAATGCCGAATCGAATATGCAAAACGTATCGAACTTTATACGTATCTTCATAAAATGATACATACTTAACTATAACGTTTAAAGGTTTACTGCTAGTGTTCATTCATTGTAACGCGTATACTCATGCTCGAAAGTGTTTGCATCATGACTTGATAAGTTACCTATAGCCAGATACTAAGTACAATGATTTTGTTATTAAACTATTGGGTAAAACTACCTTTGCTTTATTAATTGAAAACAGTTTTTTTTTTGCTTACAAATGATGTGTATGTGATTTACATTAAATCAGTTGCTCGCACTACCTAACCTACTTTTTAGTTAAAGGTTCATTTGCCCTATTTATTTATTGTATGTACGAGTTACTCAATAGTTGTAACTCGGGTATTATTCGTATAAGTTTGTTAAATAAGTAGTATGATTTAGCTTCGAAAACCTATGGTAACAATAAATTACTATCGTTGGGAATACTTAAGCTCTGTGTAAGCAAGTGTACATGAACGGAGCGGGGCAAGTGGGCGGAGTGAGCGTATTTTTCAAGCGGAATTCGGGCGCGGGCGGCATCGTCGCGTGGGGCGGCTGAGCGGCGCACACGCGCCTGCGACCGCGACACTCCATGCCCGAACACGATAAGTACCAGCTGCGTCCGCGAGCAGCGCGCGCCCGCGAACCGCGCGCGCGCCGCACGCCGCAGCCGCTCAGCAAGTACCGCCGGAAGACCGCCAACGCGCGCGAGCGCAGCCGCATGCGCGAGATCAACCGCGCCTTCGAGGCTCTCCGGCGGGCCGTGCCCGCCGCCGCCATCACCGGCAACCCCGTGCCCTGCGAGAAACTCACCAAAATAACCACGCTGCGCCTCGCCATGAGGTACATATCAGCGCTGTCCGCCGCCCTCCGAGACCCCAACCCCGACGCGGACCCAACTCGCCCCGAGCGCTGGCCGTCGCCCTTCTGTTCGGATCTGTCGGAGTTCTCGACGGAATTAGAACACGAGACCACTTCGGAGTTCGCTGAAGACTCTTTATCGCCGTTCGACTCTTTCTTCGCGGAGTTCGACTACGAGTACATGGACAGGACATTTGCGTGACAGTGAAGTGTTGTGATTATCACGGGACTGATTTATTATCAAATTAGGTATTTGTAATTCTCACTCTGCCATATTACAAATATTATTAACTATTATTGTATAAAAGATGTATTTTTGAGATCTATTTATTTTTTAAATAAAGGTTGTTATCGTTAACTATAACTTCTAGTTTTTAGATTATTCGTTAATCATAGTTCCCAAGTAATACAAAGTAGGTAACAAAACATTTTCGGTTTCAAAGATTATTTCATTGCAAATCTATTTAACGTATCTGTTTTAAAATGCTTGACCTATAATCATACTTTGTACTTATTTACCAAGGCAACAAATACTTACTAACTATAAATCTATTAACAAACATTTCCGAATAGATTCTTATTATAGAAAAGCGTAAACTTTAACTGTGCATCTCCGTTGTAAACACTGTACGGACGTGGTAATAAAGATTAAATTGGGCAATCTACAGCTAAGATCTGTTGCAAATGTCTATTCACAGCAATGACAATTCAACTTGTCTTATAAAATTTAAATTATGGTGTGGGTTTTTTATTGGAGCTCTTTAAAGTCTGAGTTTGACGAAGGTTGACTAGATAAAGGACTAGATGATGATTTCCCTAACAATTATTTTTATTACCATCACAGAACTTAAAGTATTTACCAGTCTACAAATGATTATCAACTGATAATGATAATTTTTGTACTGATTTGTATTATCAAAAGTTATTAAGTTAAAGTTACATTTTAATTTGGCACTACGCGTTACATCTTTTAATACTAACTGTCGAGCCCAGATTTCAGTAGATATTGTTGCAGATTGCAGGTCTTGGCTGTAGAAAAATATAAGCCAGCAAGTTACCTATATCTATTAAGATAATGTTCCATGGTCATTGAAAATGCTTACCAACCCAACGTTTTGATTGGAAGTCTGTATCGTACCCGTTAGATGTTGCAAACTAAAGATTTTTATCTTATCTTAGTTAAACACTTATCTCTTCCAGATACTCAATATAGTTTAAAGTAAACGTAACTTAAAACTTCTAGACATATTTTATTTTGCAGCCAAACTTAAATTTGTTTGACTTGACGCTCAACTCTTTACCGAACAAAACTCAGTATTTTATGTTTACCTATCAATAAGAGACGAGTGATTTAAAATAATGAAGACGACCCTAGAACAATAGCTCTGACCCAAATGTTTTGGACACTGACCACATCTTAGATATCTTGTCCATTACAAATCTACAAGACACACCAAATCCTCACTCTTACACGCTGGAGAACACCCTAACTGTTTTAAAAACTTACTTAACTTGACTTAAATCTAACTTTTAAAATCCATTGGGGCTTAGATTTATTACATGACAACATGTAAAATAGCAAATAATGTCACATTATTAGTATTTTAGTTAGTTTTCCAGAAAACGATATTTCAGTAGTTTTCTCAGAACAGCATAAGTTTCGCGGATTCTTCTTGACTTTCCTCCAATTATCCATATAGTAGTCTTGGCTCATCATCCATCGCATCGCCGTTTTACAAATAAGCTGAAATAACTTTATCTAAGGTTATTCCTAAAATAAAATTCAGTAATCGCGGACAAATTTTTACAATTAAAATTTCTTAATAGGTACCAACAGAAACATGCAAATTCCGAAAAACGGCATCAGAAAAAAAAAACGAATACGCAAGGGAAACTCTTTTCAAAAAGTCTTGCCCAAAACTAATCCCACAGTACCCAAGTTACCCAATGATGCGGAATGATCGCACTGATTATGTAAATAATCGCCTCCGGAAGCGTGGGCCCCGGTCTCAGGGCAACAAAGTCCCATTCCGCATTGAACGCGTCCACGCATAGAACCTTGTGTCAATAAGTCGACGGCAACGCCTATGTACCCACGCGAATCGATCTCTCTCATTGTTCTAAAGACAACTTGATATGAAGACGAATGTTTTAGGTTTTTGTTGCCATTAGTAATTTGGTTTCTGATTCTGTTTTGTTTGTTAACAATGGTTTCTGCATGTCAATATAAAGTCCTTACCGGGTAGGTGTCATCTACCCGCCTCCTAAACTTACCTATTTTCTTTGAGTAGGTATAAATTAATAGTTCAGTCAAAATTACTCGCAAGTCTAAAATATTTTGCATAGAGCGAAAATTCCTATAGTTCTTTTAATTACAAAATAGAAAATGTCAAAACTCAACAAGATTTTTCCATCTTTTTTTTTTATTCGATAAAAATTCTATGATTTAATGTTCGCCTATAAACAAAATAATTATTGAAATATTTATTAAAAGTCCAACAACTAATATCTTTACATCATCTTACACAATCGTCAAGGCCAGATAAATATTTAAGAGGACCATAACATTTAAAACAATGGACGCTCAGTAACTATACTTTGAATTTGTTGTTTACCTATTCTACATACTTATTATCACGCCTGCAATCCCCGGAAGTGTAGACTGAATCCAGGAACGATGAACTCCCTAAACACATTTAGCCAAAAATCGAGATTCAAGGTTGAGGCCAAAAACACAGTAAAGTTTGCAGGTGCAGTATTCTATCTAAAAGTGACGAATTCAATTATTATGTACTATCTAAGAATAACTGACTGAATTAGGAGCGGTGGTAGCTCAATGGTTAGGACACGCGTCTCTTAACCGAGGAGTGCGGGTTCAAACCCGGGCACGTACCTCTGGATTTTTCAAGTCTATGTACGTATTTATACCACTAGCTCGACGGTGAAGGAAAACATCGTGATGAAACCTGCAAATTCAAACAACTTTGGATTTGTAACCATAATCCAAAAATTGTCTGGTTCCCCTATCTTAGGGTTACGAAGATCAGATCGGCAGTCGCTTCAATGTAATTACCAGACTCGCTAAATGCTGGATCATGGTCTAAGCGGACCCCGTCTAAGCACGGGACATAACGCTAGGAAGATGATGACCTAAAAATAACTGACGCGATCATTATAATCGGATCCGTTCTGAAACTGTTCCGTAATGCTTGTAAGTAAACTGTTCAATTACACCCTCTTATGAGTGCACCCTCTTGTACACTCCAAACTTAATTAGAAATCCAAGAATCTGAATTCTGCCTACCTACCAAAAGAAATATTAAAAACTTAAAATAAATTACGGATATCTGCCTTTTTACTTCTAAGACGATATCATATCTATCGAAGTTCGCTACTTCATTAGGCTAATATTTTAAACGAAATACAAACCTACTAGTTGAAATACTCTCTGAGCTCGCGTAAGGAATACTTAAGTTATTCACCTACCTTAAGATACGACTTAGAATAACATTTTGGTCTAGTGTAGGTACTATAGATGGGTAGGTACAAGTTTTTTCTATCCAATAATGTCGTCCAGGATAATTTGTGAATCTTCAATAAGCCAGTGATTGGTGCTATTTCACAAACATATTAAGACTGCTTTCCATTTATGGCGAACAAGCACATTCTCAATTTAGCAACTCCAATAGTTTAATCAATCTGCCATTTACTAGCGCCTCGGACAGCATTATGCATAACTGTCAAGTGGTCCGAAAATCAAAATGATATGTGGCCAAGGTTCGCGGTCGCATCCAGTACGTATGTCGTGTCATTTAATAACATAACTCAGTGGACTGTCATTCGAACCGTATTTGGTGGGAAAGCAATCCGCTTAAACCAAATCGGGCTCGAGTTGGGATACTACTCCATTGGTTCTTTATAGCATTACACGTCCATTGCATAAGTTTGCATTTTTAGCCTAACATAGAACTGTAAGTCGATGCCAACGCAACTTAGTCCCTACTTCGTCGCTTGATATACAAGCATTGAAATACTCTAACCCACATCTAACTCTGGTCTGTAGAAGTAATACGAGTTTGCGATATAGAAAACGGAATAAAAGGTAGACCACGAATATTTTATAATTTGGATCGATGTCGTAGAGATTTTTTAAGTTCTATTACTATTACTTTTCAAATAACTTTCAAACATCAAATATTCCCAATAGACCCAATAATCATCAGCATAGACTCTATGGTGATGATTATTGGGTCTATCAAGAAATATCAAGTAGTCTATGAAGAAAAGTTTTTTTTGGATACTCTATCTATGCCATAGATAGAGTATCCAAAATTTACTTTTCTTAACACCAGTAGTAATCAGCGTCTTAGTCTTCCTTACGAACAGTTTTTAGTCGCGTAGAATAATTGGGAATTTGCCAAGAAACTCCCGTTAACGACTTCCCCATTACAAAAAGGGTTATATTAGGCTTAAATAACGGTCGATTGTTGCAAAATTACAAAACAATTATCAAAAGCGTTGTCTTTATTTAATTGATAAAGAATAAAATATTCATACTCTTTAGGGTTTCGTACCTAAAGTGTAAAAACGGGACTCTATTACTAAGACTACGCTGTCCGTCCGACCGTCCGTCTGTCTGTCACCTGGCTGTATCTCATCAACCGTGATAGCTGATTTGTGAAAATTTCAACTATACAGTTGTATTTTTGTTGCCCCTATAATAATACCTACTAAAACAGAATAAAATAAATATAATAGGTTCCCATACAATAACAAACGTGATTTAATTTTATATTATATTTCGATGCAAGTCTGGGTGTTCTGGAAGACATATACCCAGCTTTAATTAAATTCACATGAAACGGTCTGGTTTGATAGCAGATTTATGGTTTTATTGCCCAGTTATGTATTTATTTTAAATTTATATTTATTTACTTTTAGGTAGGTACTGTGCTTGTCGAAATACTAATTAAAGGTATAAAGTACCCAAGTACCTATATAAAACTTATCCTAATAATTGCAAAGTCCTGACACACATATTTTAAGAGCTACGTCTACAAAACTGATGCAGTACTTAGGTACTAGATTGAAATTTACCTGTCCAATGTGTACTTATTTGACACCTATTAATCTGTACATCATAATGACCCTAAGGAATAATACTAACGAAGTGAATGTACCTAAGCGCGACAAATTTCAATTCACAAAACAAAATACTTATTAGTGAATCCATTGAGTGATTGTAGTAAATTATGACTCCTTATTTATCCAAACTGCATGTCACGTCAGCATAGAAGACCTCTATCCAGATATAATATTATGAAACCGACACTCAATGTGAGATGAAATACCTAAGTTATTTGGACCGACCTTAATACTGACGACGAAGAGATGATATTGTAGGATGGAATACACCGTATTTAAACCTATCATTATTATTTATTTAAGCATGGCTAGATATATGAATCACCGTGTCAACAGGAAAATTATTAGGTATAACAGAAAATATATTGACAAATTTAACAAGAAACATAATTAAATCATTTTCTTGTTAATCTCGTCGAATGACCTGGTTAATAAAATAGTTTTGCAAGTCACCTAAAATAAGAAAAGCACGCTTTAATATTCTATTTGTAGTATGTAGGTAAGGGTAATTCTTTGAATGCTTATTTTTATGTATTTCTAGCCAATGTGGCAGTAATTGATGATAATAAACTTATTAGATAATCTTAACTTGTATCAGTTTTTTTTTCACATAAGGAAAATAAAGAAATCCTAATGGAATTAAAAAAACATTAAAATACTGCACGAGTCACAAATATAAGAAACATGTTGAATGGATTTATTTTTTACTCAAATAATAATAAGCGCTCCTTAAATTTTCTCCAATACCTAGGTAAATTTTGATATTTATTTATAAACTTCAAAAAGCTTATGTATTAGTGCTTATGATACAATAAATTTAAGACAGCCTAGGAAGTTATTTTAAAACTATGAGTAATATAAGTATAATGATAAATCGTGCTAAAACGAATGAGACATCAGAAGCGTGGGCGCTATTGAATGAATGAATAATTTACTTTTAGCATTGCTTTTTTCATGACTCAATTTCGCAGTGCAAGTGCAGATAAAAACATAAGTAATACAACGTATTCTTCGTAATAACTATGTGTATAGATTCTATTGTCCGTTTTAAATTGAGTGAGAGGAAAAAATAGACCTAAAGTGTAAAATTTTAAATCCTTGGATTATTTAAAACTAGCTTCTGCCCGCAGTTTCACTTACGTGGTACATCGATAAAACATAGCCTCTATGTTATTCGGGTGTATGAACTATATTATTCTTAAGTTTCATTAAAATCCATTTAGAAGTTTTGCGTCAAAAAGTATCAAACATCCATCCATATATACAAACTTTAGCGTTTATAATAAGTATTAGTTGGACTAAACATGTCACTTTATTAACCACCAGCATAAAAAAAATATTAAATCTATGTATCCACCTTCATATTACGAATTTAGTAGTAGATCAATACGACTACGAGTAGGTAATTAGGCATTGGCTGCCACATTAAGATATCTATGCTATATCTATGCTATGAATAAATGATTTGCATTAAAAATTGCTGCATTAAAAAACTATAATTATATTTAGTCTGTCAGTTAGATTTAACAAAAATAAGAGACACATATATATTCTAATCCCAACTATATAGGATACCTACCTAACTCTTGATATTCCTTGCACATGATGTGTAGGAAGTTTCTCCAAATGATACCTACCTGCCAACACATGCAAGGTCGTATGATGTCAACGTCACCATGCAGGCCAACATTTTTGAAGATTGTGCAAAATGCGCGGGCGACAGTCGTGGGACGGACCCGTATACGGCTAAAAAAGTACCTTAAAGAGTCTTTTATTTCTTTTTCGGCACAATGGAGTTCGTTTTCGACGATAAATTTGGAGTTTACGTCGGGTAATGTTACGTGAAATGAAACTCTCGGGTGGTCGGTATGATTGCAACAAAAATATTTGCTTATATCGCTCCGATTAACAATAAACATAATGTAACAGTTTTAATAATATACTGGAGTTAGACACATATCGCGTTACCCCTTTCCCTGAATCTACATACATACATACATAACATCACGCCCATAATCCCCGAAGGGGTAGGCAGAGTCAAAGGGGCAGCATGCCCCTTCAACCACATTCAGCCAAAAATAAAGCCGGGCTGGGTTAGATGGAAAATTGTGAAGCGGCTAACCTGTCGCCTACACAATTACACACCCAAAACCCGATATACCATTAGTCACCTTTTACGACATGCTAGGCAAGAACCACAGTTGGCATATTCTTTTTAAGTCCCAGATCAACATGGGCCAAGTCCCAGACCAACATGGGACAACTATCCCTGAATCTCTTCTCTAAAAAAGAAATATACAGATATATTGAACACTGACCAAGTGTCTCTCCCAGTATTTTAACATAGACTACCTACCTACTCTTTAAACTCCAAAATGATGCAGTTTTATTACTAAAAACAACCAAAGTTCGAACTCAGTCTAATATAGAAAAAAAAACTTGTTTTTGAGTATGTTACCATTATCTTGTTTTGATTTTAAAGTACCAACATTTAAAATGGTCTGGCTATTCTTTAAGGTGAGATTAACCATTTACCTTTTTTTGTAATAAAGCTGATAAGTGAGAAGATGTGTATACTTAAAAAAAATATATATCGCCCTGTGCTTATAATATTTTCCCTGTTAGTAAAATTCTTGTGAAACCACAGTGTGAAACACAGCGAATAATACTCAAATTCCATCAAATTGTTCTGGGTCATTATAAAGATATCATTATTGTTTTTAATAGTGTAAGTAGGCCTGTCGCAAACTGTCATTCAATCAAAGATAATCCCACGAGATTGTTTCTCAAAATTGCTTCACAAAATCATTACCTACAAGTCACGTTCTTACAACATTTTAGCTTAAAAAGGGAAACAAAAATATCAACGGCATCACACCTAGAGATATAAAATTATATTTACATGGCACAAAGACATTTTTTCTCAAATATGGCGACCGCGTCGTAATTACGGATAATTAAAAAAGAACTTGGGCTATATGATACGCAGCGCAAATGAGGTCTTTGGTGTTAAATGGGCATAGGTGTTTCTTTTTTCAATTACGGTTTATTAACTAAAAGTGGGCATGTAGGTTTTATAATGCTACATAATGTTAAGCAATATTAAGTCGTTAATTGCACTCGTAAGATAATATTTGAGCCTTATTAGGACATAGAATATATTACACTTGCTACGTTAATTTATTTCTGTACACGTCGCTTATGAATGTCATATAGGCATGCGATTTGCATCATGTCATTTGCATATTAAAGAATGGCCACGTATCACACGAGATAATCCAAATTTTTCGATAGATGGTAAAGTAGTTAATGTAGCATCCAGATATGAAAATAAGTAGGTATTAATAATCTAAAGGACATTACCCACTGTTGAATCGAAAATTCAGAATTATCCTGTATTGATTTTAGTAAGGTGGACTATTAGGGTTGCCAACCGTAGTTTATTATAGAGTATTGTACGTTATTTAAGGTAATTGTACTCTATACTTTATGATAAAAATAAAGTACGTGAAAATACTTTATTTCGCTCGATTTTATTTCTTTGGGAATCATTATACGTATACCCTATATACAAAAGAAAGTGGTTGTAAAAATAATGTGTAA
Organism: Glyphodes perspectalis; assembly: GCA_951394215.1. Classification (NCBI taxonomy): domain Eukaryota; kingdom Metazoa; phylum Arthropoda; class Insecta; order Lepidoptera; family Crambidae; genus Glyphodes; species Glyphodes perspectalis. The sequence goes on along the minus strand of OX596211.1, from coordinate 11,091,457 downwards.
AATAAAACGACAGTTACTGGGGTTGATGAAAAGTTGTTAAAAGCAATGCAAAATACTCTTTATGCAAAATAATAAAGTAAATTAATATAACTTTATTTATATAGTATACCCTTTTTTTCCTGCCTTTCATAACCAATATACTTTATTTGTCCAAAACTTTAAAGGTGGCAACCCTAATTACTATCCACCCTATTTATGTGTGTGTGTATTCAGTTGTCAGTTTGCTGATAACTCCGAAATGATTGATTACTTAGTTTTGGTATCATTTAACTGTTAGTTAACATTTTTATTACAATAAAATATATAAAAAGGAAAAACTGAGGAACCTACTTACCTACTCACAATTGCAAAGAAATGTCCATATTGCTCGTGGTGGTTGATGTAAACAGATTTTTAAAAGTAATGTTTATCAAAAACAATTTCATGATTTTATTAGATAGTCTATAAAAACGAAATGATGCTCAATTCTACAAAACCTAGATTTTGAATAGTACCTAATCCTAAATAAAAAACAAAATATGTATGACATTTCACTACTGTTTGAAAAGATTAAATATCTGTAAAATCTTCTGTTTATTCAGCACAGGCGCTTTAACAGTGCGGTTACAGTTTTTCTCAGTGGGCACGGCGTATCATGCGCGATCAATTAAAGATAAATCGCTGGTAGGTTTGTATGCCACGTACGATATTTGTTTTGTCACAGTTAAGGCCCCAGTCACACTGTATGTTTATGCATTAGTAGCCTTAACCGGCCATAAACTACAGCAGTATAACAATTTCCACACACAGGTACGTACTTACTTACGTAAATGTTTCGGCTTATATCAAAGAATAAAAGCTCGTGACTATCATAATAAGGCTTCATTGAATCCTTGAAAGCGTTGAAAGGTTGTTCAGAAAATCTTATAAATATTTGAAATCACTTCGAGTTTTTTTTTAATAAATAAACTCTACCTACCTAAATAGTAGGAAGAATCTATTGTAAGTAAATACTAAATAATCAAAGAAGATCTAGAAAGGAAATGACTTGATTTATTTCATCTCTCTAGCTGAAGCTGGAAACCAATACCAAAACATTATAAGGCAATGTATTTAAAATGTCTACTAAGTTACCCCCATTTTATAACAATCCCATATAAATTCGACAGCAGCAGACTCGAAATTATTCAATTGGGCCGGAATTTTAAGAGCTTATTATAGCTTTATTAAATTAATTGTAAAATACTCAGCGACATGCCAATTACATAGCATAGTTAGGGCCTGGCAAAAAATTTACTGCATTTGGAGTTAGGTGCTGTGAACCGACCCTACGCCGCGGGAGGCGCGACTTGCGGCGCCTGCGCAGCCGCGCTGACAGATAGGGGCGACAGTATGCGAGAATAATTACGCAGTCAAATTTTTAACTCTTTTATAAAACTTATCCTCCAGACATGATAGTAAGTCTACAATCTGACGAGAGTAATAACTTATAACAGCGCTTTATGCTGATTTCAATAAATGATCATAAGTTATCAATGTGATGATATAATACATCGCAATCGTGATGACATCTGAGAGTAAACACTAAAGACAGTCCCAGGAAGGATATGGTCGAAGCCGACCGGATAGATCGTTTCCATGTAAATAGCTATTTATAAGAAGGACTGGTATTCTGTATTGATAACACCATGAAACATAACAGTACGTGCCTATGAGGTACAAAACAATTTCAGAAATAATCAAAAATTACGTCTACAAGAAAAATAGGACTTGAAATCTATGCAATTTTATGAGCTTAGAATGGTATATCGAAAGACTCTTCGCCAACGATCGGCTAAGAGTGATTTCGGTGAAATTATCTATTGATGAAGGATTTATTCGTAAAACCAACGGTCGACTAAGGGTGATTTCGGTGAAATTATCTATCGACGAAGAGTCTTTCGATATACCATTCTAAGCTCCAATTTTATAGGGTGCGAAAAATCGTCCTCAACACTCTGACAGCCCTACTAACATCTAGTGTGAGAAAAATATCCTAACCCTCACCTAGATACGAGTTGAGCGCTTCATGACGTGTTTCCACTCCAGTTCCTTCAACTTTAGTGCCTTTCAATAAAATCCAATTTCCAACTGGCTTGTGCCTACCTCATTATGGTGGTGGAATGGATTTATGTGGCTGTCAGGATAGTGTTACTAGACTATTCGTCATGTCGCTCTCATCAGCTCCTTTTTATTTGTTTTTATTTATTTATCAACTGTTTATGGCCGATCTTGTAGTTATACATGGGGCTAATTAAATGCAAGCTGACCGTATCAAATACATTACCCTTTTACATTACAAATTGGTCACTAAATATGTGCTTTGATTATTGCATGATTGACTACTGCAGAGGGATCGTAGTCATTAGTGCGAAATGGAACATGCTTATGTAAAGATTGTAATACAGTATGTTGCCTTTTTTATCAATAAATTCCAATAATGTTAGTTTAGTCATTTCTATGGTTTCCATCAACTTTGTAACAAGTGACCTTTTTATGTAACATTGCAACATATTCTAAAGTTTTAAATGAAGAATTAACTTTGGCTTCATTCTAAATTTACTTGCCTACGGCTTGTAAACCACGATCAATTATTAATCTATATCTATACTTATAATAAATCTGTAGAGAGGTCAATTCTGTACATGAAATATATTTTCAAAATAACTATCAGGGGGTGATTAGTGATCGATACTGATGCCAATTAGTGATCGATACTGATGCTAAAAATGCAATCAGTAAAATGTTTGTCTGTCTGTCTGTCTGTCTGTATGTTCCTTATAGAAACAAAAACTACTCGACGGATTTTAACGAAACTTGGTACAATTATTCTTCATACTCCTGGGCAGGTTATAGTATACTTTTCATCACGCTACAATCAATAGGAGCAGAGTAGTGAAGGGAAATGTTGGGAAAACGGGAGAAGTTACTCCATATTTTAAGCTTCCGTCGCGTGTGCAGCCTTAATGGTTAAAGTTACATAGAAATCATGTATGACGGAAATAGTCTTTATAATATTAACCATAAACGTGGGTGACACCGCTGGCACAGCTAGTATCTAATATATACACAAGTTTTCATAAATTCTATGAGTATGTAAGCTATTTCCATAATTATTTAGATAAGACTGATCTACGCAGGCATTTAAAAACATTAAGTCGACTTTATAAAACCTTAGCATCCATAAAAGGCTGTTTAAGCTTAGAAGTTCTATTTTGGTAATTACAAAAGCAGATGATTCACGGAAACCTCGTAAAGAACATACTTAAGTATATGCGGGTATTTAGTTACCATACGTTAGGTTCTCGTTATATTTCAGATATCTATATGGTAAACTATTGTTTTTAGTTAATCAGATTTAGGGAACCGTACATTCTCCAAGTTGCAAGGGTGGACTAATCTTGTGACCCGTGTTCAGCTTGGGCCTCAGTTAAAAAAGATAAGGCTAGTTCATATTTCCTGATGTGATTATATGTGGTGGTAAATGAAGCGCAGTAAGAGTTTCCCAGATAATAAAAATGATGGGGGGTATACTTACTAAAATAAGCAGGGATAAATAAACACGATTTTTTGTTTAACGTGGCAACTGATTTATGTATTAAAGAAATCAGCAAAACAGCAGTGCGAATTGATGCGATTATGAAAATACACAACTATATCCCAAAGATGTACACAATTATAACGTTCTACATATAGGTATTTATATACCTGTCCGTCTATTTATAAAAAGGCTAACTTGTGTGAGCATACTAATCGGTATTGAAGGGAGCTTCGCCGTTAAGTGACCTATATTCCCACGCCTAGAGATCTCAAAACGTTTTCTATTCCAGTAAAAATCGCTACGTGCCGCCTTGCAGGCCATTATGTCGGACTATATGGGCATGCGCTCATTTTTGTGAGCGTTTATAAAGAAATACAATATGATCTATTGATCGTGAGCTTTTGCACACGTCGTGTCATGCCTCGATAAAACAGGCTTTATGTTACAGATGAGGCCGTTGTATGTAACCTTTATTTATATGGAAGTAAGAGCTAAAATAGACAGCGGTTTAGATCTCAGGTGTGCAGTGACCGTTGTCAAATTACAGGGTTTGTCCACCTGACATTGTCGTATTAGGAATGGTGAACGTGTGACCGATTGGGAAAGAAGTTTAGGGCTGAGACTCGTATGGAAATACCGCTTGATATGTTGTTATAGCAGTATCAGTCGACTACAAGTACTTAGATCAACATATTGTAATCTCGTAATTCAATAACGACTTACGCAACTTATAGGCATAATAATAATATAATAATGTCCCATGTTGGTCTGGGAGTTAGAAAGAATGTGCCAACTGTGTTTCTTGCCAAGCATGTCGTAAAAGGCGACTAATGGTATATATCGGGTTTTGGGTATGTGATTGTGTAGGCGACGAGCTAGCCACTTATTACTACTTTTTCACAATTTACCATCTAACCCAGCCCATTGTCCCACGTTGGTCTGGGACTTAAAAATAATGTGCCAACTGTCAATCTTGCCTAGCATGTCATAAAAGGCGACTAATGGTAGGTATAGGTAGGTAGGGTTTTGGATACCTCTAAGATTGTGTAGGCGACAAGCTAACCACTTGTCACTACTTTTTCACAATTTTTCATCTAACCAGTATTATTTTTGGCTGAATGTGGTTAAAGGGGCTTGCTGCCCCTTTGACTCTGCCTACCCCGTCGGGGATTAAGGGCGTGATGTTTAATCAAAATCAAAATCTATGTAAATCTTTGAATCATCTTTTAACTAATTTGACATCAACATCCCAAGAAATTTAGAAAATTCACAATTCACCGTGAAGCAGATATCTATGTAGTTACATTTGTTGGTCTGTGTTCCTCGCTTAACATATCGTAAAAAGCGACTAATGGTGTATTGAGCATTATATTAGAGATCAAAGGGAGTTTCCCTGTAACGTTAATGAGGCAGTTAGTTTAATGTATAATATATTACACAACTCATTTAAAAAATCTGTGGGCAAGGCAGCCAGATTCGCAACCTCATAAATTTGATGCTGTATAGATAAAAGTACTGGTAAACTTATAAGAATGAGAAACCGTTATAATAAGCTACGACCTCAAAATTACTCATAATCCATTAATAGACATTACTTGCAGCCACTGTCAACAAATGAATAAACTTAATAGTTAGGAGGTCATAATACATTTTGTTAGCAAATCTGATAATGACAATGAATCAATCACGTTTAGTAAGACGCGTTCATTTAGAGTTGTTTATTTGGGAACTACTTGGTTAGGCTGATAAATAGTACGAAGAACATAAACTGTTCTAATTTAATATAAGCATACTTTTTTTTTTATTCTACAAGTAGATTATGCTTCATAGCATATGTATAATGTAATCAGCAATAAACAAATAATGTTTCAAAAGTTTTCTTAGACCCATTTTTTTGGCATATTATACCTACATTAAAATAATATTTAAGTACATAGGTTTGGCACAATTAACATATTAAGTACATTCATATAATGTGTAAGTATCGAGTGCGATTACTATAATGGATGGTCTCACCGAAACCTGTGCTTTTGTATAATTATTATACGCATTGTTTCCCGATTTATTCTCCCCTATTTTCAGTGCATTAGGAATGAATGACACCAATATATTAGGCGTTTTGCAATAAGGTGAAAATGTCAACCTACAATATGTTGAACAGTTTTTGCAACGGTAACAACATTTACTTCGACCTTTTGTACTATAAAGCTGCCTGAGTCAATCGGCGATGTGATCACGACACGAGCGGTAGCCAGCCAAACAAGGACCATGCCCATAAACCGGCGCTCGAAATATATGACGACTCCCAGAGATTATTCTCCCTCAAGTTGTGATTGATAACTTTACTCGTATGTCGAATTTTGTACGTTTATGGTAAAAGTAAAAAAATCATTCTCGTCGATTGCTTCCAATGGATAACGTCGGCAGTCCATCAATGTGTCGGTTGTACTTTATTGATGTCGAACCTGCGGATTGTAGATATAATAATAATAGCCGAACCGATTTCGGTCACGGCGGCCAATCTCAACGAGGTAGCCAAAACAGGAGATATTATAGTGCACAATGTCTGCTAAAACACAGGTGCACTCTCTGTTCCTTCGTTATCATAGTCCGGTGAGACGGCAGCCCGACATGACCGGAGAGTTAAGGCGCAGGAACAACGGCTAAACGCGCTTTCGGAAGCACGGGGGTAACTAACCGCCAACTCCCTGACTCCGGGCAGTTACTGAGTAATTTCAATATTGAAATACCCAGCCCACGGACTAGTAAAAAAAGAAGGACTCCACGCTGTCATACTATAGCGTGAAGCCACGTTACTTATAAGTATACCAGATATCGGATATCTGTCAGTTGGAGCACTTATTATGTCAATGTGTGACGTAAGTTGCGTGTCAAGGTGGAGCACCTGAGGAGCTTCAATGTCTAGTTAGTGGCGCGGAGTCCTTCTTTTTTTACTAGTCCGTGACCCAGCCACAAATGTTTGATCCGACACGGAATTTTACCCAGGACCTCTTGGTCCTTAGACGGCGCATGCTACGATAAGGCAGTCAATCAATATAATTAAATAATATAATACCTAATACCTAATATACTTAACTTGAAATCTGTAAACAAAGGTTAGGTAGCCAGCATCAATCATTCATTACTCACTCAGGTGCGTAACTATTGAGTCCTAACTTTATCGCCTCCCTTATTGCATGTGAATGATGCAGATTTCCCATATAAAGGATGGAACTAACTTGCCATCAACCATAGAATAGTTTACAACGTTTCAAATGACACTCGTTCAAACTGACTCTTATTTTTGTAGCACGAAGGGCTTAAAGGTAAGATTGTTGCAGAACAAACAACTTTGTCGTGTGGACTGGTCCCTGTCTTAGGTAACAAACTGCGTACATTAAAATTAACGACCTAACTAAATGTTTATTGTGATTTTAAACGCTAATTAACAGCGAATAGAAGTTAAAATACTTAGTACGTATCTAGAAGTGTCTCAAGTGTTTTGAAGACATTAACTTAAGAATGGATCCAATTACATAAGTTTGCGAAGGTGATATGAGCTAGCTATAAGAATGTGATTAATCGCATAGTGCAGCCATCGAGGGATCTTCGTGATCACCATGATGTAAACGACGCCTAATTGATTTAGCATTCTCTATCTAATGGATACTTATCTGAATTATTTAAAGCAAAGCTAGAGTAGATATTTTTTACAGTCAAGCTTCTAGGCTCAAAATCTAAGCGTATTCCTCCGATTTAAAACCTTTTAATTTTTTTTTTTTTCTTTAATGTTTCTTTTTTTATTTTTTTTAGGTAAGTACTTAATCGTATATTAAATAATTTTTCGCTAATAGCAACCCTACCAAAAAGTACCAGTCCGACTGTAAACTAACTTAAAATTTATTTATTATTATAATGATACGGCTAAATCACGATTATCGCTCAAACAAGACGCAAGAAGCAACGAAGCTGCAAGATATGTGAATAACATCATTTAAACTTCACGGCGCTTACCTCTTGTGTTACACTCGACTTCATTCACGGGTTCGTTCACTGAGCAACTCTGCCAACTACCTACTTACATCCCAATACAAAAACTCACATGCTTTGTAACAGAATTCTCTCTTCATTGAAGAAAAGTCTAGTGTTTGCGCTAATTGGACATTAGTTCAGGAACCGACAACTTAACTTTCAATCATTAGAAAACGCCGCCGCCTCTATCACTCACAAAATACGACGCAAAATAAACTTCTAACTATTTCTAAACGGGCAGATTGTTTAGAACTTTGTAATTCAAAAAATCCTAACAAAAAACGGGTTAGCGATACTTAGAACGTACTCTATGGTCATTTATCATATTTTCTCGGGTTTTAATAGCATTTGTAATGCAAGTGCTTTTTGTTGCATTCCAATGTTCGCATTCCGCCTTATAATTAGGTGCATTTCCTTTTTAATTGTCTCATCCGGATTAATGGCTGATACCTACTTAAAAATACAGATAATCAACACGTTACTGACCAAGGTTAAAGAGGTTAATGCTCCGAATTCCTAGTTTCCTGGACATATCAGAACGTGGACGCATCTTAAATACGAGCAATTTTAAAAGAAATTAAGTTTTTAACGCGTACCTAATTAAAATGAATAATAAAGATGTGTCCATGAGGACCTAACATAGCGATCATTAGAAAACAATAAAGTGCCGATGAAAACCTACCTTAGGCTATTGTCTAAGTAAATAAGTAAGCACTTACTTTATTGTAACTTACAATTTAATTATTTGTTGTCAGTAATTACAGGCTGATCCAATTCCCACGTAAGTAGCTACATGTAGGTAGGTATAGGCACTTGGATCAGTCGTAGTATTTCTCCTTCACAATTAATTGATTATGTGTTGGCCCCAATTAAATAATTATCCGAGTACGGTATCAATGAAAGTTGATAATTGGTGTATTTCAATTAAAGACAGCAATAAAAAGAACTGACAATATTGTTTCAAGATATTTTGGAGCAATTTTGTGACATGTAAAAAATATTTTATGTAATGAATAACGAATTGTTAGATGGTGACTTAGCTAATGGAATCGCTGCTTAGTTCTATGGTTCAACGAATTTTATTATTCTTTAGCAATCGAGACTTTTCTTGTGCCTAATTAACTACGTTTGTTTTATACAAATAAATATATTTATTAACCGCTAACGAACGATCGCGATACCTTTCTTATTGCTCAGATGCATCTGGCTATCTAGCCTCGTAGTAGATACGAGGCTGATTATCATATTATAGTTATAAATACTAACACAATGCCACGGTTCAGTCTAAGAACTACACAGCGTATCAACTAAATTAATTGTGAAATAAATTATTTTTTGTCGGGATTTTTTTCCGCGCGTCTGAGCTTCACGGTTTGTTACACTCTAAGTAGACGGTATTTCACCACGAACTTCATATACCTATGTTACCTACTGTCATAGCTATGTTCTTGCAATATATTCAACAAATTTAAATACTTAGGAGGCTTTTAATATTAAGCCTGAATGCAATGAGAATGTCCTAAATCTGAGGTCATTGTCAATGTCCATCCTGACCAGAGACAAAAGAACGCGGGTACGTTCGTGTATAATGTACAGGCTATTTTTCTAGTTCAAATTCCTGTAACCTATCCTTTTTAACAAGATGAAATCCTGCCTTTTAATAAACTATACCTATTGCAGCGTGCATAGCGACTGATTATGACCTGCGGCACAGACCGCATGTGGTATTTAGTCGAAATTTATTTATTTAGCTTAATGGTATCGATCCGTATCTATGTGCTCTTCGTATTTTTAACGGTAAGTTGTACGTACATTGGTATTAGTGCCCATGACTGCACTTATGTATCGAAGGCATTTGCCGCGTTAGGTTTCAAGGGTTTTTGTCGGTATTTCTCGGAGCACTACTGCGCCGGCGCCAATACACCATGTCGGTCTTGTTGTGGCATTCGCGACGGACATTTTTCAAGCTAAATGTTACTTTAAAAAATTTTAAGTTACTAAGTTTTTCTCGTGGACATGTGGTTCTTGGATTTATTAATTTCGATCCTCTACTTGATATTAATAAATTGACTGGCTCGGTGGCGCATTTGATAGTGACCCTGCCCTATGCGCCAAGAGTTGTAGGTTCGATCCCCACTGAGGACAAACATTCATGTGATTAATACTTGTGTTTGTTCTGTGTCTGTATGTTAATATAAAATATGTAAGTACCTATATATTTGTAATACCACTGATTCTGATATCAGTAACACAAGTGCTTAAGCTACTTAGCTCGGAGTCAGATCAATGAATGTGATGTTGTGGTTGTGGAATATTTAGTGCTGGAATGAAAATGGGACGTATTATAATGTAGTACTTAGTGCGAAAATCATAATTGCTATGCAGTATACCTTCGGTGGGAATAAGATATTTAATAAAGCTAGAATTCCTTGACGAAATAAGTATCGGTCATAATTCAGGATCAGCTGTCTTGACGAGCAGTGATGTATAAGATACCCTATACAAAGTATCTGAAATACTAGATGCAAGATACTTTTAAAAAAAGCATTTCAGATACCAGATACAAATATTTTTTTAAAAAGGTATCTGAAATACTAGATACAAAATTCCTATCTTTCAACTACTTTATAAAGATAAAATACTTTTGTAAGAAAACAATATTTAAATGAATTTAAGTTTATTTAAAAAAAAAAATTCTAATAGATCGCGTTGATAACAAGGATCAGGCAAATGTGACAAGACAAAATATAACCATATTTATGAAGGTATTAAAATTAAAACTTGTTATGTGTTAGTTGAGATTTGAGTAAAACTAATTCCTCAAACATATTGTTCATCTTCCTTTGATGGCGATTCATTATCATGCTCCCAAAAAAGAAGAGTCGCTCCACAGGGGCAGAGCTGGGCAACAAGGGTTATATTTTAGGAAGTATCTTAAGGAACAAAGTATCTTCAAAATACTAAGATACCAGAAAAAAGTATCTAAATATAAGATACAAAATAAAAAAATTAAAAAGTATTTCAAATACAAGATGTAAATACGTATTTGGTATCTTGTATCTGTATTTCAGATACTTTTATCTAAGATAAGTCACATCACTGTTGACGAGCAATCAAGCGGTTCATTCTCCGGTAATGTGATAACTTATGCAGTTATGATGTCACTATATCTAATTAAGTGATTACGGTAATACATGTTCTGAGTATTAATAATAAAATTAATAAAGTGTGAGGTCATCTTAATTGCCTACCTACTCACATAAAATACTAAAAGAACTTAAAATTTTAAATTCGTAATAGGGACTCTTGCTTGACTAAACTTGCAATCTGCCTAATTTATCGCAGTCTCCTCTGCCTAGTGGCTAATCTAGACAAGTGCCTGCTTAGACATTACACATACTATTACGTATCTAAATAAATAAATAAATTCTCCAGACTGACACACCAATTCCTTAGTTCCAAACTTAGCTTATGCTTGTGCTATGGATACTAGGTGAATGGATAGATATACTTAAATACGTTCATAAATATCCATGACTCGAATACAAATGTCCACGTTCATCACACGAAACATTTGCCCCTAGCGGGATTCGAACCCGCGACCCTCGGTGTCGTGGCCAGGATCTCTGACCACTCGACCAACGGGCCTGTCGAATCTACTTGGCTGTTTTTTATAACACCCCCCTTTTGTTGGTTGCAGGGGCGGACCATTATGGGAGGCCCTGTGCCTCAGATAGGTACACTTCTAAATTGGGGCCTAAGAATATATTTATAAATCTACAACGAACTATTCAGTACTCAGTGAAACCGTTAAGGTGTCCTAGAATCCATCGTTCTTATCAATATGTACGCGTGTTATCTTGGGGCCCTTTCCAAATACAAAAAGCCCCAATAGTATATCCGCCCCTGGTTGGTTGGATGTCCAATTGTTCACAAAATATCTAGTCTTGATCAAGTTTGCCTATCGGACACTGAGCTTATCCCCAGAAATCCCGGAAGCTTTATAACGAAAGGAACATTAGCAACAAGCTGCATGTAATAAAGTAATACTTTGGTAAGTAAGTAAGAAAAAAAAATATTTGCAACCAACAGGCAAACAAAAATATGAGTTAATAAATGGAAGGTACACAAACAAAAATCAAAATAATAAAATTTTAAAATAACAAAGAAAACTCAATTATTAATTAACACAGGATGGAGAATATAATGTCTGTCACAGTGTTGCAAATTGGTAGTAGCTCAGTAGTTTCCTCGCTCAGAGAGCAAACACTGATTTTCAGCTACCACCATGAGACCGTCGCAAATAAACACGTAAAACAAAGTCAAATAAAGGAGCGTGACATGTGGTATGTAATAAAGGGAAGAAGTGTTGACAGTAAATATATGTATAGTTATAAGCTAGCGAGAGAGAGAAGTGGAGAAGGCCGCCACCTAGTCGAGGTGTCTCCGAATGTTATCACTGTTTCCGACTTCTGCGATTCCAAAAAAATATTTTTTTATTTTATTTTAAAGGTGATAACTGACTGGAGCGTTTGCAGTGGAACACTTTAGTGTTTTATATATTTTTATACATTCCAGTTTTGTCGACGCTTACTTGTTTTTTACAGTTATGTACATGCATAAATTAACCTATTGCTATTTGTAAAACTACTGAACGTTACCTATGTATAAAAACACAAATCTGACAACAATACTTAAAAATGTGGAAAATAAATACAAAATACAGCACACTATAATAAATCGGTCCCATGTTGGTCTGGGACTTAAAAATAATTTGCCAACTGTGTTTCATCCTTAGCATGTCGTATAAGGCGACTAATGGTATATCGGGTTTATGTCATTGTGAAGGCGACAAGCTAGCCACTTTTTACTACTTTTTCACAATTTTCCATCTAAACCAATCCAGTTTTGTTTTTGGCTGAATGTAGTTAAAGGAGCCTGCTGCCCCTTTGACTCTGCCTACCCCTTCGAGGATTATAGACGTAATGTTATGTATGTATATATATTTAATCTGTAATTAACCTATTAACCTTCCAATAGCTACTTACTTGTATCATTACGCATATCTCCATCATCGCGTTACTTAATTGAAGTGCCTGCCCAACTTTTCAGAGCAAAGGTCAAGGGAGTGTAGGTACGTTTTGCAGAAATAATTGTTACTCGAACACAAGAGTGGAGCGCCTGCCCAGCCTCCCGAACTGGAAATCCTGACCTCCGCCGCATGAATCACCCGACCCCGTGTGCTCCTCCTGCCCTCACATACTCTTCGAACTTGCCACATTTTATGTGAGCGAGCGAAAGTGGGGGTTGTTCAAGTATTACGTAAGTACAATAAGTGGCGGATCATTAATGTGGCCCTGGGCTAATCATACTAGAAGGCCTAAAATGGCCTACTTCTAGGTACTACCTTCTTAGTTCTTCCTACTTCATTAGATATAAGTATTGTCAGCAACGGGGCCCTTTTTGTGCATGAAGCCCTGGGCTTTAGTCCAAAAGTGCCTATAGTATGATCTGGCTCTGAGTACAATAGGCAAGGTAACTAAAAATTATGTTTAGTCCGTCAGTTAGATTATAAATATTAAACACGTATTTTTTTATTTATTTATCAAACAAACATTGACGAAGATACAATGCATTCAGGTTGCGCGTGACGTCACACTTTCAGTTTTTACTAAATATTGACTTCGCAAGCCTCCACTCCAAAACTTTGATGCTCTTTATCTTGGTGATTTTTAATAATTTGATAAAGCGAAAAATATGTGTCTATTATTTTTGTATAATCTAACTGAGGGACTAAATTGAATTATAGGTTTTTAATGTAGCCATCATCCCTATTGGGAGGTCTTTGATGCGCTTGTTTTTGGTGACACGCAGGGCGGAAGATTTTGACTGGAGATTAAGTTAGTAAACGTAAAGGTTCTGCAAAAACATGCCAATGTTTACTTAAATAAGGAAGGGTGCGAGCGAAGCCACGGATATAGGCTTGTATATTAAAGACAAATATATACATATGTTACCGACACTGTGTATAATCCAGGCATTCTATACAATATTGGATTAAACAGATTGCCGGTAACATATAGGTACGTCATATCAGTATTCATCATACATCATTATCTATAGGTAGATACTAATGTTTTAATATTCTTTTTTAATAATTAATTTAAATTATATTTTTAAGTTTAAGTCTATAAAGGTGGAACATGACCTTCTTCATGATGGATTTAAAAAATCGCTTGGACCCCAGTTACATACTTAGCTATAACGCGGGGCCCCCCAAAGTGCGGGGCGCGTAGCATTTGCTATCTCTTGCTATATGGCTAATCCGGCGCTGCTGCTTGGGGATTACAGGTGTGATGTTTTTGCATGTAAAAACCTAATTGCTATAAAAAAGAGGATTTTTTCCACAGTTCCAAGTCTACGTATCGGCCATGTACGGCGACCGGCGCACGCGGCGCCAGACTGTTACAGCATACAGATTTCATCTGCGTTATTTTGGCGGCAACAATACGTGACTACCTTATTCGGGCGCGCTTTATACATCTACTCCGATTTTTTTTACTTTATACGATTTAAATGCCCGGTATGGAAGCATTTATTTCGCTATTGTTCGTTGTTTATCACTTCCATTTGTAGACTAAGCCTGATTAAAAAATTCTTAGTAATAAACTGAATTGAATTAGCCGTCTACCTACTCCTGTAATTTTTACAAGCAGCTAACATTTAATAATTTTTTTTTTATATAATAATCAAATCCAAGAAAGTTTTTGTTCCTGTTTCATTTAGCCAGTGTCAACACTTAGGTACCTACATACGGCCTATTATTTAATTTAATTTTGATTATTATTAAAAGCAATGTAATCGCTGCTGTGAAAAGCACACATTTGTTTGCATTATAGTCACCAGAACCTTTCTCCCAAAAAGGCGATGTGATGAAACAAAGATAAAAAAATTCGCGACGTGAACTCTGAAATTAATTGTGCTTCTCCCTGACACGGACAATTTACGCCTAAAGCTTTTAACATCTCGTGTCTTCCCAATTTGGGGGCGACCGGTCCTTCCTTTTGGGGAAAGATTTTTGACTTTCGAAAACATTGGAAAGTAATGAAGTAGGCAAGTACGTAGGTACCTACTTATTTACATAATAAATTCGTGTATCACGATTATATCTACTTAAATCCTCGGATGACCTAACTATCGAGTTTCTATTAACAGATTTCCTCTTACTTAACAAACCAGCAAAAATTATTTCTATAAGGAAATTAGTATTGTAAAGTCGTTTTTAATAAAACCATTTGATGCAACTAATTAATACGGCCTATCCCGATATTGGATTTTGATTGAAATTAATTTAGTTTAGTTAAATTTTTGTAAATTATGTACTGTCTAGTAGGTACCTACCTAAGGTAAATGTACACTATGCCACTATGTAGTACATTATGCCGTGTAATTTTAGTTTTTGTTGTATAATAAGAAAACTATTAGTAAAGTCATGATTTAATACAATGCTTCATTAACTACAGTTTTTTATTATTATTGAATTTAATAATAATAATAAATATCAAACTACATCACACACATTGATCTGACTCCAAGGTAAGTAGCTTAAGCACTTGTGTTACGGATATCAGAGTCAACAGTGGTATTACAAATTTAAACTTAAATGTTGGATATACACTCAGACACAGAACAAATACAAGTACTGATCATACGAATGTTTGTCCTGACTGGGGATCGAACCCACAACTTTTGGCTCATGAGTCAGAGTCACTACCAAATGCGCCATCGAGCCAGTAAATTGCCACCATAAAACACATTTTTTAAATATAAGTAGGTAATAAGTTCATTATGCAGTATCGCATTTTCGAATACAACAGACGTAGTCAAAACATTATAAATCTATGGACATAACCACGCATTAGTTTTATAGGTCTTGTTGTCGGTGAGCTTATGGTGATAGTGGTAACTTCGAAAGGATTTGTTGTGATGCTGGTAAGTATATTTAATTTAAATTTGTAAAATTATTGAATAGTGGTTATTACCTGAAGCTATTATATAACTACCTATTGCAAGTTAATTTAAAGCATATTTGAAGGGATATTGACGAATTTATAGACTGCCGTAATTATGTTCACAGATCGGACGCGATTAACTTAATTTGATTAAATTGCGGAATTATCACGGAATAAAGAAAACTCGGTATGGAATGTTTTAATCTTTGAACTAAAACAGGGGCTCATTTTTTTTTATAAATTTGATGTTAATAATTTTAGTAGTGATGACTGCAGATTGATTAAGTATTATGTTGTAATTACGGTATTTACCTACGGTATAGTTTTTGTTTTATTTAAGCCTTATAATCGAGTCTGTAATGATAACTCGTTATGTTATTAGGTAATGTACGATATGTTATGTTATAATGAATGGCAAAAAACGAAACCCTTATTCATAGTATCGTAATGTCCGTCTGCCCGTACCTATGTCACACGCATTTAAAACTATAAAGCGGCTATCGGTTAACACAAGGCGTTTTTAAGTGCCGCTACTTAGGTTTGTAGTAAAATTTATGGAAAAGATATTTTTAAGGGTTTTTAATAGGTCTTCAAAAATAACATGAAGGTTTTTCAACCTTTTTTTATTCCTATTTTATATGGATGTTTACGCTTTGTGTAATTATAATTCAGTTTTTTATTTTTCAGATAGAACATGACATCATCAAAATATCCCTATGCGAACATTTATATTTTTAATTTTGTACTTTGGATTATATTTAATACATATTTTATACTATATATGTATATCTATTTTTATTTCATAGTTAAAAAAATTTAAAACCATTTATTAAGAATTTTTTAAAGGAATATTTTTTGGGGTTAATATAATGAGAACTTTGAAGCTAGCATGGCATGAATTACATGCAACGATTCCCGGGATTAGATTAAGAGCCAAATTTTAGCACGGAGTTAGAGACAAAGTAAGGGTTTAGCGAAATAACGTTTATTTCTTTAAATTAAAAGCTACGAGGCATAATAATATCTCCAAAATAAAACAGTTTCCACTTCTATAGTACGTTTTTTTTAGAATTAGAAATTATGTAAACAAAGAAGCAGTGGTGGCCAAACTTTTTTTGGCTAGCATAAAAATATTAAATCTGCCTCTTGTACCAATACTTACCTACATAGGTAAAATTTGCAGGGTGAAAGCCCAAAGTTCGACATTGTCGTGATTTTAATTTGGGGTTGCTGATTAAGTAAATGAGGTCATTTTGATTTCTTAGATGGCGAATAGAATATAAAGTTGCGTAAACTACATTACCTACTCCCACAAAGCTCGAAAGACATTCGAATATCAGGACGCTCCGTCTTGATGTTCAAATGATCAAAGCGGTACTAGCCCGTCGTCCCACAGTTTTAGTCCCTCATGGGGTAGGATGAGCCAATTTTCTCCTCCTTGGTCAAAATTTCCTCATAGTAAGTAGAGACCCTAGGGAGGACTTACACGGTGGAACCACGAACAAGTACAGTTACTCCCCCTGTGACCGTATGGTCATGAAAGTACGGGTGATTTTGCAAAGGTAATGGGTAACTCGACGTGACGCTGACTGTACAGTCATCGTCCTACTGTGATAAAATTGAAATTATGGATCATAGTAATAAAACAAAATAGATTCTATATAAATATTTAATCATCATCGGAAGATGAAGAATCGGATGATTCCCAGTGACGTTGACATTTTGCCGGTATTGTTGTAAATGGTGGTCATATTAAGCGACTATTTTAAAAATCACTTAATATGGTACGTATTACAACATCGGCATGTACTTTTTAATTTTGTCGTGTCAAACTGACAACGTTTCGTTCCAAAAGTTTGCAACTTCTGCTTCTTAAGGTCTTTTTTAGTGTAAACTTTTCACGATGTTACGTTTTGTTTGTTAAATTAATGTGTACCATAAAATACTCAAATTTTGTTCTTTCTAATGCTAAAAAAAATGGACTATAGTACCTTCGTATTTTTTTTAATCTTTCCTCAAAGTAGAAAATGCCTATGCCGGAATATGGTACATTTACCTTATTTCCTAACAATGAACTTTAAAAGAATTCGCGTCAGTCCGACTATGTAGCACTGTAGGGTGGGATTAGTTGTCCACCATAATAATTATTGTTGGAAAAGCCATTATCTCCCGTTAAATTAAGGTATTTTCTTCTTTTAGAAAAGCCCAAATAAATATTTTTTTGTGAAATTATGAGTAATGGCGTGAAGCTCTATACTTAGTTTTGTTTTTTTAGTCTAAGAGTAAGTACATATCTACAAACTCCGACAAACTTTCCACGAGCAAATAATTATCTACAAGACCGGTTAAAGATACAAAATTTTAATGTAAGAAAGACCAAGGTACGATCCTCTTAGACATTTTGTTTTTAGAAGCAAACCCTTGAATGTATTCTTCAAAGTTCAGATATGTCGGATAAAATATTTCATAAACTACTTAGTAGTTAAAATATTTTTGACCATACACAAATTCTAAAACATCATCCTCCTGACTACGTTTTTTTCATATACATACACATTTAAAGCATTACCTACCTAGCATTTATTAGCTATAAAAGACTTTTATAATTGTTCATTAATTACATACTTAGGTACGATTTTCAGCGAGACGTGGATTTTTAGTTAGGCTAAACAATTATGAATTAGGTATTTATTTACGACACTGGATGGCATTGTCTTCAACTTGCTAATACCTTTAATGCTATAAGCGGTACTTAATGTACATTCATAAATTTGGAGATACTTTTATGTAGGCTGTTTATTAAATATAATACATGGCTAGATCTTTATTATGAATTAAAAATTTAAAACTCTAAAAGTCATTTTTCGACAGCTGTCATAAATTTGTCACGTCACAAATAGTTTCGTTTCGCGCCGCGCGATACCGCCTATGTCACGGACCTCATGAAATATTTACAACTATTATTTCAAAATGAGGTGACGTGGATTGTTAACACAAGACAGATAAAATATTAATGCATTCCATACATATCTGACATAATAACTAATTTCGTGTTAAGAAAATGGCTGGTGTCCCAGTTAAGTTGGGGTCTATATTGTCTTTCTGTGTCGTGCTGTATGCCGTATATTTCCGCAAAAATGACGTTGGGGATGTTAGACTTTCGCCGGTAAAGGATCATCTATTATATTTGGAGAGCGAAAACAAAGTAGCGGTCGGGACGCTTCAGCCGAAAGTTGCGCTAGGTTACGGCGCTTGCCATGACCTATTCGTGAACGCAACATCATTTCTCGACTACAAAGATCTGAAAGGCAGCCCGGAACATTTCAACGAAATATCCAGTAACGAAGAATTTCTCAAAAGTTTTGCCTATTTCTTCAAACATGGTGCAGCTGCAGAGTAAGCCAAATAACTTATTATTACTTACTAAATAAATCCTCTTATATTGATATTTAAGTATGTCACTAATAACGCTTTAATTTCTACGTTTCAGGAGGTTTATGTCCAACTCAGTATTGTATGATCAACTTATTCGGAAAGCATTGAAACTGCCCGATACAAGATGGGCCATTGGAGGAAATGCTCCTCTTATGGCTAAAAGATTCTTTATGGAAGGGTGGGAAGTCCTTTTGGCGGCAAAGATGAGTGACAAACTTAAAGAATACATTCCTGATGATATACAGATTGTAGGCAATGCAGAGAATGAAGAAATAAAAGATGATGTTCACATGATATTAGAATACAAAGCAGATGAGAAGTTTGGCATTTATAAAGCACCCAGAGCCAACAGATATATTATGCACAATGATGAGAACAATCCTTTACTTAGTTCCTTAGAGAAATTTGGAGAATATTTGCCAGTTTTTAATCCTAACTTACTAGTCATTAGCGGATTACAAATGATGGACAACTATCCATTTAAGAAAGGTGATGTTAAAGGTACAAATTATTTGATATTTGTAATTAAAGTTTATAGTGAATGTCTTGTACACATTGTCTAATCATTTCCTCTTATAACTTTGTACTTTGAACTATTGTTCAAGGAAACATGAGATACAACTTTTAGTGTAAAATTTAATACTTATACCCAACTTCATAATCCAATTATTTATTAAATACTCACCTTTCCTATTCATTTGTGTTTCAGATTTAAGAGCTGAAAGACTGGATTTAGTAGAAGAACAAATTTTATCTCAACCACTTTCAACATTAACCCACTTTGAGATGGCTAGCTATGTAGATTTAGATCTCCTACTGCATCTCACTGAAAAGGTACTACCCTATGTTGACTCAGTGGGCATGAATGAACAAGAACTGTCTAATATATGCAGTGTACTTGAGTCGGGAGAAGTTAGTGTTGTAGCCGACTCCAACCCCAGGGTGGCTACAGCCCTGGACCAAATGCGAAAGATATTCAATCTTATAAGGCTGAAAAACAAAGCACATGGGAACAAGAGGAAATTGACACGCATTCATGTGCACACACTGGCTTATCAGGCCATTTTGACTGTAAAGAATTCAAATTGGAAGAGAACACCAGCTGCTGTTGCTAAGGCCTCATTGACTGCTCATCGATATGTCTGCAACAACCAGAACATAGTCCTGGACAAATCAAAGCTACTGCTCGATGACAGTTTTTCTACGACAACTGACAATGATAACAACAGCAGGGTGTTCTTTGAGCCCTCAAAACCAGTTTCGTGTTGGGATGAGGTACTAGAGAATGAAAATGTTGAAATTTGTGTTGCCCCAGTCCTCATTTGTACTGAAGCACAGCTGACTGCGGGAGCTGGAGACAACATTTCAGCAGCAGGATTGGTTTTACAAGTCGAGAAGTAAATCTATGTTATTTAATTATTTGAACAATGTATAATTTTACTTATTTAATATTTATGATGTTACTATATTCATTCCATTGAAATGTCGTTGTGATTGTATAGATACTTAATGTTGTGCCATTTTAAAATATCACATTTTTATCTGTAACTGAAAGACTTGCCACTGTAGAAGTACAACGTAATTTGGAATTTGTATGTAATTATATTGACTGCTTTGTTATCAAATCTTATGATTTAATTAATGTGTTCTTAGTTCTTTAAATAATTGTTTTATGATTTTGGTTTAAGGCTTAATTTTATATTATTTTGAGCTACTTTTGTGCTATTTTTACAACATTCCTAGCTACATTTAAGGTGGATATTAAAGTTATTGTTGTTTGATGCTATCAAAGTTATGAAATTATAGAAGAACAATTGGATTACAAAACTTATTTATTTACATGCTGCAATAAATATAATTTATTTACATAGTTGTTTTTATGCAACAACACCATTGAAACATAATATATTTTTATACAAAAAGAAAAAAACTTATCAACATTTGTCATAATTTTGCTAACAATAAATTTGATAGAACAGATCATTTCCATTTTAATAATAATGATATGATCGTAACCTAGTGGTTCCTACATTCTAATATCATATAATACAGGTATGTAAATTACTTACTATATAAATTGGTAGGCAATTCCTATTAATCATAACATGCAATAAAATATAACACTAAAAATTAGTCACACTTCAGTCTTACGGGACTTAGGTATATAAATACATAACAGTAATCAAAATTTAATCATCAAACTTAATCTTCTTATTTGGTGGCTTTGCTGTTTCTTTGTAAGGATCATAGAGACCACTTCTGACAAATCTTTTTGCTGCTTCAATATTAACAGTTGGTCTCTTGTCTCTATCTTTGTATTCTTGCCACTTGAGCATCACTACTTTAATCCTTTGAAGCTCGTCTTTAATTGGATGTTTCGATGGATCTATGCCTTGTATGCGAAGATGTACCCAGTGTAAGGAGTTCAATGTGAATGCCAGAAATAGATCGAGCTCAATTTGCGCCGGAAGAGTCAGCTTGTCATAATGTTCTTTCAATGGCAACAACTGGTCCAATACCTTCTGTAATTCTTTCATGTTCTCGACTAGATTTTCACAGTTGTTTACGAAATCTTTGTCACTTGCAAGTTCACCGTAATCCAAGTTCCAATCCATGTTTATTGTAGAAATTTGCAGTGAGACCAGACGAAGTGTTTCAATATGTGTTTAAATCGCTTTTAAACTTATTAAAAGCTAATGAAACCACGCCGTTTTGAGAATATAACCAAACAATTAATTTTGACAGGTAATGTCAAATCAAATAGAAATATATGTTCGGCTGTCATTTTAGCGATCTTTGACCACCACAGATAATAAGTCAGTACATACAACATGTTTATTTCATTTTCAAGTCAATAATATGTACATATTTTATGTACTTAATATAAATGTATGTTTCAATGCTTTCCATACAATTTATACATACATAATTTAAGTAGGTGGTTAATTATTGGTGCATAAATTGTTGTTCCTCAAAAGAACTCACGCCTATTTTGTACGTTAAATCGGTTCGTCAGATAATAGAGATAATCCCTAACACATAGTGAGGATTCCATAAAAGGAGCATTATTTTTACTCGTCCCTCTGTATATATGTAAAGAATTTATAATCCTAATAATGCTACATGGAACTGAAGTTATCAGCTCTTTACATTATTAATAGAATCGTCAACATACATGCCTGTATGTTGATGTCACTACAAAACCAAAAAATGGTGTGCGTTTAAAGAAAACAGCGTTAATAAATCAGAATTATTTATTTGAGGAAGAAACACAATTATAATTTGCAGTTAGTAAGATGATCAATCAGTGTACTTCAATATTTTTACTCTAGTTACAATAAGTTGTTCAATACATTTCACATTCATATTAAGGTCCTAATGATAACTGATGAAAATTTCTTAATCAAAGAGATTATATCAATCGTCTAAGTATTCAAAAGGTTCTGGTGGTTCAGGTTCCTTTTCTTCCTCGGTTTTCGGTCCAAACGCTGCTACGGGCTCCACAAGGACTTGCTCGCCATCTCCGGAATGGTTCAACATAACAATGCCTCCAATGCTAATATCTTTCAAAGCCGTAAATCCGGAACCATCAACAATTGTAATGGATTTAAGCTGTTGACGCATGACCCTTGCTGGGTTATTGAGGATCTCAAATGTAGGCTCAGGCTCTTTCTTTTCCTTTGTTTCTTTTTCTTCCCCTTCTTTTTCTTCTTTCTTAGCATCCTTTGATGATCCAGCATCCTTGTCAGTTTTACCATGAACTGTAATGTTAGGATTGGGGGACTTGGATGGTTTCTTTTCTTCTTCATCAACATCCATTTTGGAAGTGGTTGAAGAAGTTACGCTGCTGGCTGAACCTTCCGTGCCATGCGCCCTCCTGCGGGCACGCGCTGCGGCAATACTGAGCACAGCAGTGGTGACCCTTTCTCTTTCCTCACGTTTCTTCTCCTCCAAAGGAGCAGGATAGGCATAGAGGGACGGTTTTGAGTTCGACTTGATATCCATTTGTGGCATTTTCAAGTCGGAATTTAGGGCAATGAGGCAAGTTGGTGTGAAAGCCAATGACAAGCAGTGGGCTAGTGGGAACCAGTACCAATACTGAGTGAAAACTAACATACCCACAACAGCAAGCATGTTCATGTGGCCAGTTCTGTTTTGCAGCGAGACAGTGACATTTCGGCCGCCTGCATCGATGATACCTTGAGCCAAGATGGCGCCGAACTTCGCCATAACATCTTCGTGTTTGTTAGATATTACTTGCGCATAGAGCTGGCGGAAATATGTAACTTTAGGGCAAAGTGCTTCAGTTTGTTGAATTAAGATCATTGCAGACGCAATGAGAGCTCCTTGCCTCACAAAATTAATAGGATCGAACTTCACCATAGGCTCCAAAAGGCCAATGGCTTCGCGGTTTCCAGTGCCTGCACAAGCGATACCAAGAGCCATAGCAGCACCATATCGGACATGAGGGTTGTAAGATTCAGCCAATAAAGATACGACTGATGGGCATTGCTCAGGTGTTCTGAATAGTAAGAATCCGAGTGCAGTCACAGCTGCGCGACGCACGTCATCGTTGACATCTGAGACGGCGACGTGAAGCAACGTACGAATGGAGTCATTGTTACCAGTGCCACAGTACGCAGTAGCGATAGTGTAGCATCCAGCACGTCGCAACAATGGGTCCTTATCTCTCAATAATTGTTGAACTAAGGCATCGGCTTCCTCAAGTCTTCCGTACATGGTAAAGGCAATACCGACAGCCAATCCACGCAAGATTTTCTCATGCTGGGTCTCCTGTGCATAAGCAACCATGTCTTCAATGGCCGCAGCATGACGTGATCCCAACATGACCATACCCATAGCGATACCAGCTGCCTCGCCAGTGACGGCGTCATCTTGATACAGGTTGAACTTGAGTTGTTCATATACATCTTGCCTATGTGTGCCCATGGCTGCCAAACCGAGACCTAGACAGCCACCATGTCTCACCATTTCATTCTGAGCATCTTTTAATTGTGTTAAAAGGTAATCAATGATATTGGCACCATGGTTGGCATGAATTAAGCCAAGGGCATACAAGCCACCACCTTCAGAATAGCCTGATGATGGTCCGGCTTCTTTAGGCAAATAAGATTGCATGAGAGCCAAGGATTCATTTTCGTGACCTCTATGTATGACTCCAAGGGAGGCTGTGACAGTTAATTTAGCCCAGTTAGTGGCCCGCGCTAGCCATTCTAAGTTATCTCTCAAAAATTGGTCACTTGTTGTACCGGCATGCATGAATGCATTAGCAATCACTGTCGCTGTGTGGCAAATAGAGACTCTTATAGCATCCTTTGTATTCTTTAAAATCAACATGTCAGCATGGTTTGACCGGATCAAAAATTGTAATTGAAGTCCGATAGAAACATCGCCTCCTAGAATTGAGATAAGTTTTTCCACCCTTCTCTGATGTTCCTTTTCTTCATCATTAAGACTATCAATATCCCTCTCTGGCTTTTTAGTTTCTTCTGGCTGTGTCTGATCTACTTCCATTGATGATTCTGGGAAAGGACCGCCCTGTGGTTGAGGTTTTCCACCAAGGGCGCTGGGTATTGGAGCGGTACTTCTTAGAGCTTGTAGAACCCTGCCTAAAAATTGTTGTGTAGCTGAATCATATAAATCAAAACCGATTTGATATGCCATCAGGACTGATTCTTGAGGTCCATGTGTCAGTTTGTCAAGAATTTCAGCCACTGAAAGAGGGTCTTCAAGGAAGATCAGGCATTGACACATATTGACATAGTCAGGTATGTTGAGGCCTCTGTAGAGACCGACCAGTGAGCGCAGGACAGTGCTGCGGAAGCCCCTGTTTTGCAGCAGGCTCATTGCAACTTGGAAAGCATACTGAAGCATTCCTGAAAGTAAAAATAAATTGTAATTAGGACCATATTCTAAAAACATTTACTCAAGTTTCATTTGAGTTTAATTTCATTATTTTCATTAAGAAATAAACTAATAATTTTTTTAATTTATAGTAAGGACTAAGGACTAAATATTATGCTTGCACTTTGGACACCAGTATCCATAGCACAAGCATAAGTCCTTCGTTTTACCCAGCTAAAACATAAAATAACACCAAGATTCCATAAATAGGAGTATCAAGATTCTATATACAGTGGACCCCCCCGGTAAGTTTGCAGGGCAGTGTCGGATTAGCGAATTTGTTGGATTAAAGAGTACAGCCTAAGACCTCCTATAGTCCTGTTTTGTGCTTTCGCTCCTGAGCTTGTGACGACATTACTAGGTACGAATACGTAATACACAATGAATACACACTAAACAATAAACACACGCTAGACAGCACCGCTATCTTCATCACATGTAGTCAAATTCAAACTAAGCAATCAGAATCAAAACAATACTCTACGCGTTGAGCACAATAGTGGTGGTGCATACAAGTTATAACTTGTTCAACCAAGCATTAGCAAAGATTTTGATAAAAATATTCAATACATAATAAATAATAGACCATGTCCGATTACAGGGGGTGCCGGATAAGCCAGGGGCCAGATTATCGGGGGTCCACTGTATAGGATAAGCTACACTATAAACTCAAACCCTGTTCATCACACAAAATATTTTTTTTACATAGCTAACTAACTAACTAACTAACTAAACTTCACGCCACTTCCCTAGCGGGGTAGGCAGAGAGAACCGAACGCCATATGGCACGATCCTTACACATCCTTTTACATAGCTACTTTGCAGAAAAATAGTAAATATCAGTGAACATTACGAAATTCACCACCATTTCTTAATTAATACATCAAACTTGAATCAACACTTAATTTTAGCTGGAACTCATTGTCAAGTTCCAGCGAGCAAGAGTTTATATATAAAAGTATTATTACTTTTCCAGATCTCAAGCCTACAAATAATATACCTTATTGTGTAATTCATTGTCTTGCTCCTTTATGTTGAAAAACTAGTATGAAAAACAGAAAGTAGCAAGTCATCATAACCCAAACAAACAGTTCAATAAAAGAAAACCACATGTAACTATTTGGAATACAAAACATACATGAGTTTCTATGAAACATTCAACTTATCTGTTTTGTTATTGTGCTTGTTGTTAAACAAAGGAATTTGTGATTACCTGCTATATCATCAGATTTCATGATCGATTCCTCGAAGATGTCCATCCGACGGGTCTCCAGGGCCAGCCCTAGAGCCTGTCTGTACTGGCCATCGTCCAGACATCGCTGGAACATCCGGTTCACAATGGCTTCCAGACGAGGGTCGATAGCTTCCCCGTTGTTGTCCACGAACAACACCTTCCGCTTCTGAGTGTAGAAGTCGATAGCCTTCGCGATCGTCGTGTCAACATACTCGTTGCGTGCGTTCACGTCGAACAAGTCACCAGCTCCTAACGCGTACGTCAGTGAATCTTCAAACGCTCCCAAATGATAATACACTTTGCTAGCCACTAGCGCTGCCAGCTGATGCTGAGAAAACACTTTGTCTTCATGGAGGATCTCGATCTTTTCAATGGATTCCGAGATCTCAGGCCAGAACTCGTCGACGATGTTGTCCAACCTCTTCAAAGCAAACTCTTTTACCTCCGACATGGGTTCATCCAACAGGGATATAATCCCCGCGGCTGATGTGATGTTCATCTTGATTGTTAAACACTTATTTATTTATTAATATAGATATTATTTTCAATTAAAAGTAAAAATTCATGAACAGGCACAAATAAAACGATGATTTGACAAATTTATCATAGACATATTTTTTACTTTTTAGAATACTACAATATTGCCATAATAAATTAAAGGTCTTAGAAACAGAATGGGTATGTAATAACTTGAATTTTTATTTAACCCTTACGCAAATCAAGTTTAACTCCTTAATGTTTGCAATAAAGAAAAAACGTTTGAATTTAAATATATTTTAAATACTCTCTACAAAGGCTACTTATCCCACCCAATACGTTATTTGATTTGTATCAAATAATGGTTAGGACATGGCAATACATTCATCTAAAGGCAATGTAAACTACTTACGTCCGCTTTGAAACTTGATTAAGAATTGGGGTAATAACTAAGTTTTCTTCATTGTAGTTGTAGTAATTAATGAATCAATATAATTTATCATATCATATTTATTTATTTATGTAAAACAGCAATCAATTTTATCGGAGTTTGATAATCATTCAACGTTTTATTATTTAAAAAAATCTAACAATTACCATATGATTTTAAACGGTATTTGAACGACTATTGTGAGTTGTCAATTTTATGTCAAATACACATTTCTACATAAGAAATTAATTGCGAAGATTAGTCAGTAAAGTGAGCTTTTGCTTAAATTATACAAAATGTTGGACCTATTCAGCATCTTCAGTAAGGGAGGAATTGTCCTATGGTGCTTTCAAAGTACGAGTGATATATTTTCGCCATCGGTAAACGCTCTAATTCGCAGCGTAATTTTGCAAGTAAGTTGACGATGTCCTTCTGGCCTTGATAATAACAAGATTTGCCATCTGCGACGTGTACTTTTCCCTCAAAGTCATTAGGCTTTTGCTATTTTCCCTAAATATCAGTACAAATGTATGTCAACAGTTTGTTTCTACTGAGAAATATTTATCTTTTTAGGAGCGAACAGGGAATAATTCATTTAATCACAATGCCCTGACGCTGCAGTATAAGCTCGACAATGAGTTCGAGCTGGTTTTCGTGGTCGCCTACCAGCGCATTTTGCAGTTATCCTATGTGGATAAGTTCCTGAACGATGTCCACCTCGAATTCAGGGATAAGTACAAAAATGACCTGCAAGGAGGCAGTATAATGATGGACTTTAATTTTAAAGCATCTTTCGATAAAGTCCTGAAGGGATGTGAGATATGGGGTAAGAAATTCAACTTTTATTAATTTCCTCATCAATTCTTTATATATTTTAAACTCAAGAATGCCAGAATGTCACACGTATTTCCATTTTCCTTATCACTAATGTTGACAAGAAATATGCATTTGTTATTTTTGCATTCTCCACTTGATTATATTGCGTATTTATAAATTACATGCATTTGCAACTATTTATTGAGCAGCAGATACTCTTAAAATTATTTTAAAATCAGTATATAATACTTTACAAAAAAATAAAGGAAATAGATTAACATAATATTAATTTTAGCTAAATCACAAGCTAAAATTCCAAAACAAATGAGAACTTTCGAAGACTCTCAAAAGTCCAAAAAGACTGTTGCTTCTATGATTGAGCGTAAAGGAGATGAAAAAGTTAATAAGAAATCAGGTGAGTGTTCTTAATTATATACCATAAATAGGGAATAACATCAATATATGGGTCCTGTTTACCTTAAGTATCTTGACAGTGTTATATAAAAATAACTGGTCTGTGGGTGAAAGTGATCAAAGATTGTGTAATATCTTGTTTTTTAAAAGATGCCCACGGTTTCACCCGCATTTATTGTTAATGTTATATAGCCTATAGCCTTCCTCCATAAATGGTCTATTTAACACAGAGAGAGGGGTGCTGGGGTGGTGGTGTTATGTGATGGGTCATTATGTTACATTCCCTAAAATATGGTTGAGTGAAGCGATGGCTTCGGGGGACTGGTCTGCTCTGGTCTGGTTAATTTATGCTTAAATTTTGTAAACATCGTTTTTTTATATTTTGGTGTCTGACAAGGCAACTTCATGACATGGTTCAGATGCAAATATGATCTATACACCCTTGTAAAATATGTTGTTGAAAAGAGTGACTACCAAGTTTCTTGCCGATTTCTTCTCGGTAGAAGCAATATTCCGAATCGGTGGTAGATTCATATTATAAGTTGATTTTCCTGTTGAATTGACGATTAATAAGTGTTTGTTTCAAACCTATTATTGGACCGGTAGTTCCTGAGCGCATTCAAGCAAACAAACAAATTTTTTAGCTTTATAATATATAACTTGTATAGATATTAATTTATATCATGCTACAGTGATTACAACATTGTGAGAAAAACCAGTTTAGATAACTCTTGTATTAATTTGTAATTGTCAGCCAATTTTCCTGTTTCCATCAATAGAATCCAAAAATGTCTGTTTACAAATGCTTCATTGTATTTTGACTGATTAACTTAACTATTGATAATATGCAAATCAAAGCATAGTATAGCAACTGGTAATGTTAATATAATATTAAAGTACAACTTTTGTGTTCTAATTGAACTACTTTGTACTGAATGAATAAACTGGCTATGTCATTGTTTATTGTGGAACCGAATTAGTCAATTCAAAGGTATGTCTAAGGAATATAAATTGACCATTTTATAATTTTTACAGTGAAAATAGTAGAAAATAAGAATTTGACCAATGGAAAGGTGGAAGTGTCACCAGAGATCGAAGATGACGTTATTGCAGCTAACAGGGCGAAGTTGGCGCAAAAACTTGCCTCCAAAGGCAAGAAAGAAGTTGTCAAGTATGTTATTTATTATTGTTTTGTTTTACTTATAATTACTTAATCAACAACAAATGTTTTATTCATATCTCTGAAGTTGTTTTTAAAGTAACACAAAATACTTCTTATTGGGGAAATTAATAACTTTCCATTTCTTAGAAAAAGTTATCAATTAAACACTGAAGGCAAATAAGTGAAACATTTTCAATTATTTTAAAATCGATTACTTCTCCTTAATGCACATACTATAGCGTTAAAAACAGAGAAATCCCTTAACCAAATATGAATCATAGTTTTACTCCCACTGGTTGCCACAATACTTAACTTACCACATAAAATTATATTAGACACAACTAAGTTGCAGTAACTTATTGCTTATATTAATAATGTGCAACTGTTTTGTATGAAATTTATATAAATTCCTCTCAAGCAATCATTATTGCAACTAGCAACTGTACCTTATAATATCTACTTTGTAGAAAACATTTTCAAAGAAGGATGTACGGGCATAAATATTGGAAACGGCATCTCGACTATTCAACCCGTACAATCTTCTTTTAAAATGAAATCTCACTCTCTAGTTTGATGTAGGAAATCACCTAAAAGCCCCAAGAATGAAGAGCGCGTGAAGCAGCCGCGCGTGTGGGCGCTGGGCGGCGACTCGCGCGACCTGCCCACGCTCGACTTCAGCACCGACAAGCCCGAGGACGCCGACGACAGGATCAAGGCTGACACTCAGGTTTGTAAGCCTCGTCTTAGCACAAACATTAGCACAACAAGCCTTAGCTTATCAAGCCTTAGATTGCTAACTTAACTATTGATAAAAAAATAAAGACTCCATTGGGAGTCTTACTGAAACACCTTCCTCACAAGCCGCAGTGACGGTTCAATACTAGATTTTCTGCAGGTGCAGCACCTTGGTTTCCGAAAAGCCTGGTTAGAAGACTGCAATATATTGAATTTATAGTTTACACGACTTGTCGAAAGTTTTTGTCATCCTTAGAAGCAATCTTCCCACCCTAAGCTAGGATATTGTTAACAAGTAATTCGTAAACTTTTACGACAGTCGAAAATGCAGTATTCTGTGAGCCCCTGCACTAAATGTTTATTCTTACAAATATAAAATTTATAAATTAAAGGTCCAATAATATATAACTAAGTCAGGTCTTATGTGCAAAAACTTGCATTTAAAATTTTACCACTTATGAAATTTTCTGTTCTTACTATTTCAGCTGATTGGGCAAATGACTGGAGCTATTCGCGACCTGGAGGTCGAGTCCGACGAGAGCAGCAGCGAAGACGAGGACGCTGGTGACGCTCAGCCGAGCCCCAAGAAATCTGGTGGAATGTTCAGCATTTTCAAGGGTAAGTTTTTAATTGTGTAGTCGTAGTAAGTTTATAACTTTCTAAGGGTTTGTTTGCTTGAAGCTTTTTTACATATTACGACAAGCCTTACTAAGGCTGAGGCCAAATGAACTTGATTTTTGAGTTGTAAGCCGCGTTATCTCGGTCGCGTAATTTACGCTGATTGATAGTTCGCTCGATCCATACAGTGACTCACAGCCGAACGCAATTTCTGTTCAACTTTAATTATGCAACTTAAAAAACACGACGCATAACTCACAAAATTACTCTTGTTTGGCCTCATACGTAGCCACGATCGTAGCAAATGGAAGGACGTGATATCTCTGCCTACCAGGAGTGTAGGCAGAGATCACGTTCTATAAACCCTGCCATTAAAAAGGCGTGATAATATGTGTGTGTGTGTGTATGTATGTGTTCGTACAAATTAGTGTCCCCGAAAAATCGATAGTTTTGCAATCGATCGTTTAACGGCCAAATCTATACAATCTATAGTATCGATAGTATCGACGTCTCTGTTATCGGGAAACAGCAATACTATCAATAATCGATACACAATCGATATTGGCCTAGCAAAACGGCGGCAAAACTAGTACAAATAGCAACAAAAGGTGTCTATTTATTTTGTTGCTATTTGTACCAGCTCAGATTTGATTATGTAACCTGAATGTCGTATTAGTGTTTTTTTGTGTGTAACCTGGTTTATACAGGTAATGACGTAATAATGTACGGCGTAATGTTTAGGCCTTAATTCTAACTGCGTCGAGTTTGTAATTGCACACAGATTACACTTGAGAAACATTTTCAACCTACTTTCAGTAAAATTTCATTGTTTTTTTTTATATGCACTATGTTTTTTAATTAATAA
Source organism: Glyphodes perspectalis (assembly GCA_951394215.1). Taxonomy (NCBI): domain Eukaryota; kingdom Metazoa; phylum Arthropoda; class Insecta; order Lepidoptera; family Crambidae; genus Glyphodes; species Glyphodes perspectalis. The sequence goes on along the minus strand of OX596211.1, from coordinate 11,059,743 downwards.
TAGATTGTAGTAGGTAGGTTATGGTTTGCGTGTTAACGTATTAGAAGCACTTATGATTTTTTTTATATTGTTTACCGCCCCTTCTTAGGTATTATCCATCTAAGAAAAACTATTTTTTGTATTGTTGGTCTTGTAAGTTTATTTGCAATTTAGCTAGCAGACCATCAAAGGGGGTATTTGGACACCACATCATAATCTAAAAATTAAAGGGACACGAATAATTAAAAACATTTTCATTCCAGCTGATATAATTTTTGTCACCTATTACTTAAACTTCTATTTAAATTAAATTTTCAAACTATATTGTAGTAGTAATATGACGTCACTCGGCTCTTAATAACGTACGAAATATTTTGATTACTCAAAAAAGTAAGCCAGTTGCTTAGGCTGTCATTAATCCTATTGTATCGTTTTATCAGGTCTGGTCGGATCCAAGGCCCTGACGGAGGAGACGATGCGGCCGGCGCTGGACAAGATGCGCGACCACCTGATCGCGAAGAACGTTGCCGCCGACATCGCCAACAAGCTCTGCGATTCGGTTTCCGCTAAGCTCGAAGGAAGGGTGAGTAGTTGAAGATATGTTGGTGAAGGATGGTGTATATGAAACAGTGTCAAGATTCGTAGCTTACAAGCCAAAGGGACAATAATATCTCATTTAGAAATAAAAAAATAAATACTTTTGCCCATCTAATTCTAAATTAGAATCAGATGTACAATTTTTTTTTTTAAATATTAACGTAATGTAAAACCGGGCTCTGTTGTTTATATTTGAAAGGGGAATCGAATAACGTTCAAGATACTTTATAATTGGGATGTTGACTGGCTAGTCAATTGAGATACATTTTAAGAGCTGTCAAAACGAAATCACTTCATAGATTTTGTATGGGCTTGTCAACGTGTGATGTCACTAGTTTGTATAGTCAACTGACTTAATATTAAGCAGTTCTTGTAAAATTAAAAATCTTAGACTCAATATGATTGAAAATCAATAAGGCTTAACAGCATACTACGATACTTTCTTTTATGGAATTGATATTTCAAAATTAAATATAAATGGTGTCAACATCCCAATCATATTAAATGAAGACGCATTGATTTAATGGGTACATCCCTTTGGGATAAATTTGGCGATATGATTTATCATAATTTTGGTGCACTTGCGACTTTTTGACAGTAAATTTTTCTTAAAGCTCATTTCTCTTTAGACTCGGCGTACCCCTTCGGGGATTGTATATGTATTTATTTTAGGCTAATCTGTTTTAATGTTCGTGGGCAGGTGCTGGGCACGTTCGAGAGCGTGGCGAAGACGGTGCAGGCGACGCTGACGGAGTCGCTGGTGCAGATCCTGTCGCCCAAGCGCCGCGTCGACATCCTGCGCGACGCGCTGCACGCCAAGGAGCAGGGCCGCCCCTACGTCATGACCTTCTGCGGGGTAATGTACCCTGTTTAGTTTGACCATCTCCCATAGGAGTGTAGGTGCTTTCATCTTCGAAGCAGAGATTTAGAGAACAGACTTAAGTGAATGACTTAACGTAAAGTCATGATATTTATATTATAGGATATCAACCAAGCAAATTAGATTTGTATCACAAAGAGCTGGTTTATGTTTTGACTATATTGGATAGCATATCGGTTTCTTATATGAATTCATTTTATATCATAATGTTTTGACTTTACAAAGTTATTTATCAAACAATAAGTCATTGAATTAATGAAGGTACTGATATACTATTGTTATTTGTTCAATATGCGGGTAGTGTTTAACTAGAGTGATGCCATTGGTACCCTGGATGGGTGCAGGATCATGCGCATGCGCTGTCATATAAGCTCGGACCGCGCGCATACACTTGTTACAGCTATTTATCTTTCAGGTGAACGGCGTGGGCAAGTCGACGAACCTAGCCAAGATCTGCTTCTGGCTGATCGAGAACGACATGTCGGTGCTGATCGCGGCGTGCGACACGTTCCGCGCGGGCGCCGTCGAGCAGCTGCGCACGCACGCGCGCCGCCTCAACGCGCTGCACCCGCCGCGCGCGCACGCCGGCCGCCAGATGGTGCATCTGTACGAGAAGGGATACGGTGAGGCGTCGCCCCGCGCGGGTGCTCCTTGTTGACGATACGGTGTCCCGGACTGGGGGTACATTTATGTGGCTTTCAAGGTTTTTGGAAAAATGACGATTTAAAAGTGTTGTTTTGAGGCATACGTAAATAAATATTATGTAATATTTTAATGACTTCTCAACTTCCCTTATACTTTGGTATTCAGCCTATTTGGCTACTTGTATTGGCCATAAAATATTCGGTCGAATACCAAATAATAGAAAAAAACGTGTCAAATCAGTTACTAATTTAAAATATTCACAGATAAGTAGGTTTTTTTTATTTGATTCAGTTTCATTTCATAGTGACCAATATATATTTTTTTTTGCAAATGAAACAAAATCGCTCTCAGCACAGTTACCGAACCGGAAACCGTTTCCCCGAAGGGCTTAGCCGTACAATGCGGAAGGAAAGCCCTCATCCGCGTGATCTGCTAGATTGTTGAATAACTGTAACGTGTTTATGGTGCGGTGCGCACGCGCAGGCAAGGACGCGGCGGGCATCGCGCTGGAGGCCATCCGCTACGCGAGCGACGCGCGCGCCGACGTCGTGCTGGTGGACACGGCCGGCCGCATGCAGGACAACGAGCCGCTCATGCGCGCGCTCGCCAAGCTCATCAAGGTGACGACACCGACACGCTATGATGCCTCCCGCAACCCAGCTGGGCTACAATTTTAGCTGTGCTTGATCCAGGGACATCAGCTGGTTCGATGCCACTGGATTTCAATACCTATTGGAGATCGGAATACTGGATCAAGCTATCCAGCTAGGTCTAGTACAAGTTTAGCTCTGCTGGATCTAGCAAAAAATGTCGCTGGATTGTAATCCCTATTTGTGACATATGCTTGCCTTTGGGCTGTGCCCAGTATGCGTGTTTACTAGTGGTACAATTGCGGCTCGCTTGAGATGCACTTGCCTTTAGACAGTAAACGTGTCGTGTATTATTGTATGAGTGGTATAAATGTGAGAGCTTGTGGGTGTGTTTGATTTCTTTATTTTTTATGCTCTAAATAAAGATGCCTGTTGAACTTTTTTTGCTATACTAGCATCCCTTGTATGTCAGGCGCAATACTTCAACTGTCTCCTTGACAAAACGGTGATATGAGAAATAATTCTCGATGTTCGCACTTGTTAGTAGTTTCTTAGTAACTTAAAAGTCACATAGTCATAATAAAATAAACGTACGCAGGTGAACGAGCCGGACATGGTGCTGTTCGTGGGCGAGGCTCTAGTGGGCAACGAGGCGGTGGACCAGCTGGTGAAGTTCAACCAGGCGCTGGCGGACCACAGCGCGTCGAACGCGCCGCACGTCATCGACGGCATCGTGCTCACCAAGTTCGACACGATCGACGACAAGGTGGGCGCCGCCATCTCCATGACGTACATCACGGGGCAGCCCATCGTGTTCGTGGGCACGGGACAGACCTACGCCGACCTCAAGGCGCTCAACGCGCGCGCCGTCGTGCAGGCGCTCATGAAGTAGCCGCCTGCAGCCGCCAGGGGGAGCTGTACGGGGACGGGCTGTCACCTGCAGCTGCCAGGGGGCGCTGTACGGGGACGGACTGTCGCCTGCAGCCGCCAGGGGGCGCTGTACGGGGACGGACTGTCGCCTACAGCCGCCAGGGGGCGCTGTACGGGGACGGACTGTCGCTTGCTGCCGCCAGGGGGCGCTGTACGGTGATGGACTTGTCGCCTGCTGCCGCCAGGGGGCGCTGCGCTGTGATACACTTGTCGCTTGCTACCACCCCTTTATGGAAGTACTGAAGATTCCCGATTATCCGAATTTGTATGTCTTAGCTACATTTGCTGCCGCCTCTATTCTATTGTATTAAAACAAATTATTTGCAAAATATTTAATATTGAGTCTCCATTGTAATATTTACTAGCTACACGCAGAAAGATTGCCGATGACTACCCTTCCCACCTCCACCGACCGGGTACCGGACTCGTGTCATGACGTCATTTCTGCGAACGAATAATATTACATAAATTACGTTCGAAATTTTAATCAGTATTTACGAGGTATTATTAGGTAAAACACTTGTCAAGTTTAAACGGGAGACGAATTGGCCGTGACGTTTTACTGACATTAACTAACCATTACTTCTTGGGTGGATTATAATAAAGGACATACTACTACCATTTTCCGTCGCCTGCGCAGCGCCTTATTGAGAGTCACTTTAGTGCCATGCATTTTTAATATGCCAGTTATTGAGCAAAGAGCATTTTGATATGTATAATTTGTTTCAATGAAAATCGATAATACATCCGCTTAAACAAATTTTTAATACTCAACTGTAATCGATTTGAACCATTTTTACCGAATATTTGAGATTCTCTGAACATGTTTTATTTTATTTTTAATGTGTAATTGCTGGCATGGTACTAAAGAGCTATGATCAATTAAAATACAAATAATAGTCTTGTCGCAAAAGCATGTATCGTAGACAGTATACAGTAACTTTCTAAATAGCAAATTTTTAGCTGAAAACATATATTTGAATTTAAAAAAGAAAATAAGGTATATTTTACAAGAACACCTTTACGTCTATGGAGTTTTTACTAGATTAAAGAATAATTATTATTACAAATTAAGAAAGTGTTCTAGAAAATTGTTTCTCAAACTGCCTGTTACTGCATGCAACCGTAATATTTTTATGAAAGTACATAGAAAAGGTTATAATAGTATAATGTGTGAAAAATAATATATTCCATGATAAAATTGCTATGAATTATTTGTTAAAGTTAAATCAGAGTACTTATAATATGTTATTATTGCATACTATACAAAATATTATTATGAGAATTATAAATTTTACTTATTAATATTTAAGGCCGCGTTTACACCGAACGTTTAGTAAGCTGCTGAATGAGTTTAGAAATGTTGTTCAGTGTGAAAGTCACAGACTCGTATATGAGGCAAACATTCACAAAACTCTAACTAACTAACTAAACTTTACGCCACTTCCCTATCGGGGCAGGTAGAAAGAACCGTACGCCATATGGCATGTACAAATACGCTACACTTTCTTTTGTTAATAACAAGTTTAAAAAGTCTTACACGTAATATCTGCATTACCGCATGAATTTAATATGCGTTCTAATACTTTAGATTTTGTATTCATATTTGGCTGCCTATTATGCGTTCAGTGTATCAACGGCCTAAAACGGTTTGGTTTTATAAGTATCTGGTGAGGCAATTAAATTGTGACCAATAAATTTATTCCATTTATCTATAGAGACGGATAAACGATGTTTATTTTTTTTCAATAAAATATTTTTAATATAATTTGTTTTTTTTTTGGTGAAATTACAGGGTTTTGTTTATGTAGATCGATATATTTTCATATTGGTTTTTAATTTTTGTATTAGCGCTCGACACAAGTGTTTTGTACGAATTATAGGAAATATGACGCGAGTAGTTGTTTACAAACATAGTGTAATAGGATAGTTAACATCATTTGCGTGGGATAACTAAATTCATAATGATCTCACAGATTTCAAAATGATAATAGCAAATCGTGACGTCACGTTTTGCTGTGCTTGCTAACCACTTAATAATTTAAAAGAAGTGGTTCCGAACCTTGGTAAAACAAATATTCTTAATTATTATTACTTATCTCCGTAATATTTGCGATGTCTCTGTAAGTACCTATGTATGCGGGTATATATGCCCATCTAGTTATATTTTGAAGTGTCTCATTAATCTATTTCGTAGGAAGTGGGGTGACGGGAAAATAAAGGTTGGGAACCACTGTTTTAAAGCAATTAAAAATATAATTGAATATGTTGTCTTACGAAAGTGTGAAATTTATTTGCGTATGGTGTCAACATTCCTATTGTATACGTATATAATAAAAAATTATACCGTTTAGGCTCATTACCCGATTTGCGGTATATAATCTCGAAATGGTTATTATAATGTGCCTTGTCTCGCTCACACGTGGCGAGACACAACTGTACCAGCCGAAGATTCGATTACTGCCTCTTTGTTACCTAGATGTAATTAGCAACATTGTAAAATCGCTTTAAAGATAGCCAGTGTTTCTTAAACTGTAAAATTTTCAACCTACAGCCTAGGACAGTTATTGATTGTATTGTGAAGTTTTGGATTAGAAGTATCAATGATTTGGGTAATAATTTAAGTATTAGCTCGATCCACGGATATGCATGCATGTGAAAAGAAATATGTTCATCACGTTCATAATGGTTTGATGCCCTCTTGTCGCCCTACGGTTCGTAGTAGGTATTTATTATATTCTACATCATTTATTAAAAAAAGGATAAGAAACACTGGCATAATGGTATCAGCATACAATAATTGAAGTTTTCCACTAGCTGTGATGGTTTTTAATAGTTTTTTATATTATAAAACATGAATTTAATATGAAAAATATAATTGTAAATATTTATTAGTACCTGACAAACATTGTTCTACCTTCCTCGCGGGTAATGATTTATTTTAGCTTCAAAGCATTTGTTATATTGACTTGTATTACTATTCACGTCATAATTATCGCAACATACATTTGTGCACCATTTCTCTATGAACTTATGTTGTGTGATATAAAGTTATATATATATACTTATGATCAAAAGTTTATATATACCTATATTTAAATTTTTTCAATTCATATTTCCTATTTCAATTTGTGTCTACACGTTTGTATTGTATCTAATACAAAAAATATCTCGAGAATAAATAAATAAAGTATACATATTACGGATGTTCTTTCAATAATTATTTGTTAACAGCACCCCCAGATTTCGCTAAAATGTTGTGCGGCCGGTCTCGAATTTTACTAAACTAAACTTGACGCCACTGTAGCCCAAATTTGTGTTTGGTTGAATTATATTTTAACATGTCTAAACGGTTGATGGACCTTATAATGTAAAACACGGTAAAGTGCATTAAGCCGCCAAACGACATTATTTTCACTATCAATTTAATAGTAGATATTATGATTTAATAGCTCTCGAAGTATAATTTAAATATCCTATTATCCTTTTTTATTCAAGTGTAAATGAGATTAATGTACCTATACCTACGTCAAATGTGAGTTCCCTACATCAATCGCAAACACAGCAAATGTTAAAAGCATAACCCTCCTTCGCGCCGCACAGCCGGGTTTATAGGAGACTTGGCCCCAGTTAACCGCGCCAATGGTTACCGTAATTCGTTTGAGGTAAGAGTATGCGTCTATTTATTACATCACACAATTAGCGTGCTAATTCAAAACGTCCAATATTTTTATTGACCTTCTAATTAAGCGGCATCCTTATTATAGTTTAAATTTACAATGGTCAAACTATGAATTGAGGCATTTTGTGCGTACGGCGCTGTGAGGTAGCTCTTGTTTGTGCTGTGTACAGGAGAGCGGGGAAGATGGAGAGAACATATCAATACGTGAAAAGATCCTTGTTGACGTTTAAGTTAGAACAATGTTGCTGGTTGGCGCCTATAAGAGTAGGCCTTTGTGTAATTGCTTATCTTAATATAGTGATATCGGTAAGTAATACTTTCTTCTACGGGGAGTTCCCTGGATAGGTGAATGATTGTGATGATTTGTATCTTTCTCATCAAGGTTTATAAATCTAGTTAGATTTTAAGATATTGGGCGCGCAGTTATCATTACATAAAAAATATTTTACTTAAGTACAATCTATTTGCTGACGTAACCCTTTTATTGAAATGGGATAAAATTATATTTCTACAAATAGATTAATATCTAACAATTTTTTTTGCACGTCCTTTTTTTTTGCCCTACCAGCACCTCGAGGTCATAGGTCAGTAGGATAATATCGCATAGTAGGATACTATCGCAAACCTTTACCTCAAACAAAATACATACACATACACAATGCAATATAGATAGTTGAATTGTAACTGTAACAATTTTGTGTAACTATACTTACATACAAATAAAATAAAAAAAATACTTGAATGCAACCGCTCGAATGAAGAATGTCTCACCCTACCCTAACTGCAGAAAAATCACTGCTATAACGTATGTACATCTGTCTTCCAGCTAATATCATTAGTAGGCATAGCCAATGAGAGTTTCTCCCCGACCATAATGAAGATCCAGGATCTGCTCATCCCGGACAACGTGTCGAAGCCAATCCCCATTCTAGCGTACTGCACCGAGCTGGCTTTCAACGTTCTTCTTCTGGCTGCAATGTATCGGGTCAGTAGGTATTATATTCTCGTAACGAGGACGTTTTAAGTTAGGTAGGTAGGTATTTAAGTTGTTAACGTGAAAATTGGCACATAATGCACCTACTTGCTTCTTACGATGTAGGTACCGGAATATCTACAAAATAGAGACTTTGCTTGTGAGTCTTAATTGAATTGTGAATTTTTAAAAACCATCTCAAGGTTCCTTTAAAAAACATAGCCAAATTTAATTGGAATCTGTTAAATATTTTAGGCGTGACGACAGTACTAGACAAGCAAGACAAGAGTTACACTCGCATTTTCTAAACTTACTAATATTCTTAGGCTCCGAAACTATTGGACCGATTTGGAAAATTCTTTCACCAATGAAAAGCTACTTTATTAGCGAGTAACGTAGGCTATATTTCATCCCCGTATTAATACCTACGGGAAAGGGAACTACGCGGGTAAAACCGCAGGGCGCTGCTATAAGTAATATTAGTAAAGGATGTTATTGTAGCTACCAATAGAAGCGGTAGTAGCTTCATGGTAGACTCTAAATCTCTTCCCTAGAGGTGCGTGCGGGTTCAAGAGGGAAAACATCGTGATGAAACCTGCACATTCCAATAATTATGGATGTGTAACCATGATCCAAATTGTCTGGTTCCCCTATTACGGGTTACGAAGGTCAAATCGGCTGTCGCTTTGATGTAATTACCAGACTCGCTAAATCTTGGATTATAGTCTAAGCGGAACCCGCTAAGCACGGGACAACGCTAGGAGGATAATGATGTTATTGTGCCAATACTTGGGATAATTACTAACTTACTTTGTGGCTTCCACAGAAAGACATCGTGTTATCCCGCGTGTTCATGTACTACAATATGACCACCATTATCGCGTCCACGCTCTTCTACTCCATGGTGATACCGGCCATAGACGTCATACTCACGGTCACCATTATATTCAGTTTGCGTAAGTGTGCATTTGTTCAATGAGATACTTCGTCAACCTAAAGGTTGTATGGAAGCAGATCAGACATGAGCGTAGGATACAGGCTTATCTTCAAGGGGTGGGGCAGAAGTATGAACTAAGTAAGCGATCTTCATTCATCGATACCTACTGCTTTGTTTCACGCGGTTATTTTTAAAGTGCCTAGATGAATATTTGATTTTGTAATTATATTACACTTTTCAAAACTAATATGTAACATTTATATGGGGAACTATAGACAAGAGGCCCTTTACATTGATAAGGCTAATACGGCGTTGGTTACGCCCCTGATCCCAGGATTTTACGATATTATTAAGTTTAAGAGTTTCCTATCTTTAAAAACACAAAGAGTTATATCTAGAAATATTCATATTTTTTAACAGGGAAACCTTTAAAACAAATGTGTTAATTATATTTCAGTATTCCAAATCTACGTACTCGTACTAGTCCGAAGCGTAATCGTCAAGATTCAGGAAGAGGCAGCGACCAAAAACGGTAATGTTCCAACAGAATTCGTGTTTAGCACATTAAAAAAAGAAAATACGGAACAGGAGAAAAGCGAGATAGCAGAAGAGCCAAGCACGAGCGACCAAGGGGCGGTTGCTGAGGAACCGAAGGAGAAGGAAAAGTTGGAGACTGTTGAGGAGCACCCGAGTGAAGTCAGGATTGAGTTGAACCCTTGATTGCGGTACCCGCATATATCAATATTGCAGACGATTTGATACGAAAAACCTAAAGATTAGATATACATTTTTTTCTAATGTCAAACTGATACTTGAAATCACGGACTAGTAAAAAAAGAAGGATTCCACGCTATCATACTATAGCGTGAAGCCACGTATAGGCATCTTGAGTGAGATACCTATGGATACCAGATATCGGATATCTGTCATTTGGTGCACTTATTATGTCAATACGTGACGTAAGTTGCGTGTCAAGGTGGAGCACCTGAGGAGCTTCAATGTCTAGTTAGTGGCGCGGTGTCCTTCTTTTTTCACTAGTCCGTGTTTGAAATAGGTTTATTTTATTATTTTTTTAGGTTATATAACATTATTTCCCAATATTACTTATACCACAGAGTAATAATATACTACGTCTTAAACTTAACGACATTTTCTACAAAATGGCAAATAGATACCTACAATACAATGTCAGAACTTTAATATATCAATATTTTTTTATTGGCAGAGAATCTATAATTTTCATTCCTAATAGATGTTATTCAGAATCGACAATTATGTATTTATAAATAAGTGCAGTGTCTATAGATTAAAGATATTTACAATACAAGGCAGACTATGATACATAAGTGCCCTCGATTCCAAATCTGATTATATTATCAATCAAACTAAAAGTTAAGCTATATATACATACATAAAATAAATTTAGATTTATTACTTACTATGTAGATACACAAGATATTAAGTATCAATATATTTATAAAAAATATATACAAACATATTATTTCCGCAATAATAAAGATATTTCCACAGAAATCGCAGTCTTTCTTTATTATATTAGATACCTGTCAGCGCCGGATGTGCTTTATTTTTTAATGAAATATAATCATCAAATAAAACACAAGTATGGAGTCACAATCAGATTTTGTACTCGTCAAACATAGAGTCAATTAGTGAACAAAATATTACTCTCTTTAACAAAACACTTACTGACGTAAAAAAAAAATCACAATTGAAAGATCAAAGTATCACACTTAAGGTGATTATTACATATAAATGTTTAAAACCTTTAGTCTATTTTAAGTAGGTCTTAAAAGTATAGAATAAAGAACATTTGTCCTTAAAAGCTTTAAAAAATCTTTATAAGTAAGACTCGTGTTGCAGTAATAGAAATCAATCAGTATTTATTCTAGTAATAATATTGATTTTCCTATAGATGCTCGAAATGTTATTTCATGGCTTAATGATGAATGTTTACAATCTAATTAACTTTAGATAGAAAATATTAATTGCTTTGGTCAGATAGTGACATAGAAATTTGTTTAATGTTTGGTTTGTGAATATTATGTTTTTTAGATTTTGCGTGAAAACATTTGTATGACATCATTTAGTTATAATTATTTTGCAATTGTTGACAGTGAAATAATAGCATTTAACATTTAAATTCAATGGCAATATGTCTGGCATAGTTAAATATGAATTATAAGTGATTTGTTACTAGAACTATCAAAATCATTATTTTGAAAATATGTTAACCTAATACTATTGGTAGTTGTATAGCCAGTATCTATTCCAAAATCTGAGAATTGCTAATAATTATATAGTATTCTGCTTATAATTATTGATTATACCTAGGTATAATGTACAAAAAATAATGGCACGAACAATTAAGTACCTGTCGCTGACTTAAACTTTCAACAACGTCCAATCTTGTTCTAGGCTATTTTGCTATACCTGAATAACAACTTATAGGTCTTACTTATCATTGACCAGCTTTTTGTCATTTTATTGACTACCTTAATTGTCATTTTATTGACTACCTTAATTCTTAGTGGACAGATGTTGTTCAGGCATAATAATAATTATCCTGTATATTGGTACACATATCATACATATTAAGTGTAATAATTGGCTACTTGACTCAATTTTTTACAGTACTTTAATGATGAGATTACAAAAAATATTGCTTACATATTTTTTCTTTTGTTTATTAAACGCGTTAAAGTTCCGCGTGACGTCATTGTTCCGTAAAATTTTGAACAACTGACGTTAAACCCACTCCAGTTCATTGAAGCGCTGTATCTTTGTAATTTTTCGGGTACTAGATAAAGCAAAAAATACGTCTTCAATATTTTTTGATCTTCTGACTTACGGATAAAAAAAATATTTGAGTAAAGTAGCCAATTACTATGTCGTAAATATTTAAACGAGAAGTCCAGAGCAATGAAATGAGTGTGCGGTATAATAGTTACCCTGTTAATTGGTTAGCTTATGTAAAAGCTTTACTATATTGGTAACATTTTATCAAGAGGTCCGGGATAATGAAATGAGTCTGCCACTGCATAAATGGGTAAATGCTCTAACATTGATTTGCATCACTGTTATTCGTAAAATAATAGTTCATTGTAGTTAGGTATAATAATACCAATTCAAAATTAAATATTGCCTGCAAAGCTGATATAAATGTATGTTCAGTTATTTACGTCGCCGACTGTACTGTACGGTAAAAAGAGTTTTTATCGACGCGCTTAATTTTCGTAAAGCCTTCAAGTTAACATGTACATGTAGTGCATAAGTTAACATGTGTATGTATGTAGAAATGCTGTTAATATTTTTGGACATTATCTAATATGTTTCTGTTCTTTCTGCCTACACCGCTAGGGAAGTGGCGTGAAGTTTAGTTAGTTATCTAATATGTTTAAGGTCGCACTCCTCTGACCTCGACCGATTTAAATTAATTTATTTGTAGGTATGAGAATATATCTTAATGTATTTTTCACCCTATCCCCACCCCCCATTTTCTAATGGCAGAACAACGGTTGCCAGTTAAGCTAATAGCTGTATATAATTATAATTTGTTTGTTTATTTTAAAACTAAAAATACCTAAATCAAATAAGATAAAATACAAAAATACAAGACTTAAAACCTTTTAATTTTTTTTTACTACTACGACTGCCACTTTCATTCCTTGCTCTGGACTTGTTAATAACAACACGTTATAACTTATACAATACTATTTAACAAGTATAGTTTTACATCAGAGTCAAAAAATAAGCCGCCACGGCGCGTACCAAGCGTTTGAACAGTTACTTCTGAATGTTCATCTTGTTGAAGCTACTGGCTAATCCGCGACCTGAAATTAATACAATATGCTGTATTTCCAGATTTCATTTGTGATTTCATCTGTATTTGAAGACGGATGAATTAATAGAGGTTACAAGACACCATAGTCTTGTAAGATGTCAAGCTTGTGCAAGGTTATTTGTGAGATGTATAATTTGCGATTTTTTTTTAGTTTAAAAGTTATATACTCGCACGTCAAAATACTTATTTGATTTAACAAAACAAATGTTATTACAAAAAGTGTAGGTAATTTACTCTATTTAAATTTTATATTACATGTTTTATTGTAAAATGTGTAAGAAAGGAGATATTATAAAAAAACTGGTTTTAGGCGCCATATTTTTAATTTGGCGGCTTGAGCTACAGAGACTCGAGATGGCAAAGTTGAGATTAAGGAAGAGCTCAGCAAAATTGATAAAATCACCATTTTTTTTAAATCCCGGAAAACTATCCAAGTAACCTCGTTAATTCGAACCGTATGACTGTACTATACGGTGTATTCAAGTTGTACGCTGTTGCCGACGTAAGCCACAGCGAGCGGTCCAGCGATTCAGTCACACTATAGCCACTGAATCTTTCATAATTTTTTTTTTCACCCGGAGAAATGCGTTACGCATACCACTTCGCCCTGGGGGGACGAGATGGTTATGTGGGACTCCCTGGGACCTCTGCATCAGCAGACCCCCTCTCCGGTCAAGATGGTAACGGCCGGGGTACACATACATACATACATAACATCACGCCCATAATCCCCGAAGGGGTAGGCAGAGTCAAAGGGGCAGCATGCCCCTTCAACCACATTCAGCCAAAAATAAAGTCGGGCTAGGTTAGATGGAAAATTGTGAAAAAGCAGTGACAAGCGGCTAACCTGTCGCCTACACAATCACACACCCAAAATCCGATATACTATTAGTCGCCTTTTACGACATGCTAGGCAAGAACCACAGTTGGCATATTATTTTTAAGTCCTAAACCAACATGGGACAGTGGGCTGGGTTGGATGGAAAGCTGTGAAAAAGGAGTGACAAGTGGCTAGCTCGTCGCCTACTCAATCTCATACCCAAAAGCCCGTAAACCATTAGTCGCCTTTTAGGACATGCTAGGCAAGAACCACAGTTGGCACATTCTTTTTTTTTGTCCCAGATCAACATGGGCCAAGTCCCAGACCAACATGGGACAAACGGCCGGGGTATACCCACTAACTGGGACTGGACAACGACTGAGGTTTTCGCGGTGCCCCTAAGGAATCCTCCGCCAGGCCGCGGCGTCAACCCGCTATCGGGCGCCCGCGCATCTCTCATACATACCCCGTCCATGGCCAGCTGATAGCGAAGGGAAGTTGGCCTCAGTGAGTTCAGGCGCAGGTCGGATCGCTTGCGAATCTAAAACATGAAGTGAGTAAAATCAACTTTAAAGACAAGAACAAGTGATTCAAAATTATTTCAAAAGGATTAATATGAACTAATTAAACTTACAATCGGTCTTTGGCATACGGAGCGAGACGTGAGTCCTCTTTTCTTTTTTCGTGCCTGCAGATACAAAAAACAAAACGGATATCAAATGGATGTATTACTATACATACTAATATATAAGAATATGTAAATGATAAGTATAAAAGACGGGCAAAGACAGATAATTCGAAATAACAAATTAGTTTTATCATCTAGAAATATTACTATCGAGCAGGAACTGCAATTGTACTCACTTTCTGCCGTAGTATTTATTGTGGAATCATTGAACGAGTCGCTAAAAGCTGAAGTGTTGCTTGAAGCTACCGGGAACTAAAAAAAATACAAAAATGTGTTAATGTCAGGTTCTCAATCTCAAAAAAAAATTCTACACAAGTATGTTTCTACTAAGTCGAGTTGATTGTTTATTTTAACCTCCCTTGGTATGTCGGTGACCTTAATAAGGTCGCTGCCGCTATCTTGGCGGCTTTAAAAAAATATATGGCACATTGGTCAGCGACAGACCTCTTTTTGTATGGTCTCATTAAAAGCCGACGAAACTTAGTTTTATGTTATATGTGTTATAAATTGTTTGATAGGTAATTTAATGAATATTCTTGTATAATTTTAATATAGCCCCGGAATAATTTTTTTTACAATTCATATTTTTTTGGGAAACCAGGTAATTTTGCGAACATCATCGACCATTACGTCAGGTTTTCAAAATGGCGAATATACACCGCTATTTTTTTTTACCAACAGTTGAGAGGTCAGCTGTGAAATACTCAAATATAAAATCCTCCTAACCGATATCGGTCACGGCGGTCAATCTCAACGAGGATTAGCAGGAGGTATTATAGTGCACAAGTGTGTGCACACAGGTGCACTCTCTGTTCCTTCACTCTCATAGTCCGGTGAGACGGCAATTCGACATGACCGGAGAGAGGTCAGGCGCAAGACCAACGGCTTAACGTTTCCGAGACACGGGTGATTAAACTGCCCACTTCCTGACTCCGAGTAATTTCAATATTGAAATAACCAGCCACAAATTTTTGGCCCGACCCGGGATTTGAACCCGGGACTTCTAAGTCTTTTGGCGGCGCATGCTACCACTAGTCCAACGAGGCAGTCAACTCAAATATGTACCTATGCCAAAGCAATTAAAAATCAAATTTTACATGTGATTGATGATATCTATGTTTAAATATGCGTTTTTAGAAACTCTGTGTTAAAAATATCAGTGTATGTATATTGTCGACATCCCTACTGTAGAATTGTACTACTCTGTGTAAATAAATGTTCTTTTTCATTAGCTTGTCTACTACAACTAAGAAAAATAGATTAACTTTTCCAAACTAAAATAAATACCTACTTATTTTGAAAGCTTACCATATTAGCGACAGAAGGACCCGCGCGTTCTTTCTTTTGCTCCTTGAGTGTGAGTATAGTCTGAAAAATTAAGTGATGATCTTCATTAAGTAGTTTATTAACAATGGTCAATGTTATGGGCAAATTTAGATTAATGTATGGACTTTATTGAAACTTCACAATAGTATAGCTCATACATCAGAATACCACATAGGCTATGTTTTATCTATGTACTACGTAGGTGAAGCTGCGGGCAGAAGCTAGTAAATAATCAGTGGCTTACGTCATATAGTTACACGGCAAAGTACCATGGGCCCTCGATTATTTTATGTGGTATATGGTTTTTTCCTCTTATTCAAGGTTATTATGGTGTATCCATAAACAAGGCAGATAAAAAAAGCAACCCATCAAATTTTCGACTAATATCTGTTTTGCCAGACATAGCAAAAAAAAAAAATAATATATAGTCAATTAAAATCTTATTTTGAACAAAAAAAAATTACATTTTAAACAATTTGGCTTTAGTTTTTTGCCAGATTTTTCTCGGTAGATGCAACATTCCAAACGGGTGGTAGAATCATATCGCTTTAACTGATTTTGACGATTTATAAGTGTATCTTTGAAACGTATATAAATAGTAGTAAATAAATGTTCAATATTCGGTCACATCGAGGTCGTAGTCGTGCGGCACGTGGCGGCCGGGCCGCAGCGGCAGGCCGCGCGCGGGGCAGCAGCTGTCGAGCAGCGTGTACGCGCGCCGCGTGCAGCGCGCCAGCGAGCACTCCGCCGCGCGGTCCGCTGCCTCGTGCACCTGCCAGCGGCGGCGCGGGGACAGATATACGTACAGGAAATAACATTAAGGAGCCCCGCACACATTCTCACTAAAAAATACACCCACTTTAAATAAATAAATATCAGACTTCATCACATACATTGATCTGACTCCGAGGTAAGTAGCTTAAGCACTTGTGTTACGGATATCAGAAACAACAGTGGTATTACAAATATATACTTAGATATTGAATATTAACACCCAGACACAGAACAAACACAAGTATTCATCATACGAATATTTGTCCTGGGTGGGGATCGAACCCACAACTCTTGGCGCATGGGGCAGGGTCACTACCGAATGCGCCATCGAGCTTGTCAAAACTTTCATTTCCAATAAATACCCTAGGCGCGACAGCCACCTAACAGACTGTAAGCTTTGCAGCTAAGGGTCTTCCCCAGGAGTCAGGGCGCCTTGAGCACTCCCAGATCCCTATTTAGAGAAAATCATCACCCTACGGACGGGTTCTAGGCGAATTCATGAGTCTTTGGCATTGAACGCTGACTGGAGTAGTTCTAGTATTATACTGATTCGTATTACCTACACGTTGCTGCGACCGACTACCTAATGAAGGTAGCAGGATACAAGCAACGCCGGACCGTCGTTGTCAAAGACTATAGGAGAGGAATGGCTGTCTTTCGGCCTATACTGATCTTGATATCTACTTGGCATGTATCTCTGGACTTTTAGTGTGTATTTATAATAATACATCAGCAGTGATAAAAAAGTCATGAAACTTGCACATTCAAATACTTAAAAATGCATGTTGAAACATGCATAATTTATAAATCAGGTAAAATTACAATACAATGAACCTGACATCTAACTAATACGGGTTACGATGCCCAGATGGCTGTCGCTTAAACGTAACAATCACACTTGCAAGATCTGGGATCAAGGTCGAAGCTAATTTTAAAAACTCGACATAACATAACACAAGGTATATAATAAAGTCTGTTCTCACCTCACAACCTATTCCAGGCGTGTACTTGAACTGGTCCTTCTTAAGCTGCGCCAGAGCGAGGGACTCCCGCGGGAAGCCCTCGTCACTGCGACTCTTAATAGCGTTGATGAGAGTGAAGAACAGAAGGTCCAGCTTGTATATGCGGAATATGCTGTCGTCCTCCGCTGCAAACAAACCCACTTAATTGTCCATACATACATATCATCACGCCCGTACCTAATCCCCGAAGGGCTAGGCAGGGTCAAAGGGGCAGCTAGACTCCTAAACCACATTCAGCCAAAAAAATAAAACGGGGTTGTATTAGCTAAAAAAACTGTGAAAAAGTAGTGACAAGTGGCTAGCTCGTCGCCTACACAAATCACATACCCAAAACCCGATATATCATTCGTCGCCTTTTGCGATATGCTAGGCAAGGAACATTTACATTGGCACATTCTTTTTAAGACCAACATGGGACCACCCAGTTTATCGTCCATGTTATTTTAATATACAGAAAAAATTATATAAAGGCATTCCTAATGTTTGAAAGGACATGGTCTACTTAATGCAGTGGACAAATTTATGGTGTCTGAATTTCATACGGGCGAAGCCGCGAGCAAAAACTAGTTATCAGAAAAAACTGCCGACCGATAAGTGAAAAATCAACACTAAGTAATTTTAAAGCATGCTGTGAAATTTATATTACCTGCACGGCTGCACATTTGTATAATAAAGTCTTGAACAGGAATAACTTTATCAGGCATTGTGAAAAGAGGTGGCATTGTCTTGGCATTACGATCCTTCTGCTTTAAGTAGTCAATTACATTGGCTAGGATTTGAAAGTAGTTGCTCTTCTTCTGTGTCTCATCTGGCATTTCTAAACCAATCTCTTGACTCCCAAGTTTGACATCATATGCATAACCCACAGGAATTTGTCCTGGAAAGATGTAATAATTAATTGCAACCTTCTGATTTACAAAGAATTAAGTCTAATAATGAGTATAGCGTTAGCAAAGACTTCGCTCAGTAGGTCACAGCTGACGCACATTACATATATATACAGTATATAAGCCTCGTTTGTTTCGCCTGTTTCACTCGTCATCTCCCTACTCAAGAGTCAAAATTAGTATCACAACATTTTTAAAGATGTCGCGCAGATCACTGTGAAATGTAAAAATTGTAGTCGAGACAACATT
This sequence comes from Glyphodes perspectalis, assembly GCA_951394215.1. Lineage (NCBI taxonomy): Eukaryota > Metazoa > Arthropoda > Insecta > Lepidoptera > Crambidae > Glyphodes > Glyphodes perspectalis. The sequence continues at coordinate 11,040,902 of OX596211.1, read as the reverse complement.
TTAAGCAAACAAAAAAAATATATATTAAATAACCACAGATAAATTACAAATGATTTGCCATGATTGCTATGAACTCTCAGAATAGATATTTATCACCAGGGCCGTATTGAATAATGTTTGGGCAAAAAATAATTTCGGGCCCTTTTTTGGAAAGCAAAGAACACAAATATTTCTGCATGGGTTTTTGTTGAGCAAAATCTTCTGTTATATCCTGAAAGATATCTTTTTTCAGGATAATGGTCAATTTCTTAGTCCTATAGGGCCCTGGGCATGAGCCTTGTGTGCCCATATGGTAAACACGGTATTGTTCACAGCCCCCAACTAGGGCAGGACACTAGGGCTTCATAAATCTAGGTTAAGAATTCTGATTTATTACTATATCTTAAAGTTACATGTATGTTTTGTTACCTGGATTAATTATTTCATGATAGTGATCTAGAATACCATCTTGGAGGTTAAAGCGTAGTATAGTACTTTCTGCAATAAGATATTGTGAGCCCGTTTTGCAGTAATAGTTTACATCCATTATATAAAAGTCTTCATGAATTATAGCTGAAAACAAAATAATCTTGATTATTAAATAGTTTAATAAAATAAATTATAGTTTAGTTTATTAATCAAAACATTTTGATCCTATTGATCATATCCATATTATCATCACGTTATTTATAAATATTTATGAAGTATTTGTTAGTCTGTTTGATTGTTCTAGCTAACTCTGAAACAGTTACAAGATTTTAACAGGACTTGGAAAAATCTTTTGTTGAAGGCTGGGCTATTATTCAGAAAAAATCATTAGGGTTCTGCAAAAGTATTAAATTCTCAATTGTTACAAGTGGATACAGAAAGTAAATTTTTTATTGGTACCTCCATTGAAACTTTTTAATTTCACAATGTTGTTTATATCTTGGCGCTCTGCTTCCTCAGCATCCCGCAGCTCTTTCTCCTGCCTATCTATCTCGGACAATGGTACTCCTGTTGAGGTGAATTTCCTTTCAGGAGCCTTTCCCTTTCTAGCCATCTCTTCAAACTTGGTACGCACCTGTGGTGGTGCATCCTAAGTAATGTATGTATTGTATTAGTCACAAATTTATTCTAATAAAAAAATAGATACTATTCTCAAAACGGCTGCCAACTGCCAAAAAATCAAATCAACTCATGACAATCACTACAGATACGCAATTATTAATATTATTTGTAATATAATTAAAACTCAGTTATACTTGAACTGCTTTGCTTGGTAATGGTTATATATTATGCTGAGAAACTCTATTATTAGCTTAGTGTTTATGTACTATAGTTTTATGAATGCATGATTATTGTAAAACTGCTGTTGAGTTTCCTAATAAATAAATAAAATCTACATAAAAATAATGACCCGCCCCAGCTTCACACGGTGAGCAAAAATAATATGAAACTTCATGTTATTTTTGCTTGCCGTGTATCACTCTATCTTTTGGTGAAATCCACATTTAAATTCTTAGCACAATCTATACTTATAATAAATCTGTAGAGAGGTCAATTCCGTACATGAAATATTTTTTCAAAATAACTATCAGGGGGTGATTAGTGATTGATACTGATGCCAAAAATGCAATCAGTAAAATTTTTGTCTGTCTGTTTGTCTGTCGGTCTGTCTGTCTGTATGTTCCTTATAGAAACAAAAACGACTCGACCGATTATAACGAAACTTGGTACAATTATTTTTCATACTCCAGGGCAGGTTATAGTATACTTTTCATGACGCTAAAATCAATAGTAGTGAAGGGAAACGTTGGGAAAACGGGAGAAGTTACCCTATTTTTTAAGCTTCCGTCGCGTGTGCAGCCCTTAGGGTTAAAGTTACATAGAAATCATGTATGACGGAAATAGTCTTTATAATATTAACCATTAACGCGGGTGACACCGCTGGCACAACTAGTTTAAAATATCAAAGAAAAAAGACTTTGTTTCATATTGTGTATTGATAAAATGAATTGTTCAAGTATAACAGTTAATTTTATTTTTAGTTTGAGGGTAATTATTGAAGACAGCTGAACGAATTTAAATAACTTTCTTGATCAATTTATTAGTAGAATATTGTATGTATGAAAGAAATAGTTACTACTTAAATAAAGGTTAATAACATGGAAGATAGTTATAAACCTATTTGTTTATACATATAAATAGATACATGAACAACTATTTGATTAGCTAATCTAGCATATTATAATAGTTTCCTATCTCCAGTTTTAAGTTGAGTAAGGATTATGTAAAAATACCCTCAAAAACCACTCAAGAAATCCCAGGTGGACATATCCTAGTAAAACAATACAATTGTCAAGACTAAAAATGATAAAGATTATTTTGCATGTCAAACATTTTTTTTGCCTTACCAGCACCTTCATGGGTATGGCCTGCTGAGAAGAGGTGGCGTGAGAAACTCACAGATGGCCTTTTTTAAATGCATTCATATGTACATATCTAATTTTGCGACTTTATAAATTTCACTGTGCATGCAAGCAGACTATCATGCATATATTTATATCATTTAAATAATCTTCTACTTTGTAGTAACCCTTTAAGATTAAACATGATTTAATAAAAATCTTAAACTTATTTATGGGTAATTCAATTACATTTTGAGGCAATTTATTAAATATTTTTAAGCTTAGGCCTACAAATAAGCTACTTATCTTACCTAGTCTGAGTTTAGGAATGGCAAGTTTGTGGATATTTCTTGTATTACAAAGTCAATCTGCCTTGTTTATCTTTAATGATGCTGATTTTTACAATCAATATCTTTACCATAAAAATTTTAATTACGGACTTTTAGATTAGAGAATTTTTTATACCTTACTATATATTATACTGAGCACAAAGAATGACAAGTTGAAAATGTGTATATAGATTCTAAGTATAAAAATTAAACAATTCTCAATACATGATGGTTTGATATTCAACACTCATGGCTCGCAAAGATTTTGAAATAGTTAACAGCCAGCCAAGATAACGGTTGACCAAAATTATCGTTACCTTCCACAAGGGACCTGCAGCTTCAGCAACTTCCGACATATGGCCATAATTGATGCCTTTTTTCTTCTGTTGCTCTCTAAAGTCTACCATGTAATAGTAAAAAGCATTTTTTGGCTGTTTCTTCGGCATTTTAACTGATTTACCTATTTAAAGATACGTTTCAAATCTTTTGCCGGCAAGCAAAAAGTTTACTTTTGATGGCTAATTTGACATGTCAATTTTACATTGACAGTTTTACTTTTTTATTATACATTTGACAACTTTTTGACATTGCTGTAATCTGTGGTTCGATAAAAGATTTCTGCTAATCGATAATAGTGATGTGCAAAACAATCGAACAGATGAATTTTGATTTTTATAAATTAATATTAAAATTAAATATGTATGTAAGTACTTTATTCAAATTGCAAATTTAAAAAAACTTTTAAAATATCTTTGCACCTAGCAAGTAACTGCTATTTTAAATACATACATAACATCACACCCATAATCCCCAAAGGGGTAGTCAGAGTCTAAGAGGCAGCAGACCCTTTTAACCACATTTATCCATAAACAAACTGGGCGTAGTTAGATGGAAAACTGTGAAAAAGTAGTGAAAAGTGGCTAGCTTGTCGCCTACACAATCACATACCCAAAACCCCATATACCATTAATTGTCTTTTACGACATGCTAGGCAAGAACCATAGTTGGCAGTTAAATCCCAGACCAACATGAGATATTTTCTTTAAACAATGTAACTTTTTATGTTAACACATTTGGGATTTGAGATGGCTTTGTTATAACGTAACTGTTAATGTGATGTCATCCTTTACATGTAACGGTAGCACTATAAGAGATAGTAAAAATATATACCAGACTACATCACATATATTATTCTGACTTCGATGTAAGTAGCTTTTAAGCCCCTGTGTTACGGATATCAGAAACAACAATAGTATTACAAATATATACCTAAATAAAAATTAATATTGGATATTAACACAGAACAAACACAAGTATTCATCATACGAATATTTGTCCTGATATTTGGATCGAACCCACAACTCTTGGGGCACTGTTACTTCCGAATGAGCCATCGAGCTTGTCAAGATAATAGAACATGACACGTTGGCATGAGTACTCAGCGTTTGGTGACATGAACAGCAATGTATGCCAATTTAATGGTATGGCCAATACCTGTTATCATGTCATCAAATAGTCACATTATCCCTCAATAGAATCGTTGATTTTATAATGTTTTCTGATATAAATTGGTGACGCTCTCACACATGTTCGACATCATGCTTAATTACTATTAATAACGTTTCGGCCGGTCTTAGATTGCCGACGAAGAGGACGAGCTGGGTGTTGTCGTTGCCCACCTCCCTATCCTCAGCAACCCGACAGGAGTTAACTGCCGTTGCGTTGCGGTGGGCGTGGGAGGGCTGGCACTCCCTCACGTAAAGGGCCTCGCTCTCAATTTGGATCGTCGGGTGAAAGGTGGCCCCCCCGACGAGACGCTCTCCGCGTGTCCCTCTGGTATAGCAGAGAGCACAACGCGAGAGTTTGCCCACGACGCCGGTCACGGAGACGATCGGCGACTGATTTCTGGGCGGAGAGGGTTGAGACTGCTGGGTGGCCTAGCACGTCTCGACGATGCGAGCGTGCTCGGTGTTGTGCATCCGACGCCTAACGACCGTGAGGTGCACAACATTGAACAACGCCGCACGAGGTGAGCCGCGCTGTGCGGCACGCGCGCCCCCGGTGGAGCTGCCGTATAGTCCCGGCGGTGGGGATACCGGCTCCTCCGGAACTGCGCATCGGGAGGCCCGAATGGGGGGCTCCGAATACTCCTGTGGTATCCCTGCCTGTCGTAGGAGGCGGCTTAAAGGGCCTTTGGGGTTGTGGAGTGTTTGCGGGGGGGCCTGCATTCACTTAGTTCAAGCAGCCCCAGAGAAGATGACGACACGTGGATCCTCGTCCGTTAAATAGGATGGGGTCATGTGTCACCCCATCCTATCCGTGTTCTGGGGGCGATGTTGCCTCTCCCTCGAGATGCGCCGCATGGATCGTGTAGAGTCCCGCAGTGGGGAGCCCGGAATCTGCGCCACGCCCAAAGAATGTCCACCGTGAGGTTTAGTCGGCAGTGGAGTGTTTTTCCCAGACAGTTCTGAGTCCGACACATCCCTTTTAGGCCGAACCTAGGTTTACCTGGACGGTGCGTAAATGCATTTCTCACGACACTTTATGAAATACCACTATCTCATGCTAAAGTCACATCATGAAAGGGCCAACTCCACAATTAGACCAAGATAACATAGCTATAATTTACTGATAGATAGAAATTAACATAGGCTTACAAGCTGTTTAATTTTTAATTAATCTTTGATATCTAGGCAAGATAGATAAAAAAAAAATTTGTTATACCTATTACACAATTTCAGAATTCTGTACGATATTGTTTTTTCTTGATTTACATCAATTTCAATCGACATTTTAGTCAATCTATTCATTGAAAGGCTCAACCCTACTAATGACATTTCGCTTTCGTGTTGAGTGGATGGGACGAGATGTTTTAGCGAGCGAGTTATTTTGTAAATTAAATTTTTTAATGTACATGAATTTTGACTAGATACCAACAGTTAAAGTTACAAAATTTAATGTGGATATTGCATAAATTTGCTCACATTACTTTTCCTATGTGCAGATAACATACGTGTTACTGTTTTTTACGGTGTTTTGCAGCCGCTGGCTTAAAGTTTATTGGTATGTTTAAAGTTTCTTTGGATCATTTAAGATAATTAGCTGTACTATCGGTTTCTCAACATGTTCAAATCTGTCTGCTGAACGGTGTAATATGTGGTGGTGTGTAATAAGAGTGTTAGTGCGACTTGTTCCTAGGTGTCTAACCAGATCGTCCTAGCGTGTCACATAGATCTGTTCTAAATTATCAATATCCGGCGCACTATTGAGCTAGCACCTCGCATAGCTACGGCCAACCACTACACACGAGTTCTGTGCTATGATTTACTGGAGTATAAGTTACCAAATCACCTTTCATTTAATAAATAGGTACTGCTTTTAAAATGTTAATATAAATTAGTTTCTATTTATTACACATTTATTGCCAAAATATATAACCACTATTCAGAGTTTCTGTTTAAAAATTAAATTAATGTAATTTTATTGTGATATAATAAAATTGTTTGTCACCAGCATAAATTTTCATAGAGAACATTAAAATATGCATAGATACTGTAAAATCTATAAAAACCCCTGTTTTGTTAACAATGTGAATTTATCTTATTGATTTAGGTAGCAAGAACTTCCTCATCTTAATAATTTTATTGGCATAAAATGGTTATTATAAAGAATAATTAAAATGAAAAGACATAATTTTACATAAGTACATAACACTATGCCTGTAGTCTCCAAAGGGGTAGGCAGAGTCAAAGAAACCGGATGCCCCTTTGACCACATTCAGCCATAAATAAAACTGAGCTGGCTTAGATAAAAAATTGTGAAAAAATAATGACAAGTAGCCAGCTCATCGCCTACAATATCACATACCAAAATCTGATATAAAATTAGGCACCTTTTACAACATGCTAGGCAAGGAACACAGTTGGCACATTCTTTTGAAGTTCCAGACCAATAGGGGAAAAGACACAAATTGTTTTTTTTGAAATTACATTAATATTAAAAATTGCACTCTATAATTGTTACATTTACCACATAATTAGTTACATATGAATGCTTTAGACATTACATATACTTTCTTAAAGATATTGGTATTTATTTCAGTTATATTTAGGTGTTTTAATGAATGGATAATGAAGAATTGGCACCAATAAAAAAAAATATAATGACATTCAATAATTACATATTTTAAACAATTATTTTCTGAAGAATCAGATTTTCTGAAAGTGTTAAAGTTAGTGTAAATGTTTACAGAATCCTGACAGGTCTGAATTTGAATAGTTATGTCTGTATTATGCAAGTTTTTGTCGTAATCACCTGATAGAGAATGACGGAAAAGGATTAGCTTTTATAAATTTACTATGTGTAGTGTTTTAATTCAACCTTCAATTGTTTATTCAAATTATCGTCTATCTAGACACATTGCAGGATAAAGGGACATCAATTGGTTGTAAATTTTTCCTCTCATTATTATTCCTTTATCGCTATTGATAGCAGTGTAAGGTAGGTGTTTACATAGTTATTAAGGGGTAATTTAGCAATACTTTACCTTTAAACCAAGTTTTTAGACTTTATATTACTGATATTAGTATTGTGAATGTACAAATACTTGGTATGATTCAATGTTGTTTATGGTTAAATATATGTCTATGGCCAATTTGTGAAGGAAATTATAATACAAACACAGATGTATTACAAATAAACAATAAGGTAATGTATGAATAACTGCACTGAAACCATTATGAAATCTATTATAGCCTTTTCAATGTTAGATTGTAATGCCATTATGTATGGCAAACAAAATTATGGATTTAACTAACTAACTAATCAAACTTCACGCCACTTCCCTAGCGGGGTAGGCAGAGAGAACCGAACGCCATATGGCATGATGCTTACACACCTCACTCGCCTCTTCAACATTCACGATCCTTATGGATCTTATGGAATTATGAATTTAATTTTAGAACAATATGTTTATTTATTTTGATTGTCGGTTATTAGAAGATTAATGTTATAATTATACAATTTGAATGGTACCTGTTTATAATTTTTGGAAATTTCCTTTGCAATGGCTGAATGTTTAGTCCTATCTTTTCGATTCTTATTGCTATGAGATTTATAAAAATACAAAAAATTCAAATGCGCCCAGTTGGCGCTATGATGCCACGCGGTACGTACTTATGCAACAGGCGTGGGTTCGATTTCCGAAGCAACAACAAATAGTTATGGAAGAGGTATTTATCTCGTGTCTTCCTGTTTCTGGTACAATCGTTATTCAGATTTTAGTCAAACAAACAACTTAGCTACTACCTTGGAATTTAATGTACAGACATGGTGTTGATTAATCAATGTTTACTGTAATTAATGCAAATTGTCTCTGGCTTGTATTGATGCATCCTGATTTGTTGCAGACGTCGCCGATGCAACGGGCACGCCGGGACGCGATGACGCCGCGACCATGACGAAACACTACTCTAATGGGCACATGACGTTCAATGACTACTTTATGATGTACCTAGCGAGATGGAAGCGCGCCGCCGTAGTACTGCTCTTCATCTGGATCGGTGTCACCTACCTAGTGATATCACCGCTAAGGTAAATTAATAGCCAATTGAAATTTAAATTAATGAATACTAGGACAGTCCCCTGTCAATTGTTTGTACCGCGAACTTTACAGACATCCGGTCGACGCTAAGATAAATAAAACTTATTTTTATTTAGCTCGATGGCTCATTCGGTAGTGACCCATGCGCCAAGAGTTGTAGGTTCGATCCCCACCCAGGACAGATATTCGTATTATGAATACTTGTGTTTGTTCTGTGTCTGGGTGTTAATATTGCATATTTAAGATAAATTTGTAATACCAATGTTGATTCTGATATCCGTAACACAAGTGCTTAAGCTGCTTACTTCGGAGTCGGATCAATGTATGTGATGTAGTCTGATATTTATTTATTGGAGACTGGCCTAGTCTGATGTGCATTTTCTTATTGTAAAAGTTGTTTAAATACAGCCAGATTGATGCGGTCAATGTTACCGAGTGTTGGTGGTATGGTGTGTTACTCTGACACTATCGATCTTGTAAAGGTATTGTTGAGGATTCAACGTGAGAAAATATATGTTTTACGACAAGAGCGATCATCACCTAATGTCCTCCGTCGTTGTTCGTTGTCGAGCGTTGTCGACGTTGCGAATCTTCAGTATTTGGATGTCCATTTTTTACATCAGGCCAATACGACGTTGGTTGTTGTCATTCTAGGCTTAATAAGATCTGTAATAACACCTTTGTGAATCATGCAGTGAGTGAGTTTATTCATGATTTCAAATGGTATGGGCAAAGCCTATGGGCTTTTTATTACCAAACCACCATTATATATCTCCACCATTATATATGTATATATCTCATAAGATATATACATTTTGACTGCCATAAAAAAGTCATGTTAATAATGATTGGCGGCATGACCTGATGTTTCAATGTTAAAGCACTTTAATAAATGATGATGTCGTCATTACTAAATGTTAATTATTACTAATGCCGTTAGTCATCGGAATTTTCTTATCTAACTGAAATAAGTGCGATGTCCACTTGACGTTCTGGTATGTATTCTCAATAGAGATAATTACAAAATACGTTGTTTCTAATAAATTAAATTAAATATATTATCTAAGAAATTACGCGGTAATTTGATAATAGTCTGGCTGTATTTGACGTAGAACTATAGTAGCTATACATTTATCATTTAAACAAATGCATCGTATACGTTTTATCGAATTTACACCATTGAGCAACATCCAATAATAAATAGTTATTGACTGCCTCGTTGGTCTAGTGGTAGCATGCGCCGCCGCCTAAGGACCGAGAGGTAGAGGATCCGGGTTAAAACCCGGGTCGGGCCAAAAATTTGTGGCTGGGTATTTCATATTGAAATTACTCAGCAACAGTAATTATACAGTAACAGTGAGAAAATTGGCGGTTTAATCACCCCCATGCATCGGAAAGCACTCTAAGCCGTTGGTCCTGCGCCTGACCTCTCTCCGGTCATGTCGAATTGCCGACTCACCGGACTAGAGTGAAGGAACAGAAAGTGCACCTGTGTTTGCGCACACACTTGTGCACTATAATATCTCCTGAGGTTGGCCGCCGTGACCGATATCTTGTTCTTTTCCCGTATGACGTTGCTCAACTTTATTTATTTAGATTTGATGCATAAATTAATGTAATCCCACAAAAACTAACTATTGTGTTGATGCATCATAAGTCGGTTGTTTTGAAAATGCATAATATAAAACCAAAAATAACATGCATGACTAATAAAAATCGGATAGAATAACTAGAAACGGATTGTGTTCTAAACCTTTTCGTAGTATGCGATACTAGAGATTCAATTTCCCACTCAGATTGCAAGTCAGTTGCAAAGACAGTCCTTCATTAATATCCCATTATTCAATCGGTATTGTGTTACACTGACTGTTTAAATACTTAACTAGTTACACATTGCGTGTTCAATGTTGATCTATTATGTAATTTATCATCGTCATTAAACGCCGGAAGCGTTTCAGAATATTTGTCAGGTGGCTTCATTGCTTTTTTGTAGGTAAGTACTGAATATAAATTTCAGTATCAAAATATCAGTTAGAAAATGAATTCATTATATTTATTATATAAGCACTATATTCTATTATGTTTCTATACAAATAGTAAACATACTTAGACGATTTTATTAGAATATTGCGGTCTTGATATACATAGCGGTGAAAAGAATAAAGATATCCTAATTGATATTTAATTATTTTATTCGGTAACAGTTTAATAGCAAAAAAACTGTTATATTTTGACGCGTTAGTTACAGATAGCGCGCGAGTTGAATGTATTCGGGGCCTAAGACGAGACATACGTGAGCTCTGCATTCAACTCGCGCGCTATCTGTAGTTAGTTGGATATAATCCTAATAACCGACTACATCACATACATTGATCTGACTCCGAGGTAAGTAGCTTAAGCACTTGTGTGACGGATATTAAAAATAACAGTGGTATTACAAATATATACTTAAATATTCAATAATAACACCTAGACACAGAACAAACACAAGTATTCATCATACGAATGTTTGTCCTGGGTGGGGATCGAATCCACAACTCTTGCGCATGGGGCATGGTCACTACCGAATGAGCCATCGAGCCAGTCAAAGTGGATAACATTTAGTTCGCTAAAAGTTTTAAGCTTAAGAAAGGACATAAGCTACATTTTATCCCAGGAAAAAGAATAGATCCCACGGGACTAACGATAAAGTTTCTATGTGACATAACCGACTTTCATGAGACCGGAGCCGGTTAAAGCTATTGAGACATAAATTACATGGATGTCATTTAGGTACATTTGTGAGCGTTTGAAAATGGCAAGTGAAACTTGTGCTGATGTAATTTTTCTCAACAACCTGTTAGTGTTCGAATGCAGAATATTCATGAGCGTTAGAAAACATTAAAATGCCTACGTCGCCAAGCGTCTGCCAGCTTTATTTGGTCTCTATAAAATGGTTTGACATTTGCAGTTTTGCGTTTCTAGCAGTATTTTAAACATTTGCGTGAAAAACATCGTGTATTTTGCGCTTATTTAATACCTATACATAGAATGAAACACTTAGTAGGCATAACCTACCTATATTTATTATTTTATATAATGCCTTATCTACTTCACATACTAACGAAGTATAAAATATTAGCGAACTAAAGGAAAACAAGAAACACGATTTTAATCCATATTTATTATGTTAAGTGTATACGAGTTACTATAGTATGTTTAAAAATTTTAGATGCAGCGGAAATTCAGATGAAGCCTTAGAATTCCAAGACAGGTTAAGAAGAGTCTCATCGCAATTGGATACGTTAAGACAGCAACACAGTAATCTCATTGCGCAAATCAGAAAGTCTTCAGGGTGAGTATATTCTAAATTCTCCAGACTAACACACTAATGCCCTAGTCCCATACTAAGCTTATGCGTGTGCTATGGATACAAGGTGAACGGATAGACATACTTAAATACGTTTATAAACATCCATGACTCGAGTACAAATGTCCATGTTCATCATACGAAACATTTGCCCCTAATGGGATTCGAACCCGCGACCCTTGGTTTCGTGGCCAATCTCTAATCACTTGACCAACGGGCCAGTCAGCCTAGAGTAGATTTCATTTATATACATTGTCTAAGCGGATTATAGACAAATAAACTTAAGTAAGTACTCACGTACTACATGATGCATAGCGCGTTTAGTCGCGTTTAGTGTAGTTAATATTACTTCTACAATAATGGGATCCGGGGCGTGCATTGCCTAAGACTTGGTGATTCTTGTCATATTTATCAGATTATGCTTTGCATATCGTTAAATTACTAAGGAAGGGTCCCCTGGTTCCTAAAGTTATGTGTTCATGTTTCCATGCCCCATTATAATAATATGGTAGGGTAAAAAAGTGTGACGTGTAAAAGAATTTGTTACAAATCTACTTGCAGAAATAAATCTATTCATTTCATTTCATTGCATTTCGTTTTATTTCATTTCATTTCAATATTACTATTGTTTTATTAAGGTATGTAAAGTAATAACTGTAGGCAATTCCGACTCACGCCAATTTATATATAGATAGATGGTTTTAATTTTAAGTTTCAAACGACGGCATCGTTGACGAATCTATAATGTTTGCGAATACTAACGGTTTGTTTGTACGATCGACAATGGTGGAATTGTGTTGAACATCTGCGGAGGAATTTTAAGAAAATCGGAAATGCTCAGCTGACGTCCCAGAATAACGATTACTCATACATAGGTCGAAAACATACCTTCTCAAAATAATTGTATTAATTATGAATTTAACAAGAATATAACTTACATAGAATCAGCATTTTACACGTAAGTAAATTTTGTAATTTGTTTTAAAACATGATTTTTTAATATTAGAAAAAAAATTAGGTACGTAATTTTATTTATGTTTTTCCTATTTAGTTATATTTTACAGTACAGGCAGTAGACATAAGAGTAAACTTTCAGATTCAGTAATTAATACATCGAAATTGACATCATATAACATACATATCCTGAAAATAATGTACTTAGCCTCTGTCATTCGCCACTAAACATAAAGTCTAGAACTCATAATGATTGATGATGTTATTGAAAGTCAGTATTGAGAGAGAGCGGTGGTAGCTCAATGGTAAGGACACGCGCCTCTTAACCGAGGAGTGCAGGTTCAAACCCGGGCACGTACCTCTGGATTTTTCAAGTCTATGTACGTATTTGTACCACTAGCTCGACGGTGAAGGAAAACATCAAAACCGGCAAATTCAAACAACTTTGAATTTGTAACCATAATCCAAAAATTGTCTGGTTCCCCTATTTTAGGGTTACGAAGGTCAGATCGGCAGTCGCTTCAATGTAATTACCAGACTCGCTAAATCCTGGATCATGGTCTAAGCGGACCCCGTCTAAACACGGGACATAACGCTAGGAAGATGATTGAAAGTCAGTATTGACAGGTTAAAGTGATTTCCCAGAATCGCCAAAATTAGATCAGGCCTTGAACCGCGCGTAGTTTTGTTGCGTGTCTATTATTACGTCTTATGATAACAAGTTACCCGGTTTTCTTGGTAAAATCTGTTAAAAATCATCACTATGTGCAGATTGGAATGATTTCCCGGAGTCGCTAAAACTAGACCGGGCCTTGAATCGCGCGGAGCTGTGTTGCGTGTCTGTTATTGCGTCCTAAAATCACAAGTTACCCTGTTTCCTTGGTGAAATGGGTTAACGACGACTCCCATACAAATACGGCTATTTCGACGGTTCATTGCGGACGGCAGCATATCGTTTTATCAGTTTTACTGGTAAATTAGCCGGTTTTAGCGGGTAAATGTATTGGGTTTTTCTGAGGAAACACTAAAGCTACTTCATAACATTTTTAATCGACGAAAAAAAACGGAGGAGGTTCTCAAGTCGAGGCGTATATATATATTTTTTTTATGACCACACATATTTTTTTACAGAGTAGTCCGATTTCGATAATTCTTTTGTTTATTCGATTTGTTGGAATATTTTCCGAAATAATGCGCGTGAATTCTTATGATGGAACTTTTGGTAACTGTCTATGAAATCGACTATATAATTCAGGCTTGGTAATCCACTCCCATAAAAATATAATCTAGGGGTCCAATAGACCTCATAGTGCGACTTTTAACTGTGGGGTTATTACGGCTAGTCTCAGTCATATTATGAGTTGCTCCCACGTTCCAATTTAGTTAGTGTGGATTGTATGGGTCATAGTTTCCACATATGTCACATATTAAATTATTAATTACAGAGTGCCTCAACATTGTAAACATGGTCTGAAAATTAAATCTTTTAAAAGAATCAAATCAATTATGTTGAATTAAATTTCCCAAAATATAAACAACATTAAATATATTTACTTTTTTAAACTATATTTTTTACTAGAAGCGTCCCGCGGTTTCACCCGCATAGTTCCCGTTCCTGTAGAAATATGGGGATAAAATATAGCCTATGTTACTTCCGGATAATGTAGATTTCCAATGGTAAAAGAATTTTGGAAATAGGCACAGTAGTTTTTGAGTTTATTCATTACAAACATACACACACACAAAGATACAAATCTTTCCTCTTTATAATATTAGTATAGCTGAAATTGTAACAAAAATCGACAATGTCGAACGTGTCTGAGCACGACTCGGTCTTGGCCGTTTTTTGTCTAATGTTGATCAAATTGAACATTTACCTCTTGGCGTACTAACCGTAGTTGACAATGACACACTTAATTTTGTACAATTAATGTTACAAGCTGATTGATAGACGTTTATCCGCAGAATAACATACTATTTTATCCGACAATATCGCTACGTTTCAACAACGGTCCTTGAGCTGCCTAGTTTAAATATTACATTGCAGCTACGCCACCTTCCCTACGTAATTGACTGAGGAAAAATTGTAACAAAACACACTGACCCAAACGTTAGAGTTTTATACCTACTTATAAAAACTGAGCTGATGGTATAAACCCACTTATTATATTTAGAGAAGCAAGCCTAAGAACCTAAGTCGGCATTCATTGTTATATTCCACAGAGTGAAACAATTACAATAGCATTTTTTTTATGCAGACTTTTATTGTTTCTTTCAATTGTTTATACTAGGTTACACTAGTAACCTAAGTACCTACAAATCTTGTAAAATGCATGTTATTAAGTAACGTATAAACATCATTATAATGATGTATTTATGTACGTGCGTACGTATGTATGTGCAATCATGAATGAAGTACACAATCATTAATGTTTAATATCCGTTACTAGTTTAATTTCAAACCAGTGCCAGGAGGCTCTCTAACTTTTTACGAATGCAGCTGTAGAAAATAATTTTACAACTAGATAGAGCATATTATTTTTGCAGATAACCACACACAGGCACGTTGGTCGAGTGGTCAGAGAACCTATAGGGTTATGTATGTAGGATCGCAGGTTCAAATCCCGCAAGGGGAAAATGTTTTGTGTGATGAACATGGACATTTGTACTCGAGTCATGGATGTTTATAAAACGTATTTAAATATGTCTATCCGTTCACCTAGTTTCCATAGCATAAGCTTAGTTAGGAACTAGGGAATTGGTTTGTCAGTCTGGAGAATTTATTTATTATTATAAAACACATTTTCAGGCATTATTTTTGCTACAAAAACAACATAGCTAGTAGTTCTGTATACTGCTGATGTAAGCTTATACTACGGATACCATTGTATGACATAGATACTTTATAATAATATATAATACATTTATTATGTTCACTCCTGTACATGATAATGCGTAAACATTGACCCATAGTAGGATTTGAACAGGCGGCTTTTGCTTGGTGCAAACTAAGATACAGATTATGTTTCAGTTTCAATGGGAACTTGAAGGATCTAGACCCGGGATCCCTGTTCCTGGACACCGGACACGGGCCCACAGAGGACTACGAGAATCTCAGGAGGAGGATATACTCCAACACAAAAGAGCTGTGGTACTACATTAATCATGAACTTAGTAAAGTTCTTTACGACGATAATAAAGTGGAGAAAATACAAACAATTTTGGACCAAGTAGCTGATAGGAAAAGGTTGGTATTCGATGTTAATTCATCTTGTTATTATCAATTTTACGCGGTTTTGAACAAATTGAGGTTTTATGCTGCTTTTTTGATGTGTATTTAGCAATAGTTTATTAGTTTACTGGGATTATGACATTTGTAATAGTGGTTTCTCTTAATCTAAAGTTGGAAGGACGGTAATTACCATTTTTAAATGTCAATGTGGACTCATCTCTTGCTTTCGTCATGTTAGTGCATGTTTTTTGTTTATGCGAAATAATCTTTAGTAGCTTAGCGTATTGTTGTATTTACGTGAATATTAGCAATTAGTCATTATTTACTGCTTCAACTGTCAACACGATGTTTCTCCACATAATTTATATGCTCAGGTATCTTTATCGCCACTAATGCGCACTTATTTCTGAAGTGTACAGAATAATTTTTGAATATTGATTTCGAATTAATCAAGTTTTTCCGAATTATGAACAAAATTCTATCCACCAATGAGTAACAGTGACGTAGGGTCTCATGACCGTAATAATTTGTTCATTTCCGGAAAATACTGACATGCATTTTACATTTCGAGCGTTTGTTAAAGCCTATACTAATAGTAACAATTTCTTCAAATTAATGGATATTTTATTTTCAAAGTCTTAGTCCTATGTTGGTCTGGGACTTGGCCCATGTTGATCTGGGACAAAAAAAAAAAAATGTGCCAACTGTTGATCTTGCCTAGCATGTCGTAAGAGGCGACTAATAGTTTTCGGGGTTTTTTTGGTATGTGACTGAGTAGGCGACGAGCTAGCCACTTGTCACTCCTTTTTCACATCTTTCCATCCAACCCAGCCCACTGTCCCATGTTGGTCTGGGACTTAAAAATAATGTGCCAACTGTGGTTCTTGTCTAGCATGTCGTAAAAGGCGACTAATGGTATATCGGGTTTTGGGTGTGTGATTGTGTAGGCGACAGGTTAGCCGCTTGTCACTGCTTTTTCACAATTTGCCATCTAACCCAGCCCGGCTTTATTTTTGGCTGAATGTGGCTGAAGGGGCTTGCTGCCCTTTCGACTCTGCCTACCCCTTCGAGCATTATGGGCGTGATGTTATGTATGTATATGTATGTATGTTATTTTCGAAAATTTCTAAATAAAAAGCATACGAAATTTCATAAATATTAACTGAGTATAAGACTGTCTTTCGGACATCTATTAACATCTTTTATATGTACAGAGGCTTGAAATTATTATTTGAGATCGGTATCCGCTCCCACACACATTTATGCAGTTATCTTTTGAAATCCAGACTAAAAAATAACTTGTGTTCCGTCGTCACAGTTATCTGAAAGTCAAGGCTGGAACGAATTGGTCATTGACATTGTTTTAGTCGCGTATTTCCGATAACAGATCACTGTATGTTTACGTTATTTCAAACTAAACTACCTATTTTAAGGGATTCGTGAACTATTTCATTTATTCTAATATTAAGTCATGGTCATCCCTTGGTCAAGTTAAAGATATCTATACTATATAAAGCTGAAGAGATTTTTAGTTTGTTTAGTTGTACGCGCTAATCTCAGAAATCAAGGAAGGCTATATAACTAGCATATGTATTATGGGAATGTCAACCGATAAACACTTGTTCACCGGGAAAAATATAGGCTGTATCAGATTCTGATTACATAAAGGGTTGCCAACTATACCGTTTTATACAGTATTATACTGTTTTTTACTACATACATTTATACATACATACATATGTTTTTCACTAATTTATACTTTTTACTGTTGAACAAAAATAAAGTATACAAAAACTGTTTTCAGCACCAAAATGCAAACACATTATTATCTGTTATACTTAGGCGTTTTTAAAAGATTGTAAATTAGTAAGTTGTAAATTAAAAATATGTATTTAAAACAATAAATAAATAAAATACTGTTAATTTTTCTAAAATACTGTTTAATATTCTTCATAGACCTGTATATACTTTATTTCTTGTAAAAAAAGTTGGCAACCCTAATTACATACGTATTCGGTCGTCCAAGTACGACAGTGAAACTACCTGGAATATTCCAGATCACTGCTGTCCGACCAAGAGAAGCTGCCCGAGCTGGACGGGTACCACGAGTGGCGGCAGGCGGAGGCGGCCAACGTGAGCGACCTGGTGCAGCGGCGGCTGCGGCACCTGCAGAACCCGTCCGACTGCCGGGACGCCAGGAAGCTCATCTGCAATTTGAACAAGGTGAGAGCTGTGCTGATACGAGCTGTGGTGGTAAACATGTTGATGTCGGTGCCGGTTGGCCGACTACGTAGCGGCGGTAGCGTAGGAGTCATCTGCAATTTGGACAAGGTCAGAGCTGTGCTGATAGGCTCTGGTAGTAAACACATTTAACTGACTCGATTGCGCATTCGATAGTGACCCTGCCTCATGCGCCAAGAGTTGTGGGTTCGATTCCCACCCAGGACAAACATTCGTATGATGAATACTTGTGTTTGTTCTGTGTCTGGGTGTAAATATCCAATATTTAAGTATATATTTGTAATACCACTGTTGATTCTGATATCCGTAACACAAGTGCTTAAGCTACTTACCTCGGAGTCAGATCAATGTATGTGATGTAGTCGGATATTTATTAATTATTTATTATTATTTATATTGACATGAGTGTCTGCTGGCCGCTTTGGGCGGTTGCTCACGGCACTAACTCCTCTGTGACTTGGATTAGGTTACAACTTGTGCTTTTTAGGACCTCCAAAAAGATCGGTGCCGACTTTGATGATGGGCGATAGCAGTTGCTAAGGGCGTTGTGCCTAGTGCCCACGTATAGAAAGGGGCGTTAAATAACCTTCTCTTTTGGCCAAGCGCTATAAATCTCCTCCAGGTCACTATTGGGCATGTTGAAATAAAAGGTGTTGTTAAAAATTGCTTCATGGACCTCATTGGAACCGACTCCGTATGTCAACTAGGTGGATGGCATTAGTTAATTATTTTTTACTTGTATGTTTTTAAATGGGGCAGATAACATAGATTGAGTAGCATATTGCTGTAGTGCTTTTACCGAGGAGAATAGGTTACCTAATAATGCTGCAGATCACCTCTGTGTCATCGCGTGTGTTATAGTTCAGGTCCGCCGCGGCGAATTACGCGCCATTATCTCGGCGTCCGATCGGCCGCGTTTATCATCGCCGTAACGTAATTGTTTGAGCGTCACGCGGCGTGCTCGCGCCCATTAAGTATTTAAATTGTGCCCTGCGATTATATTCGTTGGGTCCCGTCGGTACGCGGGTGATACGACCGGCGCGCCATAGTCCTGGCCCGCATTCTTGTCTTGTCGTGAAATGTACAAGTCGAGTAATGATCGTGTGAACTAATTTCGGTACTGCCGACGGCTATTGTAACCGTCAAAACTATAGTTCTGAAATAAATACATATCACACAATATTACATATATTGATCTGACTTCAAAGTAAGTAGGTTAAGCAATTGCGTTACGGATATCAGAAACAACATTAGTATTACAAATACATACTCAAATATTATATATTAACATCCAGACATAAAATAAACACGAGTATTTATCCCACGAATGTTTGTCCTGGGTGGGGATCGAACCCACAACTCTTGGCGCATAGGACAGTGTCACTACCGAATGCGCCATCCAACCAGTCATTACCCAGCCAGTGATAAAAATATGTAGTGGCTGCTACCGCTATAAATTATTTGTATGGTGTGCAAAATTTGTTGTCGTTGTATATTTTACGTATGATGAGAAACTATCATTTTTATTACATATCACAAGTATAGTTATATTGACACCTAAACAAGTTTTATGATAACTGTGTTATGATATATTGTGTCTACATACTAGCAGGGTTGGCAATCGTACTACATATATTAGTATATTATTTTTTATTATATTTGCTAGTTACTAGATTTTTTCGCGAATCCGTCTGCACAGATTAAGTTCTATTAAAAAGGAATTTATCGCATATAAAAATGTGTTTTCCGTTTTATTTCGCGTAGCTTCAAATAGCAATAAATAATTAATGTTTACCATAAATAATATCAATCCCAATTACACATTAAACATTTAAAACATTTTAAAACATTTAAAACTATACTTTCAACATTTTTCTAACATTTTAAACTATACTTTCTTTCAAAGAGTCATATTTTTATACCCTTTCCTATATTTTACTGAGACAAAGTTGGTAACCCTACTAGAGCAATATTAAGACAGTCACTTTATTTAACCTTTTGCGCGCCTTTGTAATAGACGTGTCAATGTTTTCTGATTCTTTAGCGGAGGGGTTAAACTGATCATCTTTGTGTAGTAACGTGCATTTTAGTTGTGGGAGAAAGCTTAGGGGTATACGTATGGTCGGCGATAGAATTAACAATCCACACATTTGTTCTTATGTCCTTAGAAATAAAGAGTAAATTTCCGTATATGCTTACAGTTCGATAAATGTTCGTGCCATTCGTAATCAATAAACAATGTTGCAAGTCAACAGATAGAAAATTGTAATAGGGTATTTTACAAATTTTTACAACTACTTTCACGATAAAGGTTAACATACAAAAGTATTTTTTTGGAAGCAAATTAATTAAATTTAAAGATAAAAGACGTCATATTCGGATCGGTTTGGTAGATAAAACTCACATTCTATCAAACTCAGGAGAGAATTTTGGACATTATGTTGAAGTAGTTGCTAGACTCGTTGGAAATAATGTCGACCTACAGACGTAATGACGTAAACGGCGTTTTTAGTCACGTGATGATTACGCGCTATGTAACTTTTTAAATGTATTTATTACAGATAATATTATCAAATTTCTTTTCTCAAACATGATATTCGGTATTTTAATATTAAGTTAAAGCTATTTACCGGAATTCTTCAGGTATTAAGTGCTATAGTATAATACCCTGCTTTCTGACTAAATCATCTCTCATCAAGTAAGATTTAATGATAAGCTTCGGCCGCGACACGGAAGGTCAGTTCAGTTAGAAAATATCTTGAATATTCATGATAGCAGTTGAATATATGTTCATGAGCGGCAGCGTATTTTCATTCATGTATGGACTAGATGGGAGTTTATGAGACGAACTGTTTACAGTCTTTACTGTAAACAGTTCGACTTAAAAACCACGACATACCTTTGTATGACGTGGCCCATTTCTGTGACCTTTGTTTTAAGAGCATTATGCATGTAGTTATTTATATAATAGCGGTGGTAGCTCAATGGTAAGGACACGCGCCTCTTAACCGAGGAGTGCGGGTTCAAACTCGGGCACGTACCTCTGGATTTTTCAAGTCTATGTACGTATTTATACCACTAGCTCGACGGTGAAGGAAAACATCGTGATGAAACCTGCAAATTCAAAATACAATTTTGGATTTGTAACCATGAACCAAAAATTGTCTGGTTCCCCTATTTTAGGGTTACGAAGGTCAGATCGGCAGTCGCTTCAATGTAATTACCAGACTCGCTAAATACTGGATCATGGTCTAAGCGGACCCCTTCTAAGCATGGGACATAACGCTAAGAAGATGATGATGCATGTAGTTATTTATAGTTGCTAGCCCATGTTGCATAATTAATTTCAATGAGTTTCGACATTCGATTCCAGGTTAGATTTTAGGTATGTTCCAATGAACTTCGCCTTCGATATTTGATACAAATCAGGCTGAGGGATAGACGCAAAAAAAAGTATACAAATCATTTTCATACTTTAATTAAAATTTACTAAACAGACGCTACGTCAAAATATTAGCATACGTTATCTTACCGCTACAAAGCAATGAATGGTAAATTATGTATATTTCGATAAATAGATATATCGATGATATATTGTTATAATTAGGAAGCCCATAAACCTGTGTACTCAAATACCTAGGTATTTTACCTGATATGAACAACCAATAGTGTGAAGTAAACTTTAGCGGTGCATAATGTTAAAGTGAATCAGTTTGACTATAATTATATGTCCAAACAAATGCACCCGCTGCGCGTTGTCACGCTACGCAAATATGTCGGTCATCGACACTGTTTCGTAATCTTCTGGAGCGTGTGCGCCCGCGCAGAGCGGCGGCTGCCTCCCGACATGTGATCTCCGAACTTGACTCTGACTATCTGGTAAATGTTCATTAGGAGTGGGTACAATGAGGCGGTAGTGTATTTGGTATTCGTGGTTTTATCTAAAAGCAATCCAATAAAAGTTTACGTGGCAAATGTTTTTGTCAGTTGTTAGAAATCTTTGTACTTCAATTTATGTACCATCGTACAAATGCCATGCATATCCATGTAATTTAATGTATACGTATATGTAAATTACATTAACGTTTCATAAAAAAAACGCGGCATACAAATTCATAGGCACCATAAGCAGCAGTACCAATTAGCCATTTATGATATTTTTATATGGAAATAATTAGATCGATCGTTATCTTATAATTTGATGACTAGCCCATAAAGATTCTAGCCAGTGAGTGTTTATACTGCGTCTGTTGTTGCTCATGTGGCTCTTTATGTGGTGGGATATTCCGACAAAATTTTCCCACCTTTGTGCACAAATTAGCACAGTTTGGCGGATCCATAATAGGTTACGAAAGTGTACGCGTTGTACTAGCTGTTGCAATGTTTTAACAGGATATAAAGCTTTTGTTGTACCGCTAACTTATGGCAGAATCAACAGGGTGTGTCAGACTCCAAAGATCCTATGATAGGAGGCAGGACCGTGCCGACTTTTGGTAGCGCCTGTGTCCGATACCTATGAAATGTTTACCATAATTTCAATTATGTGTGCTGGGATGTTATCCTGCACCCCTATTGTCTTACATCTGTGTTCGCTGCACACTTCACACACAGGGAGGACTCCTGGTAGAAGGACTCTCCTACACCTTAAGGCTGGGGCCAGACGAACGTAATTTTGTGAGCTTTGCGACGCGTTTTTTAAGCGATCAAACGGGCCAAATATATGAACTCAAATGCAGCGTAATTTGTGTGACCGAAATAACGCGGGTCACAACTCAAAAAATTGCGCTTGTTTGGCCCCAGTCTAAATGGTAGTGTGTGAGGTAAACTGTCTAAACCATTGGAATGTACCCTCTACGCCTTCTTATAATACGCCTGCGAGATCGTGAAACTACAATGAACAGGATGTAAAGTAGTTAACACGGAAAAATATTTATTTTATTGATTCCAGCGCGTTACAAATATGGAATTTTCCGTCTAGCACTATTAATTCTGAGATTATGTTTATAAAAAAAGCACTTACTATAAAAGTCAACAAATTAATGTGTACCTACGGAATACATGTTTGCGCCTTTCGAATGGATTAATATTTAGTTAGTTGACTAACATAATGACGTCATATCTGTAAGATAGGAAGCGTGGGTGTTAAAACGTATTTGAGTACTCACAACTGATTGAGGTATCTTAATTGACTGGGTTGAAATTACTAGACTAGATATTTCGTTTACGTTCGAGTTTCTATGGTAGAGATATTTTTTAAGTGCAGCAGTATGTAGTATATTTTTTTTATTTTTTTTTTTTTTAATTTGAGGAATGCATTTACGCACCATCCAAATAGAATCCTGGGTGGACCCATAAGGGTGAGTCGGGCTCGAAACCGGTAGCAATCTCCGGAGACCCTACCGACTAACCCTCAAGGCTGTCGTTCTTCGGGCGCTAACGCAAAACCAACGGGATCCCCACTGTCGGGATTCATCTCGAAAAAGTATGCCGACCCCTGCGGTAGACGAAGTGATAATATACTTAACACGAAGGTACGACGTTATCTGTTTACTGAGTCGGCATGTCGTGTACTTCCGTAAATCATTTATATGATGTTTATAAAATTTACGCTTACTAATATTAGTAATGTGAAAGTAACTCTCTTTTAGTTTATATGTAATGGTGCGTCCACACATGCCGCCGGCTTTGCTGTCGACTTTACCGGCGGCCTACGGTTTTGATGGCTTCTTGAAATCCTTATGCCTTGGGTTCCGTAACAGTTCGTTTTTTGGATACTTTTCTATCAATAAATTACGTTTTCACAGTTAGGGGGGGATACAGTTACCCTGTTATAGCGGACCTGGCTAACAACTGCGGTTTATTATGCTTTTTTATAATAAGCCGACTTTCACGTAAGCGGAGACATGGAAAAAAGCTAATCACACTATCTCACTAATATTATAAAGAGGAAAGATTTGACTGTTTATTTGAATTGAATAGGCTCCGAAACTACTGGACCGATTTAAATAAGTATTTTACCAATGGAAAGCCTGTTTATCAGCGAGTGACATAGGCTATATTTCATCCCCGTATTCCCACGGGAACGGGAACTATGTGGGTGAAACCGCGGGGCGCTGCTAGTACTGAATAAATATGCATATGGGCCAAACAAACTCTATCGAGTATCGAATGTATCGTGTCTATGTTTGTTGTGTCTGCCTGTGTAATCAGCCGTCCGGATTAGCGAATGCTAACGAACGCGTTGTTGATAATTCCTATCGAGCCGGCGATGTCAAAGGAATCGACGGGAATTATTTATGTATCGTCGTCGGTGCTAATTGGTTGCATGGTTGCATTTGCATTACATTGCAAAAAATAGGTAGTTTTAGTATATAATTTGCTTTGAAGAATACATTACTTTCAAATTTCCAAAAAACAAAATACATTTTTCTAATAAACAAATTATGTATTTATAATTTGTTTAATAGAAAAAAGCCTTTTGTTGGCGTTCGTATATGATATATGTATGTATACACGTATTTTGTCGCAATGTTCAGTCCAATAATAACCACCTACGTTTTATACCAGTTAAAGCAAAATTTACTGAAAGTTAGAATCAAAACAAGGCGCACGTTTCGGATTTTCCTCAATATCGAGCTATCATACCACATATGCACCAAACGAGTTTCGCTTATCACGTCTGTTATGGTTATCTCTTTGAGCACATTAATCAATTCGTTTCGTTAGCAGCTTTATGTATGGATCGCTATCTATGTTGCATGTACTATTTTTGTTATGGCTACGCTATTCTATGATAGGTCTAATTGATTGATTTGTAGAAATATCGTGTATGGTAGGCATCAACTTTGTCATATGTTTGTGTTTATAAATAAAAAAAAATAAAAAATCTTTATTAATAATAGACTTATTCCTAATTACAAAATTACACTTAAAAATATTATTAAATCGGATGGCTGAATTACCACGGGTTCCCAAACTAGGTCGAACCTGTCACTTGGGAAACCTTTTAAAATTAAATTGCTCTAAAACAGTAAGCTTTGGACGGGAACTTATGCAGGAGTGTGTATGTGTATATATATATGTGTGTGTGTGTGTGTGTGTGTGTGTGTGTGTGTGTGTGTGTGTGTGTGAGTGCGTGCGCTGTGTGCGTGCGTGCGTGCGCTGTGTGTCTGTGTGTGTAGGTATATATATGCGTATTAGATTACATGAGTAATTCATAGATCACAGCAAGCTGTGTCATATTGGTGAGGTCATGATGAGCGTCAAAAATACTCAAACAGCTTCCTGTTTGTCAAAATCGGAGTGAGACCAAGATTCTCAAAAAACTCATTCTTTTTTTCAAAGTCATTTAATTGTCCAACGACCTGTTTACGCATCGGGCAAGTATATTTATATATATCTCTTGTATATAAGCTTGTTAAACTAGATATAAGTTTCATGTATGGTCTTGCAGTTGTCCAGGGGGCGGTGATTACCTACTTACCACTAGACGACCTGCCAGCCTAGCTCATCACATAATATAAAATTTTTAACTAAAAATAATTTATTTACTTTACAACTAGAGAAGGTACCTAATAAGGTTAGGTTATATTTTAATAAAACTAGTAAAAACACTATAGCACTTACCCGTTATCTATAAATATAATAACACAAGAGTGCTGAAGTATCTTGCATTCAATGGAAATGGGCTGATAACAAAGGTTTGCTTTGATTAAATATTAGTATTATATGTTCATCGAGTGGCTGATGTGAATTGTCAAGGATATTCTGTTGCACTTGAGAAACGCTCTTTGGATGTAAGTGTTAAGTCTAATAATATGCTCTTGATTTTAATATGAAAACTTGTACACAACGCAACGATGACTAGTCTTTCCTTGTGAATAATTATTGTTTATCAGCTAGTAATTCACATTTTATATTGTACATACCTACATACATATGTTATGCTCACATCTGGCTGAAATGAATAAATATTAATTTAATTTTTATTTTTATGTGGGATGGAATGCAAACAAAGTCAAAATTTCGATTTGGGATAGATAGAATAACGTTCTAAAAATACCAAAGGCATATAAAGCTATTATATATACTGGACTGTTGGTCAAGTGGTCAGACACCCTGGCACGAAACCAAGGGTCGCAGGGTCGAATCCCGCTAGGTACAAATGTTTCGTGTGATGAAATTTTACATTTGTACTTGAGTCATGGATGTTTATAAACGTATTTAAGTATGTCTATCCGTTCACCTACTATCCATAGCACAAGCATAAGCTTAGTTTGGAACTACTGAATTGGTGTGTTAGTCTAGAGAATTTATTATTATCTATACTTATAATAAATCTGTAGAGAGGTCAATTCTGTACATTAAATATATTTTCAAAATAACTATCAGGGGCGGATTAGTGATCGATACTGATGCCAAAAATGCAATCAGTAAAATTTTTGTCTGTCTGTCTGTCTGTCTGTATGTTCCTTATAGAAACAAAAACTACTCGACGGATTTTAACGAAACTTGGTACAATTATCCTTCATACTCCTGGGCAGGTTATAGTATACTTTTCATCACGCTACAATCAATAGGAGCAGAGTAGTGAAGGGAAATGTTGGGAAAACGGGAGAAGTTACTCAATTTTTTAAGCTTCCGTCGCGTGTGCAGCCTTAATGGTTAAAGTTACATAGAAATCATGTATGACGGAAATTATACATGGGCTTACTGCGCGTAGAACCTTCGAGGATTACTGTTATACTGATACGCATGTATTTATTTATTGTATGCCAGGACTGAAGTCTCCCTTCCATTCGGGTATTTCGAGCGTGATGGTATATTTGAGTGGCTCGATGACGCATTTGGTAATGACCCTGCCCTATGCGCCAAGAGTTGTGGGTTCGATCCCCCAGGACAAACATTCGTGTGATAAGTATTAATGTTTGTTCTGTGTCTGGGTGTTAATATCTAATATTTAAGTATATATTTGTAATATCACTGTTGATTCTGATATCCGTAACACAAGTGCTTATGTTACTAAGCTCAGAGTCAGATCTATGAATGTGATGTTGTGGGATATTTATTTATTTATTATTTATCTATATATGTATGTCTGTCATTCCAGGGCTGCGGTTTTGGGTGCCAACTCCACCACATAGTGTACTGCCTCATCTTCGCGTACGCTACGGAGCGCACGTTGATCCTCAACTCGAAGGGCTGGCGCTACGAGAACAAGGGCTGGGACCATGTGTTCTACCCCATATCGGACAGCTGTATCACCGCCTATGACGACAAGGTGTTGCAGTGGCCAGGTAAATACAACACTTATTACCAAGCCCTTAGATTTGTGTTTGAATAAATACATACATTCTACTGACACACCGATTTCGTACCTCCAAACTAAGTATTTATGTTATGGATATTAGGTAACGAAAAGACGTACTCAAGTTCTTTCTTTGATAAATATGTATTTATCTTTCAGTTATTATATGGCTTTTTCGTGTGCTAAAGAAATTGTACGTTTACTATTTGTTGATATTCATTAATATATTTATATTATTTAAGAAACTTTAACAATTTTAATGAGACTTTGCAGTTTGGCCGCCTACAACATTTCACATTAAGTTTCTATTATGATTTATCCGTTAAATTTATCTTTATATTTCCTTCTTTAGCTGAAAGTCATCGACATGCGTGGAGGTCTCTGCTATTTAAGAGTTCAGGTACCCACGGAAAGCCATTGAGTTCAATCCCCATGTGAAACGGGGCCGGATAGTTATATAATTTAATATCTCGTTGCACTTATACATTCTTAGACTCGTGTATTGAAAATTATTTCATATCACCTTTGCTTGGAGTTTGAAATTGAAATTGATAAATAAGAACTTGGAAGGTTAATGTACATTTGGGTGTCAACAATTTCAAATTTTGCAAAGAACATTTTAGCACTGCTTCGTTGGCTTTATTTAATTTGATTTATACACTTTGTTTAATATCAGTTTTTATTTTATTTAAATTTTCATATTGTGTAAATCAAAGCAACGCTGTATTCTACGTCAGTGATTTGGCACAGATAATATTTTTTTATTTCAATTTTATTATTTGATTGGTCAATGAACTGATAGTGACGATATAGAAATTGTGATTCATTTGTCTTTTATGAAATATTTGAATTTTTATCAAGTCATCGGTATTTAATTTTTAAACTAATATTTTTTAGATTTCAGAGCTTATTTTGCCCAAGGAATAAAATATTTTTAATATTTTGTTTTTTTTTATTAGCTACACAGTCGGTGGTATACAGTTAGGCAAACGCTCCACAAATCTTTAGACCACACCCATAATATTTAAAGTTAAATTATTTCATATTGTTTCAGTGTCGTACGATGCGAAGGTGATATCGTTGCCTTTCATAGATTCAATATCACAGAAGCCTAAGTTTTTACCGCTCGCCATACCAAAAGATTTAGCGCATAGGTAAGTTACCTTGTAACATTTGATACGGTAATTTAATTAAGATTTATTGCATCGGAAAGCTATCTATAGGATAGCTTTGTATTTGTCACGATTTGTAAAATCTGGCTAAAATTACCTACCTACCTACCAACCTAAACTTCACGCCACTTCCCTAGCGGGGTAGGCAGAGAGAACCGAACGCCATATGGCGCGATCCTTACACACCTCACTCGCCTCTTCAACATTCATAATCCTTTTCATACAAGCTCTACGATTTTTATGAAAAAAAAGAATTACCGTGATATGATATGTATCATTCATAATTCTCGTACTAGTTTTACTTATTTGTTTTTATTTTCTGAACACAATGTTATGGTCCCATCCCATTTTGTTTTAGGAATCAAAAATAATGTTCCAATTGTGTCCCTTGCCTAGGATATCGTAAATTTCGGCCATAATAGTATGTCGTAAAAGGTGACTAATGGTGTATTGAATATTGGATTTGGTTTGTTGTGTAGACGACGAGCTAGTCATTTGTCGCTACTGTTCGCGATTTCCCATCTACCACAAAACTCGATTTTTTGCTAAATGTGGTTTAGGGACCTCATTCAAGTTCAAGGTATATCGGGTTTTGGGTATGTGATTGTGTAGTCGATGAGCTTGCCATTTGTCACTACTTTTTACAACGTTTCATATAACCCAACCTAGTTTTGTTTTTGGCTGAATGTGGTTGGAAGGGCCTGCTGCCCCTTTGACTCTGCCTACCCCATCGGGGATTATGGGCGTGATGCTATGTATGTATTCAAGTTCAAGCTTCTTGAAATGTGTCTACTCCCTCGGGGATACCAGTCGTGATGATATTTATAATATATGTTTGTAATGGTATGTATGGATTTCATTAGTGTGAGCGCTTTGTAAGCTGTGTGGTGTGTCCAGGATAGTTCGTTTCAACGGTGACCCGTCGTCGTGGTGGGTGGGCCAGATGCTCAAGTACATCCTGAAGCCGCGCGTCGCGCTGCAGAAGGCCATCAACGAGACGGTCGCTAAGATGAACTTCAAGAATCCAATAGTCGGGTGAGTATGGACTGTTATAGTACTATAGAACTAGCGGATAATATAGTTACACTTTATTAAGGCTGGTCTCGCGAGTTTGAACATTTAGGTTAATATAATGTTGTTTTGAAAGTGATACATTCTGAGATATAAGATTTGATTTCGTAATTTGAAATCTAGCAACATTGACACTTACCGGATACAAATACAGCTTTTAGGTACCTATAACTTAACATAAAATGTAAGAATAACGAAAATAATGGTTTATTGTATAAACATAATTAAGTAGTTAAAATGTGTCATTAACGTTTATAATTATTTATACCCAAATTGAATAAAGTAATCCAACTGTACTCCACTGTCGGCTCTTCAATTAGTTGTAGTCATGCGCATGAATAATGTTTTATACCGCGCGGATTGGATCCGTTCAACGTAACTCCCAATCAGATTAATTAGCGCCGTGCGCGCGAATCAACTCAATTAACCGTGCGGGTTATTGAGCAAACGGTTCGAGATATATGCTCGACTTACAATGTAGAGAAATCCTACTAATATAATAAATGCGAAAGTTTGTATGTATGAATGGATGTTTGTTACTCTTTCACAATAAAGCTACTGAATGGATTTTAATGAAATTAAAGAATAATATAGCTCATACACCCGAATAACATATAGGTGTTATGTTTCATCGATGTACCACGCGAGCGAAGCCGCGGGCAGAAGCTAGTAATAATTATTATAGATATACATTTTTTTTTGTCTTAATAGGTTTTAATTAAATTAAAATTAATTTGTTATTAATAAAAAATTATAAACAATATAAATCTTAAAAAAACAATATAAATATCTTTAATAATTTTAAAAAATTAATTTAAAGCTTCATCATCTTCTCATCTTCCTAGCGTTATGTCCCGTTCTTAGACGGGGTCCGCTTAGACCATGATCCAGGATTTAGCGAGTCTGGTAATTACATTGAAGCGACTGCCGATCTGACCTTCGTAACCCTAAGATAGGGGAACCAGACAATTTTTGGATCATGGTTACAAATTCAAAGTTGTTTGAATTTGCAGGTTTCATCACGATGTTTTCCCTCACCGTCGAGCTAGTGGTATAAATATGTACATAGATTTGAAAAATCTAGAGGTACATGCCCGGGTTTGAACCCGCACTTCTCGGTTAAGAGGCGCGTGTCCTTACCATTGAGCTAGCACCGCTCCAAATTAATTTAAAGGGAT
The DNA here is from genome assembly GCA_951394215.1 of Glyphodes perspectalis. NCBI lineage: Eukaryota > Metazoa > Arthropoda > Insecta > Lepidoptera > Crambidae > Glyphodes > Glyphodes perspectalis. The sequence goes on along the minus strand of OX596211.1, from coordinate 11,010,098 downwards.
AAATTTTAAGGGATAAGCTATAAATTAATTTAATTAATTTAAAGCTTATCCCTAATTAAATTAATTTAAAGCTTATCCCTTAAAATATAAAGTTGGTTTAGGTAATGTTAGGCGCTCAATCCCATTTCTAGTCGGGATTCGGTTTATAAAATTTGTAAGTCAGTGGACAAAGCGATTGTAAACTTACAACTTAATCCTTAGATTAGCATATCAGATAATTTGCTTTATAGACAGACTTTGCCATATAGTGTCTTTGAACAGAACTATATATTGCTATTTCACGATAATAAAAAATAAATAAATAATAAATAAATTCTTCAGACTGGCACACCAATTCCCTAGTCCCACGTTTAGTATTTACTAGCGGGATTAGAACCCGTGACCCTTGGTTTCGTGGTCAGGGTCTCTGACCACTCGACCAACGGGCCAGTAAAAAAAGCACATGTTATGTATTCTAATTTGTTTATTATACGTCCTTTAGAGTGCACATCCGGCGAACGGACAAAGTTGGGACGGAGGCGGCGTTCCACCACATCCAGGAGTACATGGTGCACGTGAAGGCGTACTACGACCAGCTCGAGCTGACGCGCGTCGTCGACGTGCGGCGGGTGTACCTCGCCACCGACGACGCGAACGTGAGCCTTGTTGCGTTTAACGTAGAGTGCACAATGCGGCCACCCAGCAGTGCGTGCTGCGAGTGAGCGTATACCACAGTTGTAGCATACGTTAACGTGCTAGCTGTTTTTCATAAAAAAGTTGATTAAGATAATTGGTCCCATCCCTATTCTGCATGCACGTACCTTCTTAAACTACTTCATTTGTAGACTTCCCCAACTTTTTTCTCTAATATCGTATCAATAGGTTTATATATCATTACAAGATTCATCGTATGAGCATCCCTAGAACTAAGGCATTTACATTGCAGGCATATACATAAATGCTTTCAGATCCCTTAAAACATGCTAGCGGCCCCCCAATAATCTACACACAGTTTGGCTAACACTACTACTATTGCATATGCCAGGTCCTAGAAGACGCCCGCAAGAAGTACCCGGACTACCAGTTCCTGGGCGACCCGTCGATCGCGAAGACGGCCGCGACGCACCGCCGCTACACGCCGCTGTCGCTCACCGGCCTGTTGGTCGACCTGCACATGCTGTCCATGTGCGACTACATCGTGTGCACCTTCAGTAGCCAGGTCAGGCTCGTTAAAGACGTAGAGGGTACATCCCGTCTACGTCTACTGTCCCATGTTGGTCTAGGACTTAAAAAGAATATGCCAACTGTGGTTCTTGCCTAGCATGTCGTAAAAGGCGACTAATGGTATATCGGGTTTTGGGTGTGTGCTTGTGTAGGCGACAGGTGAGCCGCTTGTCACTGCTTTTTCACAATTTTCCATCTAACCCAGCCCGACTTTGTCTTTGGCTGAATGTGGTTGAAGGGGCATGCTGCCCCTTTGACTCTGTCTACCCCTTCGGGGATTGTGGGCGTGATGTTAGGTATGTACGGTAAATCCCAGGGGTTTAGTCGGTATATCCTGCCTACTACCATCTTGGGCGGAGCAGGGTCCTCCTATCATCTCGAGGGCCCCGGGAATCCGACACACCCTTCTGATTCCCCCCGGTTTTACGGACGGTGCGTAACGCATTCCCCTGTTTCAACAAAAAAAAAAGAAATAAAAAAAAGGTCAACCTCGTCGCTCGTTGTATATACACAGCATCACGCAACAAGTACCCGCACCACCAGTTCGTAGGTGACCGGTCGATCGCGAAGACTTGGGCACCTCCAGTAGATCAGGCTCGTTACATATGTGCGAACATACACGCTCGCATTAAAGTGGAAAATATGTCTAGTTAGGTGTTGTGTTCCATTTCCATAAGTTGTCCCAGTTTTATTTACGAAAACTTGTATGTTAAAAAAACATGCTTGATAAACAAGTTTTACAAGTTCATTAACTTAGCTGTTTGAATTATAAGAATATGATGCTATCGACCTTGTTGTTTTGTGAAAAATTATGAATAGATGACTCATAAGAATTTATATGTTAATATAGCTGATAAAAAGGTATCTTACTTTGCGCCTGGCAAGGTAAAATACGATTTACTCGTAGGTGATAAGAAAATACATTATGTTAGCTTTAAAATAGGATGTGTCTGACCTGTAATTATGCAACTACCTGAAATTAACACCGAATTTGCTACTTAAAGTAACGATTAGGAAGTGCCACCATTATTTTAACTTTCCTATATTTTATCATTATATTTTAGAGTTATGTCCTAGTCCTGGGCGCAGTGGTTTCCAACCTTTTTCAGTCAATGACTATACAATTGTCAGGTGGGTCGCGTGGCGTACGAGATGATGCAGACGAACCGCGCGGACGCGTCGGACGCGTTCTTCTCGCTGGACGACATCTACTACTTCGGCGGGCAGAACGCGCACGACCGCGTCGCCGTGCTGCCGCACGCCGCGCTCGCCGCCGACGAGATCTCGCTGCAGGTACATACCGTACACCAGTGGTGGCGAACCTTTCAAGGTTTGCCAACGGTTCAACAATTTTATTATAATTGATTTTTCAAGTGCCAGGGGATTGATGTGAATGTTATTAAACAATGTTGATAAATTTATCTGATATTAAAGAAAATTCCTGCCCGCCATTTTATATAACATGCCACAGCGCACGTGCCAACGGTCCGCCATCCCTGCCATACACCGATCCTCCCCGACTCTCAATGTCGTAACTATGATTGACTGGACTGGGCCCCAGAGGCCCGCGCGTAAGCGCCCCCCCCCCCCCCTCCCCATATAAATATAGACTATATATGTTGAAGAGGCGAGTGAGGTGTGTAAGGATTGTGGCATATGGCGTTCGGTTCTCTCTGCCTACCCCGCTAGGGCAGTGGCGTGAAGTTTAGTTAGTTAGGTTCTATATATGTACACTGTATGTAGAGTCGTTTGTTTGATCACTACATTAAATTGTAGACTTGAGGTGAGGTAAAGTAGAGTTAGTAAAGAACAATACCTAATTTACTCCTAACGATTTAATCTAATCTTTATCTCTTTACAGGTTGAAGACCTGATAGGAGTAGCGGGTAACCACTGGAACGGTTACGGTCGCGGCACCAACAGACGAACCAAAATGGTGAGCGCTTTCGCCGTGCGCTAAGCTATTTTTAAACTGTACACAATATTACAACCTCCGTAATTGTGTGCACAATTGTTTACGCTATATTATCTAGTCTCTTGGAAATCAGTGATAGATAGTCCAGTAGATATGAACGGAATATATACGATGGGTGCACAATATGATGAGATCTGTTATTTCTTCATTTTGTTCCGGATGTTAAAAAAAACACGAGTAAACTTTTTAATTCATACTCGTCACAGTGTTGGCGACGAAGAATGTACAGCGTGGGAACATCCGAAAGACATACGGTTTTTGAGTAGAAACTGCACTAGAAAACAAAATAAGCTAGACTATCCTCCTTTTCCATCATCTGGATGGGCCAAGACATTTTGTATAAATTGCCTCAGCTTAAGCCGAAATATGTTGAAATGGGCAAGTTACTTATAAAAAAGGAGTTTTAACATTTTTTATTCGCCTGCCATAGATAGTAAAAAATTTCGACGAATCGCATCCTCCTTTGTCGGTTGAACATTATTTTTCAAGACACAAATTATTATTATTATTATTTCCATGCTTTTCTTCCAGAACGGCCTAGTCCCGTGGTACAAGACGGCGGACCACCTCGTGTTGTACCCGTTCCCGGAGTACAAACAGGTGCCGCTGTACACGGACACGCGGCAGAAGGATTTATAGGCGGCGCCGCGCCTGCGCAGCGGGGGGAGGTACACTTTAAGTTCTTTTGCTCAAGACTTCACGTCGCCATGACGACACTTTTGATGTGACGTGCAGTGGGCTTCAGATAAATTTACAGTTGTCCGTATAAGCCAATTGTGTAAATACATGCCACAAAGAAGTTTAATTGGATACGTTTGAGAATGATAACAAAATTAATTATATTATTGCATTTTTTTATTTGTTTAAAAATACACAACTAGAAGTGAGGTCTTGTCACTATTATGTTATGATTGGCTTCTTTTGAGGTGACCTTTTAAAATGTAAAACGGTTGACAATGTCTCCTTAAAATGGCCTGATCATTATGTTGACAAGATCAAACGTCGTATTTACGCCCTCTTAAGGGTATTATATTCATAACGCCTTAAAACAGGAGAATAGTAGTTTCGCGAGCACGTCTTTCAATTACTAACTTGTATAAGTATGCAAGTACAAAATTTTTCAGTGAATTTCGTAGGCAATAATTAGACGCAATAATTTTATTCGTTTTTTTTATAGTCAAATAAGTATTGACGTTCCTTTAAAGTGAAAAAGCACGTGCTAAAAACGTTTTCTGGTATTTTAATTACTGGTAAATATACTGGTATTTTCAAAAATGGTTTGTGCATTTATCTAAATGTTATGTAAGCAAAATCGTTAGTTAAATGACTTTGATGTCCACTGGACGGTTTTGTACACGTAGTTATACATTTGTGTATACTGTTCAAATTGTCTAAGATGAGTCTGTATAATAAGTTATTGAATTATTTTATTGGCGTTTAGACTTGTTTGTAAAGTGATCTGAATTTAAAAACTTCTGCGAATCTTTTTGAGATGCATGGTCGGTTAAGATTTGAATATCTACCAAACTGTTATGTTTATGTAATTATTATTGTCGATAGTCGTATCCTCACTGGTGTGGTAAATATAGTGTAGAATATGGTAGAAGATTTTTCAAGTTAATAGGGTAGATGACATTATGAATTGTTTGACATACTTTTCATGTGCTGTAATCGATGAAAAAATATCGATTTTGTATAGAAATACGAGCATGTGATTTTACGTTTGCCAATAAATGTTTTCAGAGCAATAAAAATCAAAACGTTCCAATAGTAGAAATTAATATTTAAATTAATGTCGTCTTTGAAATAAAGTATGTCCTGGAATTACGTGTGTAAAGTGTCGTCATCCCTATTGTACTGATGTTTAATTTATCGATGTTCGTTGTGGTGTTTGTATCATTTGAAATGTTGTACCATCCACTGAGGAAATGGCAAAGTTAATACAGGACTAAGTTGCTTTTAAATAAGTTAGCCAAGCCATACCTTATAAAATCATCAGATAATATATGATTTGAATGTTACTGTACAGGTTGATAGTAATGTTTGAAATTACACTTTTAGAGTTAAAGGCAGTGGAGTAACGTGGGCCCCGTATCTCATGTGTTGACGGGCCCTTTTGATCCTTGCTCCTGTAGATCGGGGGCCCCATATAATTGATACGGCTGATACGGTGATAACTACGTCTAACCATGATCCAAAAATTGTCTGGTTCCCTATCTTAGGGTTGCGAAGGTCAGATCGGCAGTCGCTTCAATGTAATTACCAGACTCGCTAAATCCTGGATCATGGTCTAAGCGGACCCCGTTTAAGCACGGGACATAACTCGGAAGATGAGTATACGCCTCTGGTTATATGCTACATCTTAGGTTATAGCGGTGGGAGCGAGCAATATGCGAATGAAAATGAAATAGTTGGTAGAAATGTATGATTTTGTTTCACTCGCTCATATAACTTGATGCAAGTATTTGTAGTCGAATAGTTTAAAGTAATGTATCCATGTCTTTTAGTTTGCGAGTAAATTTAATGATGCTTACAGCTAGCTACATTCGCCGCTCGATTCTAAGATGTGGCCTCAAGATTATTTTTAAGTCAATATATTTTGCGTTGATAACAAAAAAGCCAAACAAGATTAGGCTATCCACAAACCGTAGTAGTGTACATCTATTGGCTGTTATTGAAGTGAAACCACGTAGTGCAATGTCATAATTGATACTAGTGATATTTTTTGTTTTAGTCGATATGGCTTAACTGCATCTATGCATCCATTACGCGTACCGATTGTGATCTTCGCCATAAACAATTATTATAGTGTATCTGTTTAGTTATCAGGATTGATAGCATAATTGAAATTACAATGATCCCGGTAATTGAAATTACATATTTTATATGAGAGGTCGAAGCAAAAAGCCTGGTTTCATTGGCAATGGCATATTGTGACCACATTTAAGTAGTGAAAATCGAAGTTCATAAATATCCTAAGTCTTAAACAAGGTGTCATTTTAAATAAATGCTGTCTTGGAATTGTTTGTAAGGCATCAATATTTCTATGGAGCCGATGACGTAAAACACTTGTTTTAAACGGTTTCAGTGTCGAATTTAAAGATATTACTATTAGGCGGTTATTTTCGAGTCCAATTTAAATTCATTAATTGCTAACAAGCTATGCGAGTGGCGTCTCTCATAACAGGTTCATTACTAAGGGAATGACTTAAGTCTTACTCTTTATTCTTTTTTCATTCGACTTAGTCCGCAGACCTGCATAGTCAATGCTTTCACAAACGCACCAGTTAAACTGTTTAATAACTCGCGATATTATATAACTTAAACTTCTTATAGCTTAACGTCCATGATTAATTGACTTTGACTTTGCAATAGTCTGATCTGTGTGAAAAATTGTACCTAACTTAAATTTGTGTTAGTTTTTATATCCAATATTTTTATTCCATATGTTTACATACCTACATCCTATTGTACGTTCCACTCTATATTTCCACCATTGATGCTTACATTCCAATGGTTTCTGTCCAAACCTTCCGTTAGATTAACTTTATATATGATTCCTCGAAAACAAAAGTTTTTAAATTTTATTACATAATACATATATATATTTTGAAGAAATAATTGAATAAGGCGTATCGTTTAGACGTGCTGCAATAAAAAAGCATGTATGTATTATGTATAAATTGCATATTTTCTTGTGATAAATGATCATCAGCGGTTAATGTGTCATTTAATGAGCGGTACCTCTTTAATGTTACTTATTTTTAACCGACTTAAAAAAAAAGGAGGAGGTTCTCAATTCGACTGAATTTTTTTTTTGTACCATTCGCGTCATCAGTATTTTAACACAAATACTATAGGACTAATCATATTCGCACACTCACAATGCAAACAAATATTTTTAATATATACTGATAAATTTAATGATCTACGTAAACATTCCTTGGCCGAGTTGGTGACTAAATTATATACGAAAACAAATATACTAACACTCAGTCGCGTCTTTTCTTAAATGTCGTATATTGCATGTGTATGTGATTCTTTTAATATCGTACTAGAAATATCGGGATGCCCCAAGTATGTAAGTTAATTGTTTCATTATGTTTAATTAGATATTGAGACGGAGATTTCAATCCTTATGATTTCCTTTTCTAGTAAGTAGACAAAGGCGGATTCACCATTAAATTTTGGTGTCACATCTTCCAATTCATTATATTTTATAAACATGAATATTGAAACTTACACCTGCACAGTGATTAGAATGGTGTAGTTTTAAAATACCAATTTCTAAATCCAATCACCCGTTTCTTCATCCCAAAATAACTAATAGTAAATATTCATTACAAATTAATAGTACTTGTATCTTTCACAGTGCGTTATAATAAAAGGTATATTTTTGCATTTAAATCTAAGTGTACCATAGAACTTAAATAGTATAATCTAGAACTGACCCATAGTTTATAGAACCGGCCTCATAGAAGTGACAAAGTACCGTTATTTACTAACTGTAGTACTTTTTACCATTTACGGTAGGCAATAGTTTTTTTTTGTAAAATGGAAATTGTGATAAATTTTATGATAGAAGTCTTTTCACGATCTTTTAAACTTTGATTACACAACATACAAGTATGTATGGATTGAGACTAAAAAATAACTTCTATGACTTTTAATATGAAGAATATTGGGGTAGTTGACACTGAATTGGTATCTATTGATATTAGGATCTGTTAAAACTCAGTTTCTGTTGAGTTCGTGTGGCAAATTTTATAAATAATTGAAAATATAGTTAATGGTTTCAATGTCTTAAAACGAGGTGCTATTATAAGAAAATTTTATCTGCGAATTATTAGCGTCTGGTGTCAACATCCCTAGTACGAGAATACTTTAAGTACTAATTACTAAATTAACCTTTACAAGTTCATCCATTTAAGCCTTTATTAATACCAATAGAATACTATTTTTAACATACTCTTTCTAATAAAATTAATTCTATAAATATTACCTTGTAATGACATACGTAAATAATTGTCTTTTTATTATTTATTTTTTTGAAATTGTCAAGGATTAAATCTCCTTGTGGCTTTGTTGAATATTCTATATTCTGAAAATTCGTGCATCAGCGTCTTAATGCGAACAGCCAATAGAAACAGAGCGTTTATTTTGAAGGAACAGTCAGATTGAGTTATTGAGTTTTTACTTTTGGTCATCGGCCAATCGGAACATATTTGGAGAATCTTAACTTTAGTTAGTTTCCTGATTGGCTTGTCGTGTTTAATACTTCCAAGCATATATTTTCGGATTGTAGATATATTATTCTACAAGTCTACTTTATTGAATGTATACTAGACTCAATTTTAAACCTACCAATTTTACGAATATTGGTGATGAATAAACCGGTGAAAATTTAATACATAAGTTTTCCAAATATAATTATTTAATTGAAACAGTCACCAGACTGAAAATAGCATTCCGCACCATCAGATGAAAAAATCTTTTTTATAATTAATTTAAAATTATGTACTCATGCCTTGTCACAAATTGGTGTCAAAATTACACGCAGTAGAAATAAAGTCTTTACTTAGGTTATATAAGTTTTATAATTAGTGTTGTATGTAATATTCGCCACTTAACACGATCTGATTTCTGTAGTCACAATTTTATGTTGCAAATTTATATTTATTACTAGAGAAGATATTTATTTACTTAAATTTATTCTTTGGGTTCCAAATGAGTTGTTACCTACAAATATTGTCATTGTCCAAGTATTTACTGAAGTATGTTGTTTCTTCGGTCTTGTTACAACGGCCGAAGGTTTAGTTTCGCTTGGACGGAGATTATGTGAAGCGGAAAGGTGCGGTCGTACTAAATAAATTACTAATATGTGTCGGCCGGCATGTAGATCTGCCTAAACAAGGTGTGACACGGTTCCGGCGACTGGTCGCTCGTGCATATTGATAAATGCTGTTCCCATGGCATACCAGCGTGGCTGCATGTCAATTCGTCCCCAAATACGCACCGTTGCTTAATTTGACAAAATTTAGAATTATCTCCACTTTAGGGTAATGGGACATTTATCCGTTTCTATTTGAGACTTTTCTCGGATAATGTTTAAAATAAGATTTCTGTGTTTTTTTTTTGAGGTACGGATTTATGGAAATGTTATTGTTTTAAGTTATGTAGTTATTGAGATTATGAAGTCATGGGGTATTTTGTTTAATTACGACCAATATTATGTATTGTGAAAAAGGAAAAATAAAAGGTAAAACAAATTATATGTCTTATGCTATAATATTAATATAAGCAATAGTTTTGTTTAAACGTTAATTATTTAACAAGTGATGTTTTTTCGTTGTTGTCCTTGAAGTAATTCATTAAATTATTAAATAATTTGGTAGGTATACTATTTTCCTTGATGTTTCTGACCCATTAAAATGCCTACTTACAAATTTGTATCTCGAATGCCTTATAATATTTAAAATGTAACATGCCTATGTCTGAAATGTATCCGATACATATTTAATCTAATATACTTTCGAAATGCTGAATTTATTGTAACCTGTCACAACTTCTATTTGCGTGCAAGTGACGTAGCTTATTGTGTATTTTATTCATTTATTCAAATAAAATATTACTTAAATACGGACTAGCAGAAAAAGAAGGACTCCGCGCCACTAAACTACTTAGACGTTGAGGCATCTGAAGAGTTCCAACTTGACACGGAACTTACATAACAAATTGATATAAGCGCTCCAAATTTCCGATATCTCGTATCACTAAGTCTCACACATGCATAAGGGTGGCGTCACGCAGTAGTATGACAGCGCGGAGTCCTTCTTTTTTTACTAGTCCGTGTACTTTAAATAGAAAAGCGATTACATTGTTCGACCAATTTTTCCATGTTTGTACGTTTAGCATGTTTATGCCCCTTCATATTGACATTTGTATGTATAGTCACGGTATTACATTTGTATGTGAGTCGGAAGTATGTGACTTGAATGCATAAATGATGTGAAAAGTGAGTGCGTTTCCTGCGGCGTCAGTCACTCACTTTTTATACGGGATGTTCAGTGAAATTGTATTCGTTGTTTTATTGAATTGTCTCGGGCATTGCAGACTGTGTTCGGGACTGTATTCAAACACCATTCAAGTTATTGTATCTTGCGCCAAATTATCATAAAAGTAAATAAAATGTAGCGCAAATGTCAAAATATTGTATTTGAGATTATCGGTATTATGTATAGAGATACAGCATAATTCTGTACGTCAAGTATTTTTCTATATGTAAAAAGCAACAAAATGTACACTAATACATATAATATGAAATCTTAAACAACTTATAAGTACAGGTATTTATATATTAATATCTATTTTATATTTCATTGTAACCTCAAATATGAATTCAAATAAAAATAAATTATACATAAAAAACATAAAAAGAGATGTATTTGGCACAAGATATATATAATATATAATTCCTGTGTTGTTCGATGTGTTTAAGATCTGCACGTTTTATGATTGCTTTTCAAATCCTTTTGTCCTCCATGTATTATCCAAGTGGTTGTTCATTATTATAGTGGTCTTGTTGTAAACAGTTTTTATGATACTATTATAATGTTCAGAGCTTTGATGATGAAATGTAAAATCATGTAACATGGACCTAAACTATGTGTATATAGCTTTATAAATTACATATAGTGTATATAGAATGCAAGAATAATATAAACAAACCGTAATAAATACGTTTGAATTATTTTATTGGTTTTACTTACCTTTCTATAAGCCCTTAAAGGTGTGTCCACAAATTAAGTATTATTTAACGAATATGATAATTGGATCAGGCAAATAAAGCAATGTAGATCCACCTTAAATAATAAGATAAATTTAAATTTGACAAACCTAGGATTATCACAGTGTAGAGACAATTTTATACGTGCATACAAAAGTAGAGAATGTAAAATACCAATGGGGAAAAAAGTAATTCCAAGTCATAAATATCAGTTGAGAATTATACCAACATGGGTGCGTGAACGTTTCGGCTATTCACCGAAGGGAAAGTAGCCTTTGTTACTCATAGAAATCCTTTCCATCGACAAGGAGTCACATGTCTGTTGGGTTTTCCATTCTCTCCGGTGTCTGACAGTTGACGGAATAGTGGGAATACTAGCTGTGTCTTCGAAAGATAACTTTAATGCGCATGCGAGTATTTGCACTCTTTTTAGCAGGAACTTTCTTTGTCTACAAAGCAATGGTTGTATGATTAATGGAATATAAGGTACTCTTTGAGTTTTCAGTACTATCTGCATCCTATGATTCAATAAATTTTTGTCAAGTTCATTTGTAGAAAACGTTGGTTTTCTATCGGTTAGTAAGGGCCACAGACTTGGCGATTCGGTTAGTCACTTGAAATTAATTAATTTCAATAGAGCGTACTCTACTTACTTAAGTCTTGGTTTGATCATAGATACAAACAAGATTTAAACAGGCATCCATTGTCCTTTCCTTAAAAGCATTATAAGGCGTTTACTTAATTTGTTCTCACCGTTTGGGTGGGTAGTTATATGGAGAAATGGGTTAGGAGGATAGAGGCGAGTATCCTTCTAACCGGGAGAAATTTGTTGTTGGTAATTTGCGCATATTAACTATCTACTGGATGATGTTTTTATTTTTCGACTTTAAAAGCTTTGGATATCGAATGTGGTCATTGTGTCACAGTTGTAATGAAAAAAGCTACTTATTTGTCAAAATTAAATCCATATCATCTATCAATTCTACGATGTTTTAAGTAAGATTCTCCATCGGAGCTCCTTGCGATTGACGTGACGGCACAGCGGCAGCCGCCGCCGCTTTCGTGGCCTCGTAAAAAGCGACCGCGGCGAAAGTTGCCCCATCCGAGTCAAGTTCAATAACACAACATAACAGTACACTCTCGGCGTGCGCCGGCGCTGCATTTGCTACGATATTCCCTATAAAATAAACCGTTAAACTCCGCTTGCACTTGAAGATTCGCGAGTCGTGGCCCGACTAGGCACAGTGATACTGTTCGGTTTGATAGCATCGTTGATGGATCAGTGCTGAAGATGAGGAAGGCGGTCGTTCTGTTTGTAATATGTTGTGTTACACCGGTTGTTTTGCCGGCTAAGTACATACCCAAGTGGAAGAAACAGGTAAGTCCCTTGCGTAACTACGACTGGAGCTTTGCTGCTTTTGCTTGCTTTGTCAAAACAAAGGTATGTGTGAAAGTTGCAAATGGTGATTTTTGATTGTTAGAATAGAGGTTACTGCCCCATTATATTATTAAAAAAAATAAATACCTATGTCAGTATCTTTCATTGTACGTTTATCGTGTACCTATGATGCGTAACGAATATTCGTTTGAATATCATGAAATTATGTAGCATTTTTTATCCGAAAAATGCATTAGCTCAATAGTTAATTCCGAAAAGTATAAATATTCTTTCTTATGTGTGAATAAAGAGGACCAATGTTTATTATTATCTTAGAAAAATGACTGTATGACATTCTGTGATTACTTCAATTACTAATTAACCTCTACCCATGTTTAGACATCGAAGTTTAGCGCTGTACTTTTTTATGAAGTCTAAATAGCTATCAGTGCATTTTTTTTCAAACTAGCAATTCACGCAATTGATAAATTCCCGCTAAATATTAGGTGAAATTGCTCTTTGATTGAAAATACCAAGGATCAGTTCGGAGTAAATAAATAATTGATCGGAGTCGTTGCTTGAAATTATTTATAGAATGCAGTCGAGTATGATAGCTTGGTCTCAACATAGCACATTTATTGTGCCTACTTGGAATTACAAATTGAAATTTTTTGTTTGGTTATTTAGGCAATACATTCATTTACAAAGTTTGTTTAAATTAGGAGACTGGTAGTTACAAAACAATGCGTTGGGATAAATTTTAATATCTATTGAAGAAATTTTAAAGTTGGCTGGTTCATTTGTACTTTCCTTTCTTCCTAGTTAATTAAAGTGAATCTTTCACGGCAGATGGTTCAAAATGAGTATATTATACAAGGATTTAAGTATAATTCCTGACTGTTTTGTATTGTATTCAATATATAAATAAAATGTAACTAATGAAATAAAAATCATACGAAATGCTAATGTTTTACTTCAAATTAATGACTTGCACAAAGCTATTTCGTTACATCTTATTTCTTTAGATTAACTTATACATGAAAATTGCACGAATATACTAAGAGTAATGCAGATAAATGGCAGTCAATTAATTTGATACAATGTAGATAGGCAATAAGCCGATCTCTTATTCAAAACTAATCCTTATGTGTATCAACCCTAATGTACAATTTAGCATCGTAAGTATGGGGACTAGGCTATTAAATTATTAGATATCGCGTCGCTAATATTTTCTCCGGGATTTCCTCGCGGCCCACTTTCGCGCGCTCTCGCGGCTCCTATTAGAAAGTGCCGGTTGACTCACTGAGATCGCTGGCCACAAACAAACCAGATCCTGTCGATAGGATGACACGAAACTTTCGACAGCTCTTTATATGAAACTGTTTATTTTGGACACGCTCTTGCATTCATATTTGTAGTTTCTCCGATTACAAGCTCCCTATTCGTGCGGTAGTATCAAAGTCATTAATGCAGTATGCATTTCCATGCAACTTAACTCGTATACTTAACAGGTTCTACTCAATGACTGGAGCGGTTAACAGGAAAACAGTTACCGTTTTCTCGCATCACGATGACGAAGTGGTTAATAAGTTTATTCCGACACTGGGTTCAGCTTCGATTCTTTGGTTCATCTTGGATAATTCTAAAATTAATGATAGACGCATCTGGTACTTGTCGATTTGATAATTGAGTGCATTGTCTGATTCTTATTAAACGGTTACGTGCACTTTTTTTTATTCATTTTCCTCTTTAATTACTTAATACCTACACATAGAACACGGTCACCCTCTATGCACGTTTCTTGCTCACGCACATTCGTTTTAAACTTTTTTTGTTGATAAATAAAAGTTTTTTTTGACTACCGTCTTAATCGATTTCAATACTTCAATAATTAAATGGTTAAGACATCAAGTAGGGACATTGCATTGTGCAAATAGTGTTAAAACAAATTAATTGTTTCTAGTTCTTGTTGAGTTTGGACAGTAAGGACACGTACGTCCTACAAAATTGTTTTAAACCACAGATACGACTAGGTGATTAATTATCAATTCTAACGTTAGATTTTTTTTAAATTCTAGATAAAAAAGTTTACTTTCTAGTCCGCATGTGATCAAATAAAAGGAGGTAAAAGTAAAAGTCGATGTCTAGATTTTATTTATTGATGCCATTAGAATCGCGATAAAAGCTTCTATCATAATATTGTCTGGTTTATAAAGAGAGCTATCTTTAAGCATAAGCTTTGATTCCTACATATAATAGGATAAAATTTTTCATTGCACAAAGTAAATACCTATTTACAGAAATTAACTTAAATAACGTTCAATGTCCCAGACAATATATTTTCGCCGCGTTACCTTTACATTTATATCATAACTGAATAGCAATTTGAGTTATTGCCAAATGGGTGATCCAGTGGAATAGGTTACGCACATTCCGCTAATACCAAGGATGTTGCGAAGTTTGTCTGAATTCTGGTGTAGCGGAGAGCCCCTCTTATTTAACTACAAGCTCGAAGCAGAGTCCAAAGAGCAATAGGCTTCCTCAACCTCATAAAATCAAGTTAGGTATCTTATTTAGGTCATGCCATAAAATCCTTTGGAATTCTAAAGTAGTTCTGTAGTCGCTGTGGCTGTAACCAGCTATGATTGCTAGCACATTTCCTCAGCACCAGACTCACGCACTTCGCACGTCTAGAGTAACAGAAAGAGTGTGCCCCAGGCGTGTGAGCTGCCAGCGGTGCAGAGCGAGCACAGCCACTACGTCTGCGACGACAAGGGCGAGCCGAAGTGCCTGCCCGGCTGGCAGGGGGACCTCTGCGATGTGCCCATTTGTAAGAAGGGCTGTGACCCTCTGCAAGGTGAGTTCACTTGAGTGACTTCGGACTGAGCAAGGACTAAGCCCAGACTGAACTAGGCCTGTGCTTGGACTAAGCCCGGTCTGAGTTCAAACTGAGCTGGTAGATCATGGACGAAGTGAGCATCCGACCTGTCAGCAGTAACATTAAAGCCGTCAGGCTATCTGGCTATGGTCTTATAAGCCTTAGGTTTTGGAAGTGTTTAGTCTTTCATGTGTTTCATCTCAGTGTTCGTTGATATGACCTGTTTGTCTAGTTACTAAGTCAACACCGAGACTAATAAAAACCTCACAACATCCAGTCATAAGTCATTGAATGTAGTTTACTACCGTAAACGGAATTATAATGTTTGAAAGTTCACTCGTAGCGGTTATAACCATCACGAAATATTTGTCCCTAATGACTTTTGAAATTTTAGTTACATTGAAGTACTTACGAGTAGGTATAATACCGCTATTTGGAAATATCATATTCGAAAATCGAAAAAAGTTTAATTTAAAGACCTACAACAGTGAGTTGAATTAAACATACAACGAAAAGTTTTCTCGCACTTTCAATGTGAAAGTTGGGTGTTTGAGAATCGTGTCTCGTCGTACAGGGATCTTTTGTTTTCAAATCTATCTATCTATCTAAGTGGACAATTGTTGACCTAGAAAGTAACAAAACAACAATGGACAATTCTGAAACTTTCTTTGTGCCTTTAGATATATGACCACAGGTTTAGCCGTATGAATGAAAGCCTATTGTGTTCATTGTCGTTTAAATTTAATGTGGTAATAAATAATACTGAACACTACGGCTGTATTCTTGGGTAAAGATTTGAAAGTAATTAATACTACTTTTGTATATTGTATACCACCTAGATTTGATATTATTTAATTAATCTTATCGAAGCTTAAGTAGGTACCTGTTCCCTTATATTAAAATAAATATTTTTAGATATTTTCGTAATGCTTTCTACTTAAGTACTTTCTAGTAAAAAATATATTACGAAAACTTTTCATGAATTTTACAAACCCTTCATCCGTCTAGCATCAGCATTCAAAAGAATATTTGTGAATTGTAATACGATTTGCAGGTTACTGCAAGAGGCCGGGCGAATGCCGCTGCAAGCTAGGCTTCTATGGCGAGAAGTGCAACAAGTGCATCCCGCTTCCGGGCTGCCAGCACGGCTACTGCAACGTCTCCTTCGAGTGCATCTGCAAGGAAGGCTGGGACGGCTTGTTCTGTTCTGAGCGTGAGTTTTTTACTTTGACTTGAAAGAGTGGTAGTTAAAATTTTATAAAACATGGGTTTAACATGTGGATTATCATGGTTTTTTGTTATCTCATTAGGTAGTATATCTCATTTTATTTTATTCTTTGAACGGTGAAGATTATAACGAACTATTTACCCCAGTAAATAGTTCGTTAGAATCTTCACCGTTCACACGTTCACACGTTTAGAGGTATCTTACGTTAATTACATTTGTTTTACATCAAGTATTATTTTTTATAAATCACAGGATAATAAACTTTTGTGGTAGAATACTTTTAAACTCTATAAGCACGTTAAGCCGTTGGTCCTGCGCCTAACCTCTCTCCGGTCATGTTGAATTGCCGTCTCACCGGACTATGAGAGTGAAGGAATAGAGAGTGCACATGTGTTAGCGCACACACTCGTGCACTATAATATCTCCTGCGCAGATGACTAATCCTCGTTGTGATTGACCGCCGTAACCGATATCGGTTAGAAGGACATTAGTAAACTTTATGCAAAGACTCGTTTAAGTTATTGTATCGCTGTTGCATATAATAAAGACCAATCATCTAACGCTATTACTTTTCAGTTTAAAGGCCTAGAAGACTACGTTTCGCCCGATGCATTTACACTTCCTCGCAAAAGTAGTAACAAGGATGTAACCTGTCTAGGTGTCATCATCCCGAGACAATGGTAAAGGAAGCTGTATATTGACGTCATATCTATTCCAGCTATCTGCCGTTCGGATTGCCACGCCACCCGCGGCTACTGCGAAGGGCCAGGCGAGTGCCGCTGCCGCCTCGGCTGGTCCGGGCCCACGTGCCGCGCTTGCCAGCCGCTGCCAGGCTGCCAACACGGCTACTGCGACAAGCCGCTGGAGTGCAAGTGCTCGCCCGGATACACTGGCCTGCTGTGTCAGACGCGTAAGTGATATGTCTTGCCTATGCTGAGTTTTGAAGTTGTTGACATAGCTTATGACCTCATTACTGTGTCTGCTAGCCGTTGAAGCGCCACCACTACAGCCACTGCTTAGAAGAGCAAGTTCACGCCAAGAGCTTATTGTGTCAGACGCGTACAAAAGAAAAATTAAATAAATGTAGGTACGCATTGTTTTAACAACTGAAGCCCTCGGATTAATATCTTAGCTTTGTTAGATGCTGATGATTTCATTCGTCGTTCGTTCCCGAGCCGAGTCGTACTTATGTTAGTCCGTCAGTGGGCGTAGGTTTCTGCTGCGGTCGGGGCCAATTATTTTGCCCGGAAAGGAGTGTAAATACTTTGCTTTCTGCTACCTTCCAGACACATCATGCCGCCGCCCCAAACAGTACCACCCAGTGATGATTAGCTAATTATGTTTTTATTATACACTTCTCTCTCATTAGCCTTATTTAGACTTGTTTTCAGTAAAAAAATATCGGATTTTTTGTGGCTTACAACAACTTACGAGAGAGATATAGAAATACGTATGATTTAATGGTGTTATCTACCATAAAAGGGCCGCACTGACCTCGGTAGCGCCAGTGTGGGAAACCATAGGGTCCCTACGAAGCTTATAAATAAACAAAGTACTAATATCATGTTGTTTTATCTTCGCACAGCAATCTGCGCCCCCGGATGCCATTCCGAGCGCGGGTATTGCCGGCGGCCGGGCGAGTGCCGCTGCAAGGTCGGCTGGACGGGCCCCTCGTGCGGCCAGTGCCATCCCTACCCGGGCTGCGTCAATGGCACCTGCGATCGCCCCTGGGAATGCACCTGCAAGTCTGGCTGGGGAGGCATGTTGTGCGATGAAGGTACGTTAGCAGCTTAGCCCTTTCCTGTACCATACCACTATTGTACATTGTACCTGACAAATAACAATTGTGTTTTCTATTGTGTCTAGCGCGAGACAGTGAACCTGTTAAAAGGACAGGCAAAGAGTACCCTTAACAGACGAGCTTGCATAAAAAGTCTAATTAATGTAGAAATAGCGAAAGTTATGTGCCAGGATCGTAGCAATGTGGTCTCTGCCTTAAAAGGCGTGACAGTACTGATACATTAAAAAATAGAGTGTTTGTGCAGGAAGTAATATCAGCAAGTGTCGTTTCATCTTCTGACCCATACTATAACTCAGCTAGCTAATTGGAATGTCAGTATTACTACAAATCTATTTTATAGGACGAGGGGTTCGATCTAGCGAGCCATATTGGTCTCTCATGATTAAACCAATTTTAAATTATCGTCCAAGCAATCTTGGACGATAAGTTGAAATTGGTTAGATCATGTACACAATGTATACAAAGATCATGAAAATGTATACGAATTATTTAAAATGTCCTTTTATCTTTAAATTAAACTATTTGCTTACAAAAAAGACTTTATGTTAATTTTGCCCCTATCTATATTGTGAAAGTGGTTTAAAAAAATTGTAAAATACCCTAATAATCTGCACGGATTTTTCAACATAATCTATTTTTCTTGTTAATCATAAACAGAGAAAGTAAAGAAGTGTATAATAACTTTGAGCGGAAACGTTCCTTTGGGTTTAATCATGATATATTTCACATAGTATTAAGCGCATGGCTAAATACGTTTAACAAAGCTAAAGCAATAAATTAATCTTGTAAACGCCTGTGGGCTAAGTTTATGGGTAAGCACAGAAATGCAAGAGTGACGTAAAGTCGGCCACATATTCCCTTATCGGTAGGAGTGCGTAATTTTGTCGCATACGTCTCGTCATTCGGAATGGGTTTCCGTTATAGATTAGCTCGCTGATTAATCGTTTCTTGTCCTAATCAAGGTACTTCATGTTGTATAATCGTTGGGATTTATTCCAGTTACATACTCGGCACCCCACTGTTTATAAAACATCCTCTATGACAACATTTCTTCTGTTATCTGATTGATTCAGAACTGATTATGGTCTTATTACGTTGCAACTGGAATGGCATGTTAATTAACTGGTCATCAAATGAGTACCTGCGGTCCAAAGTCTTGTCGTATGGGTGTCAATTAATTCTTTAAAAAACTAATTGAATAAAACCAAACAAAGTCGGTATTTTTTTAAGAATATACAGCGAAAACGTGTGTTGTTTAATCTTAATTGTTTTGTGTTTCTAAATGTTAAGTAGATTTTAATTTTAGGTTTAAAAACAAGATTATTATTCTTCTGTCTAATGTTTTATTTGTTTTATGTTTTTACGAAATTAATCTATAAATATAATCTTTGTATGTTTATGTAGAGCTGAACTACTGCGAGAAAAACCCGGACACGTGCAAAAATGGCGGCAAATGCCAGTCTCTTGAGGCAGGAGACGGACATTACAGGTATGTTATCAATCGTTTAATACATATCTTAATTAAACAATACCTTTTTCGTATTTTATAAGTCAATCTAGCTACAATTTTCAGTCACGGTACAGGCATCTGGCTAGTCTGATGGAAAACAAACAACCTGCTACAAAATTAAGAATTTTTAAATAAAAATGTCTCAAATCTAACTCCGTCTGATAGCTATCTGGAAACCCGAACCTTTGAGTATTTCTTTAATTTACTGTACGCACATAGTACCTACATTGTCATAGTCAACAATAAGCACGAACGAATTTGTTGATTTAGGCACCACAGACCCATTAGTCTATCCACTAACCATTATCATTGGAATCGAATGTCGAATTTTGCGAACAAGGCCGAGTTCGTCTTGAGGCTAAATTATCCCTGACTAAGCTATAACCAAGTTAGCCTTTTACCCGTACCTATGTAACTCAACACTGATTGTATTCGTATATAGATGTCAGTGCCCTGCCGGTGTCAGCGGTCGCAACTGCGAGAACGCGCCCACCCCAGCCACTGAGCCGACTGAGCCGGCGACTGAGGCCACCCAGCCGGCCAGCACCATCGACGCGAGCTCCACTGAGGCTGAGTCCACCAGTGAGCCAGACAGCGTCGATAATGAGACGGAGTAATTTATTCACAATTCAAAAGTCATCGAATAATATTTTAATAACCATCGCATAAGAATTGGTTAGTCTGTAAATGTAGATTTATACAATGCGCTGAAAGTTAATAATATTAGAGTGAGACGTGATGTTAGCGTCTCTACAATATGTACTGTTACATTTGCCGGGGCTCAATGTTTTTTACATTAGCAAAATTTTAACGATCCTAACGTTAAAATTTACTCCTTTTACTCCTACGATAATTTCAATCAATGAGGTAATTTTTTTACCGATATCAAAAAAGGAAAAAGTTCATCGCAATCTAATTGTATTTTGTATGCGATTATTCCTATATCACTGTACTATTTTATTTAAGTCAACATTACAAGGAGATAAAAGCTATCAAAAGAAAAGACTGGGAAACAATTAATTTGGAGTTTAATGTAATACCTAATTAATTATTTATGAGTACCTTGGTGATATGTTGGCGTTTAGAAATACTCTGAAATTAAGGATGTATCATTTGTAAACCATACTGAATGCGTTTAAAAAAAAATATTGAAGTCTTCACAATAACATTTTCCTAAAGATTTTTTTTTTAATTAAATGGTATTTACATTACTACTTATATATAAAAAAACCTAATTTCTAAACGCGAACGTACTTACAGGACGTTTTGTATGATTGTATTTATTTAATTGTGAGTGTTTATTTATTGTATTGTGCGATGTGTGGTTTTGTAGCGATTGTAATTTTAAATTTTTTAATTTATTCGTAGTGCCTATGTCACTTTTTTATTAGGGTTATGATGTACTTAATAATTGATGAGAATTAATAAATTTATAAAAAAATAATTTACATTTTTTCATTACGTACGAGATAAGACGAAGATATACTTTTAAGACGTCTTATTGAAGATCCTGATTTATACATTTACTGCATCGCCTACATATGCAAGCATTTATTTAAATGATATTTTCCCTAGAATATACATTTTTGAAAATTATCGCAAACATGTGATTTGATTAGTTTCACTTATATCTATTCAAATTTATAAAATGTAGGGTAACCTACACTGCGTCGTTTTTTCTGAAAATCATATTCTAACATTTTATAATTTAACGCGTTATATACTCGTACTATGGCTCACCTTATTTTGTCAGCTATGTGTTAAGTTTAATTGTTTACAGAAAAGAAAATATAATTTCTAAATTACATTTTCTGTCACATAACATGCCGCAGATGCATTTACATAAGTCTTTAAAATTGGTGATAGGTGTAAGAAGCTTATTACACCTAACCAGGTTCTTATGGAGTCCTCACATACGCACTGCAGTTCATTATCTAACGGATCGTCCAATCAACTTTTTATACAAGAAAGAGCGAATAAGCGTAGATGTTTATGCATGATCCCCCGTGATCTATATTTTAGGAAACTTGTCAACTTGCCCAATATGGGGAAAGGTTGTGATTTACCAGATAAGGATTAAACACATTACCACCTGCTTGGCGCGTCATGCAATATCCCATTAACCCTTGCTAGTGGGACTAAAAACCTGAGAAATAAGTATTCTTACATATGTAAGTACGTCATACGTTAGTAAATGACCATATACTCATGTATTGGCTGTTAGTTACGGACAGCGACGGAGTTAACTAACCATGTTTGGTGTCCTTAGGTATAAGGGTGTGAAATTAAACATACATACATACATATTATCACGCCCCCCTTCCTCGAAGGGGTAGTCAAAGTCATTACGTAACCACATTCAGCCCAAAAACAAAATTGTAGATTAGATAGAATAGGGTTAGATGGAAATTTGTGAAAAAGTAGTAACAAGTGGCTAGCCTGTCGCCTACACAATTACACTCCCAAAATCCGATATCCCATTAGTCGCCTTTTACGACAAGAAACACAGTTGGTACATTATTTTTAAGTCCCATGTACATGGGACTTTAAACTAACAACTAACATGTGAAATTAAATCAAATATAAATTGTACAGACCGACACACCAATTCCCTAGTTCCAAATTAAATTAATGCTTGTACTATGAATACTAGGCGACTAGAGATGTTAAGAACTCGAGTCTTTTGAGTCCTAATTCTTAGACTCGGCTCAATTGTACACGACTCAGTGAACTAACTAATCTCCGAGTCTTGAGTCCAACCGAGCTTCAGTCTTTCGAGCGCTACAATAGAACTCGAGTCTTAAAAAGAGCTCGAGTCTTAAAAAGAGCTCGAGTCTTAAATAGAGCTCGAGTCTTAAAAAAGCTTGAGTCTCAAGTCTTGAGCGTATTAAGGGTTAATAATGTTAATAGATGAAAATTATTCTGGCTTTTATACATACTTATATGTGCGTTATCAGATAAATTTTGATTGCTTGTGATTTTATTTGATTTCTGTATTTTCTTCTGCGGCTTATTATATTTATTGTATTTTCTTATTATATTTTGAATATTAAAATAATTTAAAATGATGATTAAAATGATTTTTCCTATCAATAAACGCTTTTATTTTTTCAAAATACGCTTCTGATTACGAATATATATCACAAAAGTAACGTTTTATTTTCTGATTTAAAAAGGAACTCCAAACAGAAAAGAACTCGAGCTCGACTCGCCCCGTAAAAACGACTCGAGCGCTTAAAAAGACTCGAGTTCCATGTTGCGCTCAAGAGCTCATATAGACTTTAGTTCTCTAGTCTTGTGAGTCTTATTGCAACGAGTCGAGTCGTGCAATTTCTTGGTCGAGCTCAAAATTTAGGACTCAAAAGACTCGAGTTCTTAACATCTCTAAGGCGAACAGGATAGACATACTTAAATCTGTTTATAAACATTAGACTCGAATCGGGAATAAATGTCCATGTACAACACACGAAACATTTGCCTTGGTTTCGTGGCTGGGGTCTCTGACCACTCGACCAACGGGCCTGTTGTATTTAATTGCTTTCCAGAATTCACAATACATATGGGTTAAAGTTATCTTCATAAAAGTACGGACCCTGTCGGTCACTGTCACACTTATTAGGAAAGTATTCAGGTATTTTTGTTGTTGACTGTATTAATAATTTAAAGTGATTTAGTTACAGTATTTGTAAACAGTACGAAAACCTTTTTGTAGCACCAGATCAACTTCTTAACACCTAATTCTATCTTCATAATACAATAATTTGATAGTAAAGTTGTGATTTTGCCACATGGATACTTTTGATTTTAATTTTTTTAAGATGGGATAGGCTGAGATCTATAATAGTTAGGTAAATCCATCTTCTAAAACTTGTAAGTTATGTTACAATAAGGTACGAGATATAGCAGCCACCTGTTTTAGATCTAAATATTTGTCGTACCTATTGACTTTCATTGATCGATTACAGTTATTATAAGTGTTAAATGAATCGTATATCTACAAACCATACCTGTATCTTTTTATACAGCTCCTATCATGTCAATCCAGTTTCCTAGGTGCAATTTCTTCGAGTTATGTGCAATAGACATACCTACAGATAAATAGATAAACAGTTGCACTGACAAAATTATAAGATTACGTTTTTTATTAATTTCATCATCTTCCTAGCGTTATGTCCCGTGCTTAGACGGGGTCCGCTTAGACCATGATCCAGGATTTAGCGAGTCTGGTAATTACATTGAAACGACTGCCGATCTGACCTTCGTAACCCTAAGATAGGGGAACCAGATTTTTTTTGGATCATGGTTACAAATCCAAAGTTGTTTGAATTTACGTTTTTTATTAATTTATATTGTATTAAATATCGCTGTGCTTGCTTTTATACGTATACGCGTCTGAGCCTTTGTTACCCTTGTTACCACTGAAGTTTCTTATATTTAAGCAACTTCAAAACCGGTACCGGCAATAGTGTACATAATAATATAATAATATGTATAATTGTATAGTACAATGCATCAACCATTCAACCAGGTGATTATGACAATCGCTTAGTTGTGAAAAGCGTATTGCTATTTGGTGAGACAAGTAATTTTATACAGTTATTGAACAAAAAAATCTGAAGAACCCACCTAAAATATTCAGATGTAGTAATTTGGTCGCGAGCGCAACGTTAGCGGCGACATACAGCCATAACGTACTTAGATTAGGCAAGAAATATGTCCATTAAAAAGGAATTTGATCGCGTATCTATTGATTAATTTGTCACTAAATATGTGGCCGTAATAGAGTGGACGCCGACTCCTGGTTGTTTGGGTAGAGCGTGTTTCCATAATACCGCGTTGTGTTAAATAGGATTGGCGATAATCGAGCAATTGCTGAGCTGACTGGCCCGTTGGTCGAGTGGTCAGAGACCCTGGCCACGAAACCAAGGGTCGCGGGTTCGAATCCCGCTAGGGGCAAATGTTTCGTGTGATGAACATGGACATTTGTATTCGAGTCATGTATGTTTATAAACGCATTTAAGTATGTCTATCTGTTCGCCTAGTATTCATAGTACAAGCATAAGCTTAGTTTGGAACTAGGGAATTGGTGTGTCAGTCTGGAAGAAAAAAAAAATATATATCTGGGGCCCGAACGGGGCAAACGCTGGGGAAGGGGATCGTTGGTGTGCGTAGCTTTCCCAGTTACCCTCCTCATGCGATTCGGACCGCTGGGTTCTAGTGGGTAGGCTACCTTCTATCATGCTCCCCCCATGTTTATTTGGTAAGAGATAATATAATTTATATAAAAGGCCCTAATCTGAAAAGTAGGTGTAGTAAAAAGATATAATATCTATAAAAAAAATTGGAATCGTTCCTTTAAGAGCTAAAAGTTTAGGGTCTGCTTTGAGTCCAACTAAGAGAAGTTCCATGAACATTTATTCCGTTAGACTCAACGTTATCGTTATCAAGCTGTCAAGTGGCCTATACTTATCGGCCCTATACGTATATATAACCTATATACATACATACATACATAACATCACGCCCATAATCCCCGAAGGGATAGGCAGAGTCAAAGAGGCAGCAGGCCCCCTTAACCACATTCAGCCAGAAATAAAACTGGGCTGGGTTAGATGGAAAATTGTGAAAAAATGGTGACAAGTGGCTTACCCGTCTCCCACACAATCACATACCCAAAACCCGATACACCATTAGTCACCTTTTACGACATGCTAGGCAAGAACCACATTATTTTTAAGTCCCAGACCAACATGGGACAATTGGCTAGGGTAGATGGAAAATTGTGAAAAAGTAGTGACAAGTGTCTAGCTCGTCGCCTACACAATCACATACCCAAAAGCCCATATACCATTAGTCGCCTTTTACGACATGCTAGGCAAGATTCACATTATTTTTAAGTCCCAGACCAACATGGGACAATGGGCTAGGTTAGATGGAAAATTGTGAAAAAGTCGTGACAAGTGGCTAGCTCGTCGCCTACACAATCACATACCCAAAAGCCCATATACCATTAGTCGCCTTTTACGACATGCTAGGCAAGAAACATAATTGGCACATTATTTTTAAGTCCCCGACCAACATGGGACTAAACTACGCACGCTTCAGTTTTTCAGTAAGTACTATCCTTGGAATAAACTAACCCAGTGTAACATCTAATAGGATATAATTAGCATATCATCCATGTTCAGTAAAGCGGTTACCTAATAAATTATGTACGAACATATTTAATACATATACCTTGGGCCAGTCCATTGGAGCGCTGGCAGAACTGTAACGATTTAGGTAGTTGTATATAAGCGAGGTCTGCGCCCGCGCACCCACACACCCGGCTCACATATTCCGTCCGATCGATGTATCGATCGTGTAATCGATTTGTAGAGTAATGTGATTTTGCTGTGATCTCGCTTTAGGAAGAAAGATGGCTGCCATCCAAATATTGACGGTAAGCTTTTGAAATGTATCTTTGAAAATTGTGATTAGGTTGTGATAGTAACATATGTTAATTCAATTTTAATAATCGTTGCATGAGGTTCTTTTAAGAAGCGTAACACGTTTTAATTGTGAACTGAAGTTCACATTTTGAATTTACCTTGTTATGATATCGGGCTTAATTAACTTAAAAGTTTCTATAAGTCTATAAGATTAAAACGTTACAAATATGAAATATTATTTTTATTGAAGTACTAATAGGTATAGTTTAAATATATAATTTCAAGAATTACAATAGATTAATAATAAAATTATCGTAGTACATTTCACTGTCATATTTATCGCATTAGTTTCACAAAGAATTTCAAATTAAATTAATAATAATTCATGTTTGGTAATTCCTAAATAAATTAAAATTCATATCAGGCATAATGTGATCGATTTCTTCAGAAATTAAATGTTCGATTACGATGAGATAGCTTGTAGAAAAATTAACAACGAATGAAACCGTTACATATGAAATCGTACATTGTACGTTTCATGTTTCCTCAATTACAAGTAACGCCGAAACTAAATCGGCTGGCAAATTGCTGTTATGTGGAATGGGTCTTCATTACTTATTATCTAACATACTAGAACTGGATAACAATCAATCAAATTCGTGCCAATTTACGTAAGTTACTAAAAACGTGTCTCATGATTCATCAACAGTAATATGAATTGCTATAAAAAATAAAATAAAAAATAATTGAATTAATTCAAGTAGTATATGGCAATTGCTGAAATTATAATTTTTTGCTAAAACTAGAGTAAATAGCCCAACTGCCTTATGTGTCGCTAGGTACATGAAATAAAATATAGCACCAAATAACAACTTATGAATATGTCGTCTTTCATATATACTTTTCGGCAACTACGATTAGTTATAGACTAATACTATTTTTTTGACTAATAACCGAAAAGGGACAATCAATTTAGTTCAATAGTTTTTTTTACAAAAAACAAATATTGCACAATGTGGATGTGTGACATTACTTTGGCTTTAAGTTCATATAAGTATGTAGAAAGGTTGTGCGTTAAAAAAATGATGTTATTAAATAGTTGCATATAGATAATAAACATAGAAATTTAGTGACATACTTAAGTTAGTAGTTTAATATATTCTACCTGTTTCAAAGGCACATTATCGCATTTTCGTTTTAAAATTTAACCAGTCTGTGCAGAGCGGCCTTCGGGCTAAATAATGCAGGTATAGTTTAAAGCGCATACGAGTCTACCTGTCCACGTGAATAACATCTAGATTTATAAATGTTTACTGGGGCAGCTACTTGACTGGTTGAAGTTAAACGGCTGACAACGAGTAGGTAATGTTTCATGTGGGCCGGCAAGAAATAGCCATAGCCTATATTTGTATGTACCTATGGACATATAAGTATGTAAGATACAACTTTTACTATGATCATGGATGTTGTTACTTTTATATGACGAACTCCATATACTATGTAGTATTTAGATCTATGTTGGTTTAGGACTCAACAAAAATGTACCAACTGTATTTCTTGCCTACTTAGCACGCCCTAAAAGGCCATTGATGGTGTAGATGATGAGCTAGCCACTCGTAATTTTTTCCCGGTTTTCCATCTAACCCAACTCAATATTTTTTTTCTCTCTTATTTGTCTTTGATGTTTAAGCCAATGGGATACATTTTGTTATTGAACAAACATAGGTCTGCGGACTGGCGGTTTTAGCCGCAAACCGCATTGTTACATAGATGAAATATTGCTTTTCTAACACGATAACTGATTGGAGCGTTTTTTCACCAATTACTCAGTTGCGTGCTACAGAATTAAACAATGTGTACAATTTTAAATCTTATTTACAATGTATGTATGTTTACTTCATTTTAAAGCAGTGTACATGCCGGTAGCTCGGGGCGCGTCTATAACATTAACATATAACCAGCTGATCAGTATCTGAGCGTAATGGAAGTAATAAAGTATAGGAAGATTTCTGTTAACTTCTTTGTAAAAAAAGCATTCTGAAAATCAACTGAGCTTCCAGTAGTTGCCCCATTCAGAAACACTGGGTGGTGCTATTAGTCGGGTGACATGATTTTTATATATTTTAATGTGTTTTTTATGTTCCTTCTATTTGTTTTTGTATTCTTTTTATTGGAATATGAAATTTATTTTCTGAAATAAAATAAAACGTGGTCATTGTGTGCTCAAGTACCTACCCATAAAATAGACCCAAGCACTTGTTGTTTTTTTTTTAATTTTTACAGTCGATAGCATCGCAGTTCAATGTCCAAATATACATGTACATAGTTGATTTCAGGAAAGTACTTATTGCGAATAAGCATAACTAGCAAACGTAGACCACGGAAAAATCATATCGTAAAATAATATCACTCAAAATTTGATACCTACTATCAATGCTAATTAATTTAATACTTACCTTTGCAAACTAGCAGATTATTATATATGACTTAAACGATATATTAGTATCTAGTCAAATTTATTTTCCCATCATTTTGATAGAACTGAAAACAATAACTTAGCGAGCAAAATTGGGATCTGTCATATGAAAATGCATTTTAAGATTTGTACAGCACAACCCCTGATCGGTCACCATACTGATTGAAAATAGAGTAGGTATATTATTTGTACTGTGGATAAATCAGTATCTAACTCATGTCTCGAAGACAGTTCGGTTTCCTACATGACAACAAACCATAAATACTTATATATTTACGTAAACCCAATTTCGACATAGTGTTCAGCACAAAATGTTCGAAACGGGTTGGGCAAAGATCGTGCCATATTTCATGTAGAGTCCGCGCCATGAGGAAACATTCGTTAGTAGAGACAGGACGAATGATAGCAAATCTAGAGCGGAGACACAAGTTTGCGAAACCATATGAAATAGGCTTACTGTGTGCGTTTAAGGCAACTTAATTAGATTTGATGTACTTACAAATAAACGTGAAATGTCCCTACAATATATGGTATGTAAAATATGTAGATACTCGTATTTAGCACATATTGTAAACAAGAGATGCGGGGTCACAACCCCGGAAAAATCATCATCATCTTCCTAGCGTCATGTCCCGTTATTAGACCATGGTCCAGGATTTAGCGAGTCTGGTAATTGAAGCGACTGCCGACCTGACTTTCGTAACTCTAAGATAGGGGAATCAGTAAATTTTTGGATCATGTTTACAAATCCAAATTTGTTTGAATTTGCAGGTTTCATTACGATGTTTTCCCTCACCGCCGAACTAGTGGTATACGTACATAGATTTGAAAAATCCAGACCTACGTGCTCGGGTTTGAACCAGCACACCTTGATTATGAGGCGCGTGTCCTTACCATTGAGCTACCACTATCACCGCTCCACCGGACAAATACTGGATGATAAAATATATTCGTTCTCAGATCTAGATGTTGTGATGATACCTTTATTGGTTTTAAGATCTATAACTAAATTTAACAGGCTACGTCTAGCTAGCTGTATTTTTAGATGAAACCAAGGTGTGGTTTCAATTGTGAAGTATTTGTTTTTGAATAATTAAATCTGTTACCTCTGTAAATTACATGTATATTTCACTTCTTATACCTAGTAGATTTTTGAAGATTCTGACAAAATTTCTAAAGTACTAGCTTGATATATGTACGCGATAGTAAAAAAAAATCTAACTAAAACTGGATATGAAAATCACTATAGAAAATATATAAAACATTTGAAGCGTTAAAATTAGTAATCATAAAGCAATCTTAATTAGGAAATAAAGAAGTATTTTTTTCATATCTAAAAACAAAATTCCGTGTAACCACAAGGCTGCTCATTCGTTTAGGCAGGTTTATGACCTAAAATACTATTATAGCAATAGGATAAGCATCGTGAGTCACATAGGCCAGCACTCAGGCACCTTGTGGGCCAGCACACCGGACTTCACCTTGACCCGACCCGAGCGCCCGCCAGACATTGAATAATGCCCCTGCATTACACACCTGGCTTTATTAAGGCTAGGCTTACACCCTAGTACCTAGATCTGGGAAGACTTATAATAATAATAAATAAATTATAAATTCTCCTGACTGACTCACCAATTCCCTAGTTCCAAACTAAGCATATGCTTGTGCTATGGATACTAGATGATCGGATAGACATATGTACTTAAATACGTTACATTTGTATTCGAGTCATGGATGTTTAATCCATGACTCGAATACAAATGTATATGTTCAACACACGAAGCATTTGCCCCTAGCGGGATTCGAACCCGCGATCCTCGGTTTTGTGGCCGGGGTCTCTGACCACTCGACCAACGGGCCAGTCCGTAGTCAGTATGTCCCGTGTTGAATCGGGGTCTGCATGGACACCGACTACTTTGCTTTCAATGCTTTTCATTTTTCTATGGGTCATATGAGGGCCCTAATATAAAAGAACGAATTCGTTACTTCTTAATAACACGAACGTGTACTGCCATATCGTAGAGAAGTTTAGACATAGAGTTGCATTGAAATGTACAAAGGCAGGTAGATTTATCACATTTGCCATCATAAGTGGTATAAAAAAAATGCCTGTATCGCTACTATGGAAGAAGACCGCGTTGCAAAACAATCAGTCCTGTATCAGTACGTATGTATGTGTTACTGTAAAAGCCCGTATATTGGTCAATCTTAGGTTTTTCTAGTAAATCTTAGGATTTACCGACATGAGTTGGTAAATGTAAACATTTCTAGGTTAGGTTATATTATGGGTTAGTTAGGTCAGGTTTATTAACCTGATTAAAGAAATACCTTACCTAACCTAACCTATAATATAATCTAATCTTAGTTAGGTTTGATTTGGTAAAATTTTCCAAGTAAAGAATCCTAAGATTTACTAAGTAAATGGTGGTAAAAGTTCGAATTGTACACCTGTTCGGACTTTTACCGTTAAGAGTTGGTAAATCTTAGGTTTTACTGGAAAATCTTAAAATTTACCATAGTTCGAGCTATTACAGAAACATATGCATGTACATACATACAAACATTAATAGATTAGATACAACAGATTATGAAATAAAATAAGTCGCATTTGTAGACGTTCACGTTACGTTGTAATGGTTTAATTTTCTTACTTCGGTCTGCTTCTTAACTTGTAATTACTACATATAATGCGTGTAAACAATAAAAATACAATTAGATAAATACCTGGTTATTTAATATAGCGTAAATGGAGCAAGGGAACTGTTACCTTTTAAGGCAAAACTCTTTACCTTTTTAGTTTAGAAATAGCTAAGCTATGCATGTTATTTATCTTATCTTATACAATTTTAAGTGTGGTTTATTTTTTTCAGGTATTGCTTGTAATAACCAGCTTAACATCAACAAAAGACATCGAATCAAAACCGAAGCTCTCCAAATTACTGGAAGAAAATGGAATAAAAGATCAGGGTACCCCCGAAAAGGGAGTAAAGAGAGGGATTTACCACACCGGAGTAGCGGGATCGTTCGGGTCACCTTACCTCGGCTCGTCATATGGGGGTCTGGGGTCTGGTATCGGCGTGGGATCGGGTATCGGCTTGGGATCGGGTATTGGTATAGGATCCGGTATTGGTATAGGATCCGGTTTTGGTATTGGATCTGGTATTGGTGTCGGATCTGGCATTGGTGTGGGAGTCGGCCCAGGGGTTGCGGTCGGATCTGGGCCAGCAGTGGCTACAGTCGCAGCCGCTCCTGTTGCAGTCGCAGCAGCTCCCGTGGCCGTGGCACCTGCCCCCGCAGTACAAACTTCAGTCGCAGTCGAACCCAACCCCGTGATTCTTCGCCAGGAAGTACCTCGGTACATCACGCGCACTATCACCAGGGATGTGCAGGTGCCCGTCCAAGTCCCGGTTCCTGTACCGGTGGACCGACCGGTACAAGTACCGGTTCAAGTGCCCGTACCAGTCCCAGTAGACCGGCCCGTGCCTGTTATCCACAGAGTCCCCGTCGAGGTAACGAGACAGGTCCCCGTGTATTACGAAAAGAGAGTGCCATACCCCGTCAAAGTGTCTGTCCCAGTGCCGTACCCAGTGACCGTCGAGAAGCACGTCCCCATCGATCGTCCGGTCTACGTCAACCGCCCAGTCCCAGTCCCCCAGCCTGTGTACATAGACCGTCCCGTAAATGTGCCTGTGCCTGTGCAAGTGGATAGGCCGGTGCCTGTCCCACAGCCTGTGGTGGTAGACCGGCCTGTCCCGGTGCCCCAGCCTGTCTTGGTTGAGAGGCGAGTGCCTGTCCCCGTGGCGGCGGCGCCTGTAGTGGCTTCTGTACCTGCGGTGGCTGCTGTCCCAGCCGTTTCCACCGTCTCCGCCGGCCCAGCAATTGCTATCGGAGGTTCTGGCTCAGGCTTTGGAATCGGAGGAGGCATCTCGAGCAGTGTCGGCATTGGTGGCATTTCAAGCGGCATCGGATACGGTGGTCTTACTAGCGGAGGAGGATACGGTGGTCTTTCTAGCGGAGTAGGATACGGTGGTCTTTCTAGCGGAGGAGGATACGGCGGCCTTTCGGGCGGAATCTCCAAAACTATCGTCTCAAACTCCATTTCCGGCTACCACGGCTCTTACAGCCATTAATTATTAATAATTAAGAATTTTATGTATCGTTTCTAAAATGAAAATTGAAACAAGTGTTGTGACTTTATTTAAAATTGTTATTATTAATAAGTTACAGCTAGTACCTTCGTCACTTTTTATCATGTCTACTTTTTGAGAATGTACAATAAATGTTTCTGATTATAAAACGGTTTTTTATTTATTAAATTTAACGTTTCAAATACATGAGATTTATTTTTTTTACAAGCCACAGTCAGTTTTCAAATCATACTTTTGTGTAATATATATCAGATTTCCACTTTTAAATAGAATAAAAGTATGATTTTTTCGTAGGTTAGTTACTAAATAATACGAGAAAAAATAATAAAAACCACAGCACACAATAGAGTAAAAAGCTTTGTAGAAAATTAGGTATAAGAGCTATAATTGCACACATAACTTAGTGAGGTGGACAAAGGTGGCGAATTTATAGTTACGCTGTAGTAACGAATTATTACACTAATATATTTATTTTAGACTAGCAGCGCCCCGTGGTTTTGCCCGCGTAGTTTTCGTTCCCATGGGAAAACGGGGATAAAATATAGCCTATGTTACTCCTTAATAATGTAGCTTTCCATTAGTGGAAGAATTTTTCAAATCGGTCCAGTAGTTTTAAAAATAAAATATTTCCTCTTTATAATATTAGTCTAGATTTCAGACGTTTAATTTAAAAAAAAAAACATTTTTTTTTTTTATTAAAACTAGATTAACTTTCTGTAAATTATTAAATAAGGTTACCAAGAAGCATATTTTTAAAATACATTCCCTATAGATTTTTAAGGACACACTGTCAACCTGTCATTCCAGATGACCTGGAAAAGGATAAGAGACGATGATGACGATGATCTTACAAATTTTAGAGGAGAGACGTTACAAATATTTGCGTACCCATAGCGCCGTCTCAAGTAATATAAATAAATGCTCATTGTTTATTTGAATGGTTTATTAAGTGCTAGCACTTGCCACAGTCGCCTTCTCTTAGTTAGAAGATTATACAACGAGTGCGAGGGTTCATTGTGGAGCCGGAAGCGCAGCCCCACGCTCGGGCGAACTCTTCGTTGTTCTGTAAGGCACCCTTCGCTCGTAGATGGGTAGGGGTGTGCTCGTCTTCTATGTCTGCTCGTAGGGCCTCAGTAGTTGCGACGCTGCACCATAGCTGGTGAGGAGAGGGTTGGGTCAGTCCACATGCCATGTAAATTAGTAAAATTAGGAAATATTAAGGAAAAGAGTTCCAGACTGTGTAAGTCTAAGAAACCTATTTCTACAGCCTAAACTTCGAAAAAATTTGGGGATAACACGGACTAGTAAAAAAAGAAGGACTTATGCATGTGTCAGTGTGATATTTATCAATACCAGATATCGGATATCAGTCAGTGGGAGCACTTATTATGTCAATGTGTGACGTAGGTTGCGTGTCAAGGTGGAGCACCTGAGGAGATTCAATGTCTAGTTAGTGGCGCGGAGTCCTTCTTTTTTTTTTACTAGATCGTGGGGGAAAGTATTTATATGTTTATGTCGAATAAGACAACTAATTATCGACGAGAATGTATTCGGTAACCTGATTTGTACTTGTGATTAATTAAAACGTTTCTTATTCACCATAATTTATGTAAGCACTTTGGATTTTTTTCTTACTTTAAGTATGCTTAAGAGTTTGTCTTAGTCATTTCACCGAGTAGTGATTTTGCTCTTTCAATATTTAGCGCGTAGTTTATTTCATAATGTTCACAAAATGTTCATTACTGGAAATTGGTAAACAAAACCGTGTAATTTTATGTTGTAAAGTGATGTGTCAATTTGTGTTGTAAAGATATCATATCAACGAAATATTTTTATTTAAACATACATCACTAAATGTTCTTAATACCTAATTCAAAGCGTTTGTTTCTCTAACTAAACAAACAACACCCTATACTGATCAACTATGTACTCCTAGCTAGTACTTACATTGCCATAGGACAAGAAAAACATCTGCTCGGAGGTCATGTCCTCGAAGCCAGGTAACTTTGGCTCCGGACCATACTTTTGCAGGTGGTGTTTGAGGGCCGCCAGCGCCTCCCTCACGCCGCCGTTGTCCGCTATGTTCTCGCCAAGTGTTTTTTTGCCGTCGACCTTCAACGTTTAAAAGACTTCAATCAATAGTTTTCTAACGCGTAGTCGTACAATTTTGTTTACGCTGCTTTGATATAAAAAACGATTTGAACAACAGCCGGTTTCAAAGCCGAAAATGTTTTGCTGAGAAGCCGCAAAATACCATTTCATGTATAACTATAAATAGTAGGAGAGCTGGCAAGCTGGTAGCTGGTATTATACCCTAACAGGGAACTGCAGATCTGGCTGGTGATTATTAACGGAGCTAAATCAACCACAATTTTTTTTATGCCCATAATCCCCGAAGGGGTAAGCAAAGTCAAAGGGCCATTGTCTAATGGTATAAGGTTTTTTGGATATGCGATTGTGTAGGCGATAAGCTAGTAACTTTTTCAGAATTTTCCCTCTAAGCGAGCCCAGTTTTATTTTTAGCTGAATGTGATTTAAGGGACCTGCTGGCCTTTTGACTTTGCTTACCCCTTCGGGGATTCTGGGCATAAAAAAAATTGTGGTTGATTTATTATTATGGGCGTGATGTTATGTATGTATAATTATAAATTTGATAATAAATCAAACTGATTACTTAGCCTGGACAAGAAAAATAACGTGTATGTACTTACACATAAAAATTTCAAAATCAATTATTCATATCAGTCATATTAGGCTTTGTATCTACAATTTCCTTCGATAATTTAGTTGATTGTGTAGTTGACTTGATAAATGGTCAGCCATTAGTGATAGTCTAAGTATTGTGTCAGAGTACGTAAATAATTTCGGTCTATATTGGGTGGTCTTGTAAAGAACATCGATCGTCCTAGTTGGACGTCCATAACCAATCAACCTCAATTTATCCATTGGATAGGTTGCCATCGCTGTACTGACAGCAGAGCAAACATTTCGTGGAACAATTTACAAAGCAATGCTCTCTTTTCATAATTTTCCAAGAATAGGTACAAAAATAGCTTAATTTTTTTTTGAAGCATAGTATTTTCATCAGATGCAAGCAAAAATGTACTAAAATTTTAAATTTTGTGCAAAATTTTTTGTTTTATAACGTAACGTTTAAAAAAGTAACGGCTCAGTAAACTGAGCCGTTACTTTTCATATTATAAATTTAAACGTATGGGTAATAGTTATGATGTAATGTGTAGTAGGTATTCCGCTGTAGAAAGTTAAATTTACGAATTATTTTGAGTTTCCTAAAAAATTCGAGTATTACATGCTCTACAAGGGTCTGAGGACTGAAGCTTATGACGTTGTAAGGGCATGACGACTGCAGTTTCGACAACTAGACTCACTAGTCTGTTGTTATGATTAAATAACCTTGGCTACTAATATTACTTAACAAATAGAGAAGAAGACTCACGTGCTCTTTGATCTCAGGGAGGTAGAAGGTGGAGTACTGGTCAACGAAGCACTGCGTCAGGTTCACGAACGCCTCCACCGTCTCGTTCGTCCACCATGGTAAAAGGTTGCCGTTCTTGTCGAACTGCCGGCCTGTGAATATTGTGCGTATGATAGATTAAATATACATACAGACAGCTGGTTATTGATGTAATAGTTGAGCTGTTTGGTCTGTTTCCTTTGTTGCATATATCTTTTGCATAGCAGCTGCTTTCGGCTATGTCTCTGTAGGTTTTTAGTTTTCCCTGCTTAAAGTCATCTACTCGTATATCTATTGTGAGGTATTCGTGTGTCTTTATTTAATACTAGCTGTGCCAGCGGTGTCACCCGCGTTTATGGTTAATATTATAAAGACTATTTCCGTCGTACATGATTTCTATGTAATTTTAACCATTAAGGCTGCACACGCGACGGAAGCTTAAAAAATGGAGTAACTTCTTCCGTTTTCCCAACATTTCCCTTCACTACTCTGCTCCTATTGATTGTAGCGTGATGAAAAGTATACTATAACCTGCCCAGGAGTATGAAGAATAATTGTACCAAGTTTCGTTAAAATCCGTCGAGTAGTTTTTGTTTCTATAAGGAACATACAGACAGACAGACAGACAGACAGACAGACAGACAAAAATTTTACTAATTGCATTTTTGGCATCAGTATCGATCACTAATCACCCCCTGATAGTTATTTTGAAAATATATTTCATGTACAAAATTGACCTCTCTACAGATTTATTATAAGTATAGATTAACCATATAATCATCTGTAAGCACTGTGTAGTATGTGTAGGGAAACATGCTCATATTAAAAATATAAAATGATATAAATAAGGAAAATAGAGGTCTATTTAGGATAATGTGTCATAATAGCATAAGATAACTGTGTAACCGTTTGTTTTCTATTTAATATATAAATAAATAAAATTAGCTCAGCGTGACAAACATCTTGGGAAAATATCAGACTACGGTCTTTTGCATTTCAAATATGTATATGCAGTGTGGGGTCAACAATGAGTCCGATCAAAGTTGTATGTAGGACAATAAAATTAGTTTAATGAATCATATCAGTCATTCGTACCGAAATTGTCGAATCCATGCGTTATTTCGTGACCAAGAACGGTACCCAGCGACCCATAATTGAGAGAGCTGTAACAAAATGAAATTCAATACATACATTCCAGGTCGCTAATTAATGAAGCTGTTGTCATATTCTTTTTTGTGAATATGTTAAAATTACTTACTCTAGTCCCAAGTCAAAGAAAGGATGTTGTAACATTACCAAAGGCACGGCTGCGTCCAAAAAGTAACAACAAAATTTAATTTTTTTGAATTACGTAAAAAATATTCTTATATTTTGGTGGCCAAAATTTTTTCTTTTTTTAATTTGTTCAATCAAACACTCGATAAATGATATCATTGAAACAAATTTAAACAAATTGATAAAATTGTTATAATGATATCATTTATCGAGTTTTCGTTCGATGCCATCGCTCCCGGTACATGACAAAAAATGTCGTGTCCGTCCAGTCATTGTTCCGGTCCTATACTAAGATATAGAATTAGTAGGTTGTTGTTCATAATTTGTTAATCTTATAATATGCAGAAAAATAAAAACAATAATTACTTATAGTGTTATCGTGAAACGTGTGATAGGCATTGACTTCAGTGGGGTATGTGGCCCAAGTGTAACTATTTCCTTCTCGGAATCTGTTCATTCCCTTCCTCCACATCAATTGTATCACATTGATCATGTTCTGTAGGTGAGTGTCCAGTTTCACCTCGATACCCTCGTAGTATTCTTCCAGTCGATTGTCATCCAGGAACCAGTCTGGGAACCCAATGAGGGTCTTCATCTGGATAATCTTCTGATACGTTGCCAGTTTTGTGTCGTCATCCATCCATTTGGCTTTCCCCACTAGGTGAGCTAAGGCGTTCTTCATTTCGTACAGCATAGTTTGGACCTGTGGGATGTGGTTTTTTTTTTATTTTTATTCAATTTATGGTATCAGTTAAAAGGCAATGTAACTCTAACTGAATGTTCATTGTAGGTATATATGGATATATGGATTTCTTACAGGTTAATAGGTGGGGCGGTTTGTGTTGGTGGACGATATCTAATGATGCAAAATGTGCCCTATATTGAACAAAATTAAGAATATCCATAATACCGATCTGATATTAGAAATAAGAAACACAAGGCTACGAGATAAAAACAGAAGGTCGAATGTGACCAACATGGTCGTTTGTACTGAAGTCGTAAAGCCTCTATAATCAGAGATGTAATAAAATTTGTCTAACCGAAGTCTCTGCACAAAATACTTTTCTTCGCATTTATAAGTCGTAAATTAGTAATTTTCGCCCACACCTCTTTTGGTTCCGGGATAAATTATTCTGTCTATTCTGAGGTGTTGAATATCGGGTGTTCATTGCAATGAATTCAGCGGTTTAGCCGTAAATTTTAGGAGACAGTTACTTTCGCATTTCTCTTATTAATATTGAATTGATATTATGATTTGTGTGTGACCTTGGGCTTGGTGACGTTAAGGAACTGCGGTTCAGCGATAGCGTAGGAGACGGCCATGCCCATGAGGTCGTTAGCGGCGCTGGCGCACTGCAGGCTGCGCGGCGGCGGCGCGGCCTGCGCGCTCGTTTCTTCCTGCCAGCGTTGCACCAGCTGCCGCAGCTCCGACGAAGTGTGCGCAGCCATTACTTCCACTACCTGGTTATTACAAAAGTGTCAATAACGTAATAAATAGATCACTAATCGTTGACATTATTAAGCGATTACTATCTCTTGAAATAAAAGTATTACTATATTAAATGGGGTAATTCTATTTAAATTTCAATTAACGCGATTTTTTTTTAATTGTTAGTACGGTCAACACCAGGTCCAGTTACCCACTTGCAGTTCAATATTAGCGCTTATGCCCCCAACATAAGGGCGATACAAAGTCCGAAGTGGATAGTCTGATGTACTGTTGTCTGTACATAGATACATATGTATATGTTTTTTACATTTTAATTACTTCCATTGTTAAGAGTTATGTATTAGTAAATCATGACGAGATGTTGAGATAAGAATGGTAATTATTGGTTTCAGTTTAGTTCGGGTCAGTGGCGTTGCTAGGCGTGGGCGAAGTGGCCGCTCGCCCACGGCTTCACACTTAAATAAATAAATAAATTTAGACTACATCACATACATTGATCTGACTTCGTGGTAAGTAGATTAAACACTTGTGTTACAGATATCAGAAAAAACAGTGGTATTGCAAATATGTACTTGAATAATAATGAATATTAACACCCAGACACAGAACAAACACAAGTGACACGAATATTTGTCCTGGGTGGGGATCGAACCCATAACTCTTGGCGCATGGGGCAAGGTGACTACCGAATGCGCCATCGAGCCAGTAAAGGCCCTTTGCAAGCATGTTCGGTAAGATAGATTTATTAGGTAGATCTTGGGAACACAAGTAGAAGGGCCTCGCTGATGTGTCTTCGCCCACGTATAAATTAGTCCACGCTACGTACTGGCTCGGGTGCTTTATGAAACTTCATTTTTATCGGTTTTTTCTTTAAGTTCACTATGGTGAAGTTTTTACGGTATTTATCACAGTAATTTCCAACTGATTGCTATTTTTGCCCACCTTTATCCAAATGTAGAGTTCGATTTTAGCTGGCGGAGTCTTGTTAATAAACGCCGCCATCAGAGACAGGTATTTTAAATCCGGTTTCGTTACCAGTATTTTGTCATTCTCATAGTCCAGTACCACATTGCTGGTGTTGAAGATACCTTCAAGGTACCTCTGCCAAATGGGTACGGCTGACCCATTATTGGACTCGACGGTCATGTCAGTGTGAGCTTGCAGTTCGTACACGGAGTACTGAGGTAGACTCATGAACGAGTTGAAGTCTGTGTCGGTATTGTTGTCAGATTCTAGCTGAAAATATAATACTTGTATACTTATTGTTTGTATCACCTTAAACTTGTAAAGTATGCAAGTATGTATTTTACCTAAGTTCTCTATTATTAAAAATAATAATTAAGTACAAAGAATTTTCGAAGGCGGTCTTTTCTTGATAATATACATACATAAAATTATTGTGGTCCAGTTATGAAATATTCATAAGGGACC
Organism: Glyphodes perspectalis; assembly: GCA_951394215.1. Lineage (NCBI taxonomy): Eukaryota > Metazoa > Arthropoda > Insecta > Lepidoptera > Crambidae > Glyphodes > Glyphodes perspectalis. The sequence continues at coordinate 10,969,653 of OX596211.1, read as the reverse complement.
TTTTTCTATAACTGGATTGAGTTTGAAGAGAATAAAAAAAAAATATATTCAATGTTAGGTACTTTTTATTTAGTTTTGAATGAAGTAATAAAAATATAAAAATTGTATGCATGCGACACCATTAAGGCATACCTACTTAGCATGTGTCGAGGCGTGATGATAGATAGATGCCTCGGAGACGGAGAACCTTCGATGGAATTTATAGAATGAAGTGTTGGTAATATAGGGCGTTTTTACAAAATGTATGTGTTTTTATGAACAATGTTTTTTTAAACAATTACCAATATGGAATTTTAATTCTAACTTATAAGTATCAGTAATACGTATTTTGGAAAAGAGGGCAATGTATTACTTACACTTAAACTTTAATCATAAGTATTTTTTCCGAGCAACATTGTTAATTATTCAGGCTCAAATTAAAAATAATTTAAGTTAGGCACTTAGGCTGGCAAATAAACGTGTGGGTTGTGTTGTCCTTGGTATAAAACTTTGAACCTAAGGGCGATTTAGCATTCACTAGCACCGTTTTTAATAAAAAAATAAAATATTTTTAAACATATTTTTTCATAAAATATGTCAAATTAGACAATTGTTGCGTGAAAAAAGCTACAGAATAAGTTTCAGGTGTAGCATTATTGTTATGTAAATGTACGCTAGTATTTATTCATTCGCGGATTTATTTTTTATATACTGAAAATGATTGAACTCTAAACTTACCTAGAGGTTACTGAATTAAATATCTACACATGCCAAGTTTTAATTCAAAAGTGGCTTTAACTGCCCAATACATGTGCCTACTAAGAAACTGTTTCGTATTTATAGAGCAATGCTAACGACCCTCAAAAAATATTAAGTGAATAGCTCGGGCAATTTGTCGGCAGTTATTAAGTTTGAATAATTTACAGGCTCTTTGTCTTGAATTGACAAACAGTTTTTACTTCACTCCTGCAAATTTTGATTACAGTGGTGGAACAGACTTTTATTCTATACTTTTATGTAGAATAGCATGGTCAATATATACGCGTGATAATATCTTGAGGCTCTTTCCATATAGCCCTGGGCTATTGCGCAAAAAGCCCCGATCCGCCCCCGCATCTACGAGATATTTGCCCACCTTGGAATATTGTGGGACATCTAATTAACTAAACATACATAAACCAAATATTTGTGGTAGTTTATGTAATCTCATGATTCACTATACGTATATTCTACCTATTATACACGAAATCGTTTTCTCGAGGTGTCGCTTTTGTTCTTTAAGCTAGTTTCACAGCAACATTACTTCAGAAAATAAATGTAACAATAGAATATCTATTTGTAATGATTGTTATCATATGCATTCGTTTCAAAATGCATCGGCATCGTAAATAAAATTCATGACCAATCAACACTTTCATGATCATTCCACCAGTATCACTAATCTAAATAATTGTCCATTGATTCATATCTCACGATGGTGTGATAGAGTTAAAACATGAAACACGGACATTCAATATGGAAACGGCTGCAAATGCTAAAATACCCCACTGGTCGTAAAAAAAAATCCGTCAGACAAAACTAATAACAGCTTAATTTCATAACTTACCTGATTTAAGTCGATGTGCATAGAGTAATATTCACTGGAGACGTTTAACAATTTCAGATCTAACTCTGCTTCATTTACATTCGCAGATTTAAGGTGTCCAGATTCTATGACAAATATTTTCATCATTTCTGCATATAAAATCTTGAAAATCTTATCTATTTTCTCTGCGTCATCATCATCGTTTTTGGTTTTTGATTTTTTATCATTATACGAATAAAATGTTTCGTCAAATTCTTTTCTATCTATTGGGGGTACAAAATATTTCTTATTTTTACCATTGTGCCTTTTCTTTTCGGTGTGCATGCTGAAAAATTCATAGTTAACATTAATTAATTAACATTAATAAATAAAAAAATTATGTGACCGTAATTCTATGTCGTAAATTGTACTCGTAAATTGTATTGATATCGTACTCGTATATTATATTGATTTGTTCGATGGTGATCTGGTACTTAAAAAAGAATGTGCTAACTGTGTTTCTTGCCTAGCATGTCGTAAAAGGCGACTAATGGTATATGGGGTTTCGGGTGTGTGATTGTGTAGGCGACGAGCTAGCCGCTAGTCACTACTTTTTCACAATTTTACATCTATCCCAGCCCAGTTTTGTTTTTGGCTGAATGTGGTTAAAAGGGCCTGCTGCCCCTTTGACTCTGCCTACCCCTTCGGGGATTATAGGCGTGATGTTATGTATGTATGTATTGATATCAATATATTTTGTTATGGACATTATTTTATACAATACAAATAATAATATTCATAAATTGTAAGTTTTATATGTACTACTAATTGAAATAATCCATTAAAAGAAAGAAAGAAAGAAAGAAAATAAATAAATGTTATTTCTTTCTTTCTTAAAGCGACTTGCCAATAGCAAGCAAATTGAGTACTATGATAACGAATAAAATAAATAAGAATTCAAATTAAATTAGTATGTTCAAATCATAAAAGTATGGTATAAACTATAATGGTGCCCTCAGTAAGCTTTTATGCTTGAGTAGCTAAGTCAACTTCAAGCAACTGACAACTTAATAATACTATTACGGTTATACTTGCTTTTGTACATTTCAAAGTGAAAGCTAACTATTACCTGGGAAAAGGGTTGCTGATTTCCGGTGACCCCATGGCTAATTTATAAACTGAAGAGTTCTTGGGGTCAGGGAATATATCGAAGCCGATCAAAACATCCATTCCCAGCTGGGTTTTAATTTTGATAACCGTTTCTATCCAGTCGAAACTGTAAGTTTCGTAATCGAAGTCCTCTGTCGCGTTTATGATTGTTGGGAACGGCGGTAGATTAAATGATTCTAGAACCTGCAAAACTGGTTTTAGACCAAGTTTGTCCAAAGTTTCTGAAAGGTTAAAAATCTAGAATAAATTAAATAACTTTGTAGGTACAGAAAATAATATGAACGAACAATAAATAACTATTTTAATCTTGCATAAAATGGAATACTTGGATTTAACTTTTTACATAAAACTATTAAAACCGTTTATTCGTTCTAAGGCAAGAGAATTAAAGGAAAAGTTCTCCATTTGTTTTTATTGCTTAGACTTTGGTAAGAAGAATGGTTACTGATATACACGTAGTTATTATTTTTTTTTCGGTATCCTCCTAAACAAATGGCAGAGAAAAGTAAGAAATTTCTACATATATTATCATGACTTAGGCAAGTACGTCTCTTACATCAATATTACTGAATATTTTTCAAGAAATTGTAATTTTACTATACGTATGATATATATTATATTAAAACAAAACTGTATTCCTACTTAAGCGCTATTCTAGCATCATACTGACCAGTGTCCATGCAAGCCGTATAGATTTCCTTGGCTTGACACACAGGTTTAGGTAGACCACTGATGTTCTTGGTGAGAAAGTCGCGCACTATGCTGTACACCTTGCTCTGCTTGTCCCGAAACCAATCGTACGATGTGTATGTATCTGGTCGGGGGTGGTCCTTGCCCCAGTTGCCGCATGAATACTAGGGAGAGATTATTTTGTTGGTATTTTATAGTTAGAAATTTGAAGAGAGGCGTTTGTCTATCACTTTTACATGGGTAGGATGCAATGCGATCTTGAAAACACTTTACGATAGTTATTAACTCCGCCTTAGATGAAGGCATGGACGGTACATCCCAGAGGATGAGACGGTATACTCTTTACCTAGGTTAAAAAACCTTTTTTTTTTTTTTCTGTTGGGAAAACTCCCACGAGCCGTCACCCTCTGCTCGGGGAAATAGAGGTGTGTCGGAAGGTTAAAATTCCCTGCACAAGAAAGCTAAGTCAATTGTAGCGAATAATTTAAGTTAGTGTATACGCAACTTCATAAGATTCAGCCTAAGCTAATTTACGCAATGTTTTAAGATAACTTTTTTTTTTTAACTGTGATGAAAATTCTTATAGGAAGTTCTTATTTTCAGTAAAAAGGCTGAAGGGCATACTATTTTATTCGTCTGAGATCATCGATTTATAGTAAAATAAGGTAATGCCAAGCAAAATAAAATAATAATTTCCTTTAATATTTTATTACTTGGAAAATGAAAGGAAATTACAATTAACTGTTTTTGTCGGCGTGATAAAATTGATCCCTTAACTTGTATAACTTATCTAGTACTTGATTCTTCTTCTATCTAAATAACATTTAGTTATGTAAGTTTTTTATGATGAGGACGATACTATCACTAAAATATGCGATATTGTTCAATAATATAGATTATAAGTATTAAGGGCATATTATACAGCCTATCTGATGGCAACAATCCCATAGTCCCATGGATATCAACAACGCCAGAGGAATCACCATTGTATTGTGAACCTTAACGTTTGTCGGCCCAACTGTATCCAAATGATATGATATTACAAAAAAAAATATCCCCATGATGAAATGTTATATATTTAATTTTAGTTAATCAAAAGGACTGGAGGAGGCCTTTGCCAACAGGCACATTGAGCTGAGAGATTTTATATAGCGATATAAACGACAACTAACAAAGTCTAAATTCTCTCACCCAAACTTAGGGCTATATAAATAAATAAATAAATAAATCAAAAGGAACCATTTTTACCTGGTAGAAGTCTTCGCAAGGATCGGCGTTGTAGTCTATTGATAGAGCCAGGTTTGCCGCCGATCGTAGACACTCCGTGCTTTCGCAAATTTTAACATTTTTGTACCGTTTGATTCTCACATCTAAAATTAAAAGTCCCTTTAAAAGATACTCAAACTTCTGCACTCCATACAAGTAAATGTGTGTCGTATGTAAAAAATTTCATAAGTAGAAATACAACAGAAAGTTCTGGCTAATTCTGGCTACTTTAAAAACATCAGCAGAATAATCCTAAATAAAGATTACCTATTCCCGGCGGTTTTAATAGATAAAGGTTCTATTAAAGATGCCCATACGGTCCTCTGAATGTCCCCTTAATTTTCAACATACATTTAGTAATATATTTTATTGTTATACTCACATAAAACGGTCATAACTATCGCTAAACATAATAATAGTAGTAGTAGAAAAAAAAACGTTATCAGCATCACCTTATTTTTGTGTTTTCTTCGAAACCTGAAAGTAAGAAAGCGATTAGTCAGTAAATGTACGCTTTCAAGAAGTTGAAGCCACTATTTAAAATACTTCATTGCGTATTCAGAATTATGGTTGTGCAGAATAGGAACTATTTTGGGCAAATTAGAGAAAATGTGTTAAAAACGTGTTGGTTGGTTTGTCCCATGTTGCTTTGGGGCTTAAAAAGAATGTGCCAACTGTGGTTCCTGCCTAGCATGTCGTAAAAGACGACTAATGGTATATCGGGTTTTGGGTATGTGCTTGTGTAGGCGACAAGCTAGCCACTTGTCACTTTTTTGGAATTTCCATCTAACCCAGCCCGGTTTTGTTTTTGGCTGAATGTGGTTAAAGGGGCCTGCTGCTCCTTTGACTCTGCCTACCCCTTCGGGGATTATGGGCGTGATGTTATGTATGTGTTTAGATGTATGTGTTAAAAATTGGTTCTAGGTTTCTTAAGCGAGTTTGCTTTGAGTGCATATAAACTAAGAATACAAGTTTTCTCTAAGCTTTTAGACGAAAGCCCTACAGTGTACTTTATTTGGAAGTTGACGTATATTGCATAATTATAAGTACATATCGTCGGGAATAGTAATCGTATAATACCGCATAAGTATACTTAATCGTAAACCCTAATGTTCTACGTTATTTGGGTCTAGTTACTAGCTAATTAAAAGCTATAAAATAGGTAATAATAATAACATCACGCCCATAATCCCCGAAGGGGTAGACAGAGCCAAAGGGGCAGCATGCCCCTTCAACCACATTCAGCCAAAAATAAAGCCGGGCTGGGTTAGATGGAAAATTGTGAAAACGCAGTGACAAGCGGCTAACCTGTCGCCTACACAATCACACACCCAAAACCCAATATACCATTAGTCGCCTTTTACGACATGCTGGGCAAGAACCACAGTTGGCATATTCTTTTTAAGTTCCAGACCAACATGGGAAAGTGGGCTGGTTTGGATGGTAAGCTGTGAAAAAGGAGTGACAAGTGGGTAGCTCGTCGCCTACTCAGTCACATACCCAAAAGCCCGTAAACCATTAGTCGCTTTTTACGACATGCTAGGCAAGAACCACATTTGGCACATTCTTTTTTTTTTGTCCCAGATCAAAATGGGCCAAGTGCCAGACCAACATGGGCCAAAAGTTAAAAGCTGCTTACGCGGTATTGCATTGTCCCTGAACAGGAAAATATTTTGTTAATAATTGAGGATTTTAGACATATGTTTTACTTTACCTTGCTGTTCTAGAGCCAACAGCTATCAGATACCCTGATTCCCGGAGGTCATTCCCGTTTTTCAGTGGAGGCGTAGTTGCTTTACCACTTCCCGTTCCTAGGAAATAATAGCATTTTTAGGTTTAACCACATTGTTATGCATACACCATATATGTATATTTAGTGAACAATAAATTGCTTTTCCAGGAGTATTATGATAATTGTGTGAGGTACATTGCAATAAATATGCTGCAACTGCAGGACTGGTCATGAAGAGATAGGTACGTAGGTTTGATATTTAACATAAGTTGATATGACGGATTGTATTTAGCAGTGGAAATGGACTGTTGGTAATGATGGTACATACATATATAGTACTTATTTTGGGTTATTTATGGCCTGTTTATTGTTTGAGCCTGAGCCGTGTAAATATTTATATAGATAAGTAGTCTCGCACGTGTTAAGGAAACCTTACAGAACTCACACAACCTCAATAGGCATAAGCTAAGCCTGAACACAAGTATGTATGTTGCTCTGTATTTTATTGAAAGAGTTTTTGGAAAACACTTTTATTGTTTCTTTGATATCCATACACAAAATATTTAGGCACTATCATTTTGTATATTGAATCAATCAATAAAAAATTAAAAAAATCTCATTATCACATATTGATTTGGGCTTTTTAAAAAGTGACCAGAGCCGCTAAAAATTAAAGAAAAAAAAAAATTAAAAAAAAATTTTTACTATTTATTTGCTAATAAAATGTACTAAAAAGTTGAAAATAAATTAACCCTAATGGGAAATATATCACTTGACCTCCACAACACAATCCCAATTTTATAAAAAAAAAACCGTGTTACATTACACGCTTTTATTTATACAATTGGGATTGTGTTAAAAAAGGGAGATTTAATAATTAAGATGTAAAGTTTTAGTGTTAAAAATATTATAATTATGTACGATGGAGGTCAGGTGTTATATTTCCCATTTGGGTTAATTTATTTTCAACTTTTTAGTACATTTTATTAACAAATAAATAATAAAAGCTTGTCTAAAAAAAGGTTTTATTTTCTTTATTTTTTTGCATAAGATGCAGTTCGAAGCGAACAAACGGAACCAAGATACTCGTCAAGACGAATCAAACGAGCCCAAACTCGATGGAGTTGCGTCGTTTAATTACAGAGTTCCTATGGCCACCTTCCAGCTCCATCATCAGATCCTGGTTACCACATAGTACCAAAGTACTCGTCAAGACAAACTAAATAAGCCCAAAGTTGATGGGGTGGCGTCGTTTAATTACAGAGTTCCTATGGCCACCTTCCAGCTCCATCATCAGATCCTGGTTACCACATAGTACCAAAGTACTCGTCAAGACAAACTAAATAAGCCCAAAGTTGATGGGGTGGCGTCGTTTAATTTCAGAGTTCCTATGGCCACTATCCAGCATATTATCAGACCCTGGTTACCATATAGTATAAGTACTCGTCAAGACGAATCAAATGAGCCCAAACTCGGTGGGGTTGTGTTATTTAATTACGGAGTTCCTATGGCCAACTCCTCAGATCATCATCATCAGATCAGCTCTATGTCATAATAATATTACATTGTCATCCGATTTATATATGCATGCAAAATTTCGGCTCAATTGGAAACCGGGAAGTGGATCAAATTTAACTTGCAAGATTTGATTACACACAGACAACGGGACAGGTGAAACTAAATAAAAGCTTGTAATAATAATAAAAATAAGTTATTAATGTCATGTTTATAAATGAAGATAAAAAAAAGCATAAGAATATTTAGGCAGACGAAAGTCAACGATATATCAACATATATCTAACGTGGTAAATTTTTAATGCTTATTTTTTGCTGGTATAATAAATCACGTGTGCCGATCTCACACTTATCAGGTCTTGAAGCAGCCTGTCTGGCCAAGGTTGAAATGTAAAACACATGGTTTATAGAATATGCTCAGTATGGCAATATGTGTAGTTCACATCTAATGAAACATGACCACCAAGCTAAGGAAGTGTTGTATCTAAATTTTTGTTACATGAGTAATATTTTGTTACATATATATCTAACATACATACATAATAATTAAATCCCTACAAGAATATCTTAACCTTGCTAGGAAAGTTAAAAATTATTTAGAGTAGACATGTAATTCAATTGTTGTTGCACAATATCGATTATTTTATAGGACTAAATATTTCAAATAACTTTGTCGTCTGTAGTTTCAGCATAAAATTTCGAGCTAGCAAAACTAGCTAGATTTTGTAAAAAATTATGTGCCGGAAAACATACTGACTTGTGCCTTAAATAGTTTTTGATATTGATAAACTTATAATGTTTAAATATTAATTTGAATATTTTGATTTAGAACGTCTATGATTTTCAAAAAGTTACAAAAAGTGTACTCACTGGTTACGGTCGGACCCATAATATCTCTTCCTTCTCCCGACCACGCGTGCATCTTACCTACTTAATTTATATACACCTAAAATTTTTAATAATCTTTTTAAGTATTTAAAAAATAACACAAAACTTTATTTCATTTTAATCTACACGCTTGATCCGAAAACATCTTCAGTCTTATTTTAGGCGCGAAAACTTTCAGGCCTCGTCCTGGACGCCAGCGGGCGGAGCGGGCGGCGCGGGCGACGGCACGCACGTCTTGATCAAATTCATAGATTTGTGTGAAGCTGTTCTCGACGACAGCGGTGCGGGCGGCGGGGCACGAGCGTCGAGCTGTATGCGTACCGCCCGCACCGCCCGCTGGCGTCCAGGACGCGGCCTCATAGCACATAGGTCAAAAAGTTTAAACCAAAGAGTTCGTAACCTAACTATTTACAGGTATTGATATTTAATACTATGGCATTCACTCCGCTCGGTTCCAAGGCATTTGAGTCACTGAAAGCACGTTGTGGCTTACTGAAACATGTCCATATTTCTAATAGGGCAACCACCATGTTGTTGCTAGACGGACAACAATATCAAACCGCATCAAACATTATGGGAGTACTTCAATGTTGAAACAATATTGGGTACAAAAAAAAATTGAGCACAATACCTTGCGATCCTGGTTATCCTGTGCGTTTCGAGTAGGGCCAGCATATCAAAATTCCCACCATAGTGCTGTTTTTTATACTATTGTTTTAATAAAACAATTAATAGCAATGTCTTCGGTTATTGAAGTCACTAATTTGCCCACATTTTAAATTGTTGCACGGACGTTTATCATGCCGAAGGTGAAAAGTGAAATAGGGCATATATATGGTTCCATCTGATTGTTATAGGTGGCGCTAGGCGAGCTATTGCTGTCTAGCTCTTATATGCAAGTTTCAGTATGTGCGTGCAGCGGAGGTAACATCGGCAATTTTGGGAATTACAACGGTATACATTGAAACAGCGTAACTGCAATATTTGGGGCGATATGATATTTTTATAATTTTTTTATTTTTTTTAACAACCAGTTTTTATGAATGGAATGGCACTGCCGAAATTGTGGTCACAGTATTTTAGAGTTGATTCACAAGATAGTAGTCGTGTTCCGTTTGTCACGCGATGGTTAGTGATGCGCCACGCGGTATCGATTCGATGGGAAGCCGTAATCATGTCGATGTAATGCATAACTGCCTATTCTCATTCATGGCGTGACTTTCTCGATCCTATGCTGGCATACGCACAATTGGCCCACATTTGGTATGTTTATTTTTGTTTTGTTACTTATCTCAAGGTCATTGCTAAGCGTTTCTGGAATCGCATAAATAAAAGATCTGCCGTAGGGGTAATGTCGTGGTTAAAGCTTTTATGACGAGTTTTATTGTTCACAAGCACTTGTATTTTTACAGCATTATTTATTTATAACTTACCCTTCAAAACGCTTGCCGCTTTGACATACAGCCTAAGTTTTATGTAAACCATTGTCATCTAAGTATTTATCTTTTTCTAGCAATCAAAGCTGCAGCATAAAAACTTTAAACTGATTTATGGTGGCAAATAAAAAACCGAGGTCAATACTGATCGTAAATACCTTTATTGTACCACAACAACAGTACGGACATGACCTCAACGCTTAAATAAGAGAAAAAATAATATATTTACAATCAAATTATGCAAGTTACGCCGATTTGATCACCAGCCGTGTCCCACTGACCCCACTGATAGGTATTTCTGGACGACGGGTTGCGCGATGGTCTGTACAACGGGCGCGGCGTGGACGACTGGTTGCGCGACGGCGTGGACGATGGGTTGCGAGACGACCGGGGCCGCGTGGACGATCGGCTGCGAGATCACCGGCGCAGCGTGGACAACTTGTTGCGCCACGGGATGGACGATCTGGAAGGTCAATGAATTATGTTCGATGCGTTTTGTGCGACTACTGCTTCAACTAAGGATACATTCGGGTAGGTCGAGTGATTGATGCTTTATAAGAAACTAGCTGAGCTCGCGGTTTCACCGGGTTAATGTTATGTAGCGTACAGCCTTTGTCGACAAATGGCCTGTCTAATACTAAAAGATTTTTTTTAAATCGGACCAGTAGTTCCTGACATTAACTCGTTCAAGCAAACCAACTCTCCAGCTTTGTAATATTAGTATAGATAATAATCAGTTATATAACGAAGCGATTTCGATGGTGTTTGTTTAGCCTAAATTTATAAATTAGTAATTATGCATGGATAATTTCGAGATTGCTAGATCTGATAGGTACACATAATGCTAATTTTACTTGGACTCTGCGTAAACTACATAAATATCATCATGGAAAGCCTGATGAAATGCATAAATAACGGACCAGGCCTACAAAAATTATTATAGCTAAGCACTGAGGTCAGCTTGTCAATCACAGATAAGCTTTTGTTACATTACATCGCCTATGTTCCATTGTGGATAGGCTACCCAATTTCCATACCTGTTGGAAGGAGGCATAGCTGGTGGCAGCAGGCTTGGCTATGACGGCGGCGGGTGCGGCGTGCACCACAGGCTGCGCATAGGCCACAGGCTGCGCATAGGCCACAGGCTGGGCAACGGCCACAGATTCGTGGCCTACAGGCAGGCTGTAGGAGGAATACTGGAATGGAACAAGTGACCGGTTAAAATCAGTAGACAAATAAATTACTTTTTTGCATTCAATGTTAGTCTTGATCAGAAAAGGAGAGCAGTTTTGATGTAGACTACATCTATTGAAATTTATATTTTCAACAAAAAGTTCAAGTACCTACGTAATCAACTTAATTGTATTTGTTTTTTTAGTTTTGTTGAAAATTGATAAAAGGAGTATATTAGTATAGTAGGTACCAATCTTTATTTTCTTGAGATGAATACCTAGTAGTACAATTTAATATAGGTATAAGTCCATCAACAATAGGTTTTTTTCCTCTGAAGGTTTTAAAAAAATCAGCTGGAGAGAGCACTGGCGGGAGGTACAAATAATTTGATACCCGTTATGGCAAAAATGTTAAATATGCTATTCTAATTATTTTAATTTTCAAGCGAACAAAAATACCCAAATTATTTAATTTTTAGAATATATAGGATAGGTATTTGATATTATTATTTGATACTAGCGGTCAGCACAGTTTAATTTGATTTGGATTATTTTTACTCGTTTTATTGATATGAAAATAAAATATTTAACATTGCTGCCATTATGTATATCAAATAGTTTGTACCCCCTTACTACTGCTGCCTCTAGCGGATTTTTCAAAAACCTTAGAGGAAAAGGCTAATTTAAAGAGGCAGGGTCCGTCTCACTGCGGAATTGTTAATATAATAAAATATTTACAAATAATATAGGTTTGTTAGGTGCCATCGTCTTATATTTACTACTTAGTAAAAAATATGCATGATGACTAAAAAATTCTGTTTATTCCGTCAGTTAGATGGTAAATATAAAAAATTAAAACGTATTTTTGTATTTATTTGTTAAACAAACATTGATGAAAATACGATGCATTCAAATTGCAAATGACGTTACACTTTTGGACAATTTTTACTAAATAGTGACGTCGCAAGCCCCCACTCCAAAACTTTGATGCTCTTTGTTTTTGAATGTTTTTGTTAATTTGATAAATAGAAAAATATATGTCTAGTATTTTTGTATAATATAACTGACGGACTATAATTATAGTTTTTTAAAGCAGTCATAATCCCTATTGTCGCCCAGTAAGAACTAGTTCCCACTTTTCCTACTAAAGGTTACACATTTATTACCTAAGGGAAGATATAGCTGTGACAAGTTAACTTATGTGGAAAACAGGGAAATCGCTGTAGATCCGCACATATATGGTTCTCGATCGATATACCGAAAGAAAGTGTTAGATCACTTTGAATTATAGAATCGACTATGGTCTATTGCAAGCGGTATGGGTAGGTAGGTCGTCACACTCCTCTGGTTAAGGGCCGCATAGGACGTTGAGTTGTATCATTGCGGACCGCACATGCGTGGATTGAGTAGTTAACACCACAAAACAATAGATTTTTATAATGCGATTGGTCTATAGATTTTTAAGTGCAAAAGCAACATTTTAAGTTATTTATTTGTCGACTCAATTGATTCGAAGCAACTGAAAATCTTATTCAAAGTTAATTGAAAATAATAAAAAAAATTAAACTAAAATATTATGTTTCTTGGTGTTAATTGCCCCAATCATTATGTTACCAACGTATGAAGCTTTGTGTGGGAATCGATGTGATAAAATAATGTATGTACCTAATAAAAAAGATAGGATATTGATAGGGCCGCTATTTGACGACCACTAGTGTAGATAAATGAAAAAAATAATAAAAACAGTACTACGGCAGTTTTTAAATTCGTATCGTATTACGTTCAACCATACATAATAAATTTAAGTAGGAATATATAGTCAGTCATAGAACCAGTGCTGTGGTGATGAAAGACATTGTAAGGAACTTCTACTTTCCCATCCATATAATATAATTATAACAGTCTGACGGCAGGCAGTTAAAAAATACAGAATCACGGCAAACAGGCCCAAGTCAAAGCGATAGAATGAAGAAGAGCTCATAGATTATTGATTTAGAAATACTTACAGCTGGAGCTCCCCAGAGGCCTCCAGGCTTGGGTTTGGCCGCGGCCACTGAGATGATGGCGAGGATGATCTGAAAAAAAAAAAGAAGTTTTACTGCGTATGGTACCAAATGCGACAGTAAAGGTTTGGAGAGAAATTCCAACATTATAGTTCTTTATACACTAGTACCTATATAAGTTTGAGAATTGAGGTATGAATTAGATTTGTGGTTTTGGCAGTCTATACATATAATCATGGTCTGAGCGGATCACATCTAAGCATGGGACATAACGCTAGGACGATGATGATACACTAGTATGTATATACGTTTGAGAATTGAGGTATGATTTTGGTTTGTGGTTTAAGCGGGATAATTCAATAAGTATAAAGATTTTGTCATGATAACTAGGACTTTATTTTACAAATAAGCAATAGCCGAAGACATATGATGTGTCAGTTTAGCGTTTTGCGCTATTTCTTTAGAAAATGGGTACCTAAGAAAATGGGTAGGTATATTTTTGGTTTTAATTATAAATAGATTAGATAGAAATGATTTACAATTTTAATTTATATATTATATTCCAAATTGTCACACGTACCAACTTATTGGTGTAATTTTATATGGGAAGAATATTTTTTTTTATTAAACAGAATTTGACTGGCTCGATGGCGCATTCGGTAGTGATCCTGCTCTATGCGCCAAGAGTTGTGGGTTCGATCCCTTCCCAGGACATTATTTATTAAAATAAATGATTCTTTGGTCGTTAAAAACCTGATAAGAAATCACTAGCTGTTTTTTCACGAATAGAACTAAGTCCGTTATTTTTAAATCTTTACTCACTAGGGATCGCATGGCTGAGACACCGTTGCTACTGAAGTAAGAATGTCGTCTGGCCAATTATCCGCGCGTGAGCACCTTATATACTAAGTAGGAATTTAAAAAGCAACGGCCGCGGCGCGGGCGCAGGCATCCTGCGGATTTAGACGGGCACGTGACATGTGTGCGTCGAGGTTGATTATGATTATTAATGCTTTTTAGATGCTTATGAAAATGATCTCCTTAAGGAGAGGCTTTTGGTAGTTTAATAAATTATACATACATAACAACACGCCCATAATCCCCGAAGGAGAAGGCAGAATCATTAATAGGACAGCAAGCAATATTAATTTTACTTTTGGCCAGACGTGGTTGAAGGAGCTTATTGCTTGACTTTGCCTAACCCCTTAGGGGATTGCGGGCGAGATAAATAAACACCATCATCAGTCCATCACGCCCGCAATCCCCGAAGGGGTAGGCAGAGTTCAAAAAGCGATAAGCACCTTAAGCCACATTCAGCCAAAAATTGAGTTCGGTTAGATAAATTGTGGAAACCACAAGTGGCTAGCTCGTCGCCTACGTAACCACAAATCCAGAACTCCATATACCATTAGTCACCTTTTACATCATGCTAGGCAAGAAACGCAGTTGGTACATTCTTTTGAGTCTTGGACCAACATGGGACGACTTAAATGCAGATTTCACTCTTTAAGAACACCTCAAAGAGTGAAATCTTTATTTGAGAAGCAATGATCAGCTAGATGTCAAATTAATTTTCATTTTCTGACGTTTGACAGTCATATAAGTTAGTGAAGGGACGTGTAGGTAAGTCAGTGGGAGGAATGCATAGTTTATTTAGATACATGATTTAAGATCCGGTAAAAAAAGTGAGTACATAAAAATTTTACTGCAGGTGAGTAATTTGTTGACTTACACTCAGAAAAGGAGTCATTGTGGTGGCTGTGATCACCAAAAAGCTATTTAAATTAATAGCTATGAGGCGCTAGCATACTTAGGTCAGATTGTAGTACTTATGATGGATTGTGAACATGTAGTCACCCTGTTCAAAAAATTTAAAACCTTTTTTTCATGGGAGGGTGGCGCTTTTAACTCCGATACAATAATATACTGATCACGGAACAAATAGTTTTCTGTTCTGTGATACTGATATTGAAACTTATAAAATAATGTAAGGTGGTCTCACATTTAATTTCATTATTCAACGATGTGAGATGCTAATGTCCTTCTGGTTATAGATATAATGATATCTTACAGGAGAACACCACGTCAATGTACCTTAAACAACATTACTAATAACAAACAATTGATACAAAAAAAAATATTGCCCTTTACGAGACTTGTTTGCTTATAAGGTAAAGCAGTCGAGGTTGGTGCATTACTGATGATTCGCGTTTGATAAAAAACCGACATTCATTAAATCATTCTTGAACTTTAATAAAATTACCTGCACTTTAGAACTTATAAACACTCTGTATACTAGTGAACTTATAAGGATTTTAATGTTATTAGAATTTATTAATCGATCTGGTAATTAAAAGATTAAACTTCATGTCTTGAATATGAAATTGTAAATATATACCTAAGAAAAAAATCTAAAAGCTTTAAGCTTACTATGATTTAATATAAAGTCAATAAGAACTTATTATAGTATTTACTTGAATTTTGTTTGAATTAGCATGATAGCAGATTTCCGTTTTCCACGGCTTAGCACTATCTACAATTAGTAGATGTCATAAATAACTAGTTGACACTCTTATAATATTTAATAAGATGTAACATTATAAAGGTTTTTAGGTAGATATAAGTTTTTCGTAAACAGATATTTTACCCCGCTAGAGAAGTGCCGTGAAGTTTAGTTAGTTATTAAGAAAAACATTAATGTCTTCATGGTAATCTAGACTTTAGATTCTAGAGTAATGCCAAGCCATTAATCTGCGAATTTCAAACTAAAATTATATAAAAACTTTAAAGAATTTCATTTTATAGAATATTTTATTTCAAACCAAGTTTAACAATAACCTTTTTTTTCGAATGTGTGAGGCTCCTAGGGCAATCTTAATTATTATTGGAATCATGTCGTTCGCACAAGTATAAGCTCTAAAACGCCACATTGATATATACATAGGTATATAAGTTATATAACATATAAAGTGTTAAAATAAATAGGTAATCTATCAGATAAAATGTCAACCTATGTTAAATCGGAGCCAAAATAAACAACCTTCGATCAAATCAGCATCTTGCTCGTCAAATCTTGTGAGCCGATCAGAGCGCAGAGACAACAAATGAGCAAATTTAATTTAATTATGTTACCAGTCTATTAGCTAAATGCTCTATATGGTAGACAGAAACCAAATAACGAGTTCTGATATTTTCTATTTGGATTTCTTTCAAACTGTCAACTACTGAAACATTTTCAAATAGAAAGTTTCGTATTTGAAGTATTGGTACCGTTAGTTACAATATTTTAATATTAAAAAGTAGATTTAAAGCGGGTTTAGCAACGTTGGCTGAGAGCCAAAATCCAGCGGAAGGTTAGTGAATTAATAAAATTCTATGCCAGACCATTAAAATTATCACAAAAATCCACACCGCATTCTTCTAAATCCTGGCATCGCGTAATCAATTTCTGCAGAACAAGTCTACTTTTAAAGGCATGTGTATAATTTGCTGGAAACATGAATTCCACTGGGTTTTTATTGCTTAACACCACTTATGAGTGGGCCGTCATATTCGTTATCAGTGTTTTGTAGACAGCATGGAGACCGAACAAACTGGATTTGTTTTTTGGTGGGCATGTTTGGACATATAATTACAGCATTTAACTAATTATGATTGGCAGTAGGTACTTTAGTTGATGGTGCGTAATTCTAAGAATGAATAATTGAGACTATCAAATTAGGAATAGATACTGTTTTTTTTTAGTTCTTAGTTTAGGAGTTAGGAGTATGTCGAAATGAATTGGTACTATTTTTTCCTAATAGTTATATGATTTTTTGTTGCATGATACTGAACAAAGAAAATCAGAGTCACAATAGTTTTGGGCATCTTCGGGTAGCTAGGAGCGTAAAGTAATATGATAAATTTCTTTGCTATTACCTAAGCAAATTTACAGTACTAAATTTGCTGTTTAGATTTTTAATGATCGAGCCAATTGAAATCGTTTAAAAATACTCTGGAGGTCCACTGATGGTTCCTATTATTGTTATTTTTAATAAATCAATGAGTCTCATACTTGTGAAGCAGACAAACATTATGCTGAAATTCTAAACCTGGTTTACGCTGGCCAGTTAAAATTCGTTCGCTGTTCTGCTCAACCACAATATAACTTGTGGTTGAGCAGCCATGTTTTATAAACCTACCTTTTTTACAGAAAAGTCAAAGAGTGAGTCTATTTGTATGTCATTTTATATGAATTTCATCACCTACCTATATTAAGCGACTTCAGTTACCTATTACTGACCCGTTGGTAGAGTGGTCAGAGACCCTGGCCATGAAACCAAGGGTCGCGGGTTCGAATCCCGCTAGGGCAAATGTTTCGTGTGATGGAGATGGACATTTGTACTAGAGTCATGGATGTTTATAAACGTATTTTAGTATGTCTATCCGTTCGCTTAGTATCCATAGTACAAGCATAAGCTTAGTTTGGAACTAGGGAATTGGTGTCTGTCTGGAGAATTTATTTATTTATTATTACATGCAGCGATAGACACCAGAATTTATCGGATCATGATTACACATTATATGATTATATTATTTATTAACTTTCTGAAGAATTTTATAACCTTATTACTTTCGATGCGATGAGAACTAAACATAAATGAAATGATTCATCTGGATTCCTCGAAAAGTAAATGTCTCTTAGTTGACAGACGAGGCTTAACTAACGCTTAATTGCCTACTTGACAAGTCTCAGGGCCACTCGGCTAGTTTCCTCCGGATGACCAAACAAGATGCAAATTAATTAGTTGGAATATAAATATATATAAATAAATTGACAAAACGATTTTCTGAGCTAATCGCTCAGAAAATTTTAAATTGAGAAAAAGTTTTAAGAATTCGTTTCTAACTTTCAAGATGTGTAATTAATTTATACATAGTAATTTGAAATCAAGCACAATTTAATTGATGGAATATTATTTGCACCCACGATTCTTAGTATATTAAGCAATTCTTAAAAATCTAGATGACCACAACTTTATATAATTTACTAGCAACTCGGCTTCGCACGGTAAGCACAACAATTTAATTAGCCTTCCTCTTGAATCATTTTATCTATTAGTGAAAACTGTATTAACATCCCTTGCGTAGTTTAAACGAGCTAAGCAAACAGACAGAGGCGGAGACTTTGATTTTATATATATGTTATGTTACCAGAATAAGGGTGATAGTCTTATATTCCTCTTGGTTTAGTTCCTCGATTGATTGATCGAGTGCTAAGATAGTGAAAGTACGCTATAAATGTATTGGTTTTCGTTTGGGTTTCGTCATTACGCTTTTAATATATGTGTCTATATTTTAGGCTAACACCGACATCGCGTAATAAACCAAAAAAAAAACATTACATGGCTTCACTGTTATGATCCATGTTATTTGGTGGTCTGATAAACCTGACCGGTAGAGTCACATCTCTTATTTATCATATTGTTCTTGTATATAGATTCCTCTCAGACACTCATACTCTAATCATCATACACACACACACACACACACACACCCACACACAAACATACACACACACACACATATTATTATTTGAATATTTTTAGCTGCATTGTATTTCAGACTCCCACGTGACAGGCATCGCCTCGTGTGGGACTCACTGTTAACCATTGTAATTGTTTTTCTAGTAAATAAACAAAATTATATTTAATTTCATTAAATTTGATAAAACGGTCATAATTTAAGGCTAAACAAACTCAGAATAAAGTGTGTATGTACCTTAAAGGATGTAGCCCATTAAGGCATTTAATCCAACAAATCCAGTTTTTGCAAGTATAACTAGCTGTACCAGGTAAATGTTATATAGCCTTCCTCGATAAATTAACTATGCAATACAAAAATATATTTTTTTCATTCGGAATAGCAATTTATGAGATTAGCGCGTTCAAGCAAATAAACAAACAAACTCTTCAGCTTTATATATTACTAGCTGTACTCGCGGTTTCATCTGCGTTTATGTTTAATGTTATATAGCCTATAGCCTTCTTCAATAAATGGGCTATCTAACACTGTAATATTTTTCGAATCGGACCAGTAGTTCCTGAGATAAGCGCGTTCAAGCAAACAAACTTTTCAGCATTATAATATTAGTATTAGTATTGATGAGATAGATCCGTCCTTATAGTAAATTAGCAAAAAGTGTCTGATTTGACTTATTAGTTAAATATTTTTGGTTAAACAACATTCTGCGTTTGTAAAACACTTCCATCTGACATGCAAATATTGTCCGACATAGACATGACCTACGGATACCCATTAAGTACATATCTACTTTTTTTTGCCAATACACGGATAAAGTTTGTGCGATTGATTGATCAATCTCACATAATTAGAATAATTCATTCCGAATAGTGGTGTCATAGTTTGCATTACGATTTGTCCAAGAAAAAAAAAATATATACGGTCGAATTGAGAACGTCCTCTTTTTTTTGAAGTCAGTTAAAAAAATTACTAAATGGATTTGTCAATTAAATTCCTCTTTAAATGTTGGCAAAGACATAATATAATTTATTTGCTTGTTGTTCAAATTACCAATGTATAGATGAACGAAAACCAATAATACTAACCATTGATAATAACCTATTACTTATCTGTAATATCGGTGATTCTGTTTAAAAACAAGCCGTTTTTAAAAGTAAAAATACATAATATAATATAATGTCTTATAAAAATTATAAAATACAAGCTAGGTCCTGTATTGAAAATATTATTATTATTTGTAAAGTTGAGCTGTTTATTAGATACTAGCTTTGCCAGCGGTGTCACCCGCGTTTATGGTTAATATTATAAAGACTATTTCCGTCATACATGATTTCTATGTAACTTTAACCATTAAGGCTGCACACGCGACGGAAGCTTAAAAAATGGAGTAACTTCTCCCGTTTTCCCAACGTTTCCCTTCACCACTCTGCTCCTATTGATTGTAGCGTGATAAAAAGTATACTATAACCTGCCCAGGAGTATGAAGAATAATTGTACCAAGTTTCGTTAAAATCCGTCGAATAGTTTTTGTTTCTATAAGGAACATACAGACAGACAGACAGACAGACAGACAGACAGACAAAAATTTTACTGATTGCATTTTTGGCATCAGTATCGATCACTAATCACCCCCTGATAGTTATTTTGAAAATATATTTCATGTACAGAATTGACCTCTATACAGATTTATTATAAGTATAGATAGTAAGTATTACTCATAGTCATTCATTAGCTAAATCAGACTTATAATAAACACAAACTATTTATACGTCTAGGGTCCATCCAAGCCAATTAAAATAAATTCATTAAGATTTTCTAACGTAAACATGTCACTAGGCGACAAGCGGTGATGGCCACTCTTGCGCAGTGCAATAGGTAGGTACGTCCGTGTTGTCGACTTACAGAAAATCAGTTGCTACATGTACACGTTTACAAGGACCCTACAAGGAATACAGAAATATACAAGGCACAGGCAGAATAACTTTGTATATTATATACTTTAAAAACATTCTCAAAAGCAGGTATCATTTTATCAAACTAATTAATTGAACTAAAATATTTGTTTAATTTAATGACGGTATCCAAGTGATAATGCTATAGGTAAGGTTATAAGGTTACTCAGTATTTCTGGACGGTATATTTAAAAAGAGCTATTCCGATATCATATATAAATGTACCTACATATATTAAAATATGTGGTCTTATACAAATAATTCCTTACTAACATTATAAAAGCAAAACTATTTTTCTGTCTGATACGTTTATTGTTTATTTAACTGACTCACAAACTTCTAATTAACCGATTTTGATGAAATATAGTATGCAAAGAGATTTAACCCAAATGAAAGTTTTAAAAGGATGAATTTTCTTTTCTTCCAGAAAAATAGATATATTAATATAAATGGGTATCAACAAGACTTTCAGTAAAAGATGATCGGCTTATTAATGAGACGATTATGTAGATATTTTATTGGACTAAAAATCCTTCGGAACAGAAAGAAGAATATAATTTGTTTTCCTAACACCTGCTTCCGTTCACCGTTCCTAGTCCGGTTTCGATTTGACTATGATTTGCTATCTGCTTCGTAACCCTTACACAGATGATTTAAATAAATAGCATTATGGTTACATAGTTATCTCTTTACCACTGAACCGATATTGTTTTTGGATGAAAACAAACTGAATATATAATTGCACATATCGTATACAACGTCATCCTTAGAGCTACAAATAAGAATCAATGTCAATTACTTTAGGTATTTTTAATAATGTATTTCGAACAGAAATCCCAAATCTTTTTATTAGTATTCTCGCCCGTGCGTTCCCGAATATGGTTCTAATCTTTTCGATACATTACTGGGATGTTAATTAGATAGATATCTGTGTCAGCCATTTGAAATTCTAATAGATAGTTTACTTATAAAGTGTATCAGTTTAATTTTTTACGCGACTCCGCCCATCCCGGTAAGGTACGTGAGTCTAGTTAGCGCAGAACCGATTTATGGTCAAATTAGTACGAAATCTGCATTAGTTCATGATTAAATTACAGCATGTAATTTCTATATAAGTTTCAATTAAATCA
Source organism: Glyphodes perspectalis (assembly GCA_951394215.1). NCBI lineage: Eukaryota > Metazoa > Arthropoda > Insecta > Lepidoptera > Crambidae > Glyphodes > Glyphodes perspectalis. The sequence continues at coordinate 10,947,633 of OX596211.1, read as the reverse complement.
CTGGCGCTATTTTAGACGGCCATCCACTTATATAGAAGTCAAACATAACTAAAGCAATCACGATGGCGCCTTCCATATAAATCTTAATTCAAATGAAATCTCATTTGTGTATACCTTTTGGATTAAATGGGTTTGCCGTCAGCATCGTAGAGTCCTGTAGTGCCTTTCTAATTTGGTCAAGTCAGTGACAGTTGTGATGCTTAAACGCAAAAATAATCTAAATTAATAAAGTAGTTAAATACAAAGTAAAGAACAAGCTCACAATTTTGACAAGCTCGATGGCGCATACAGTAGTGGCCCTGCCCCATGCGCCAAGAGTTGTGGGGTCGATCCCTACCCAGGACAAATATTCGTATGATGAATACTTGTGTTTGTTCTATGTCTGGGTGTTATTATCCAATATTTAAGTATATATTTGTAATACCACTGATGTTTCTGATATCCGTAACACAAATGCTTAAGCTACTTACCTCGGAGTCAGATCAATACGTGATGTACTTAGTCTAATATTAAAAAAAAAACTTATGAAATGTATCGCATACCAATATTTTTAACATTTACTGAATGTCATAAACATCGGTATGTACATAACATAGGTAAATTACTTTTACTGACGCCTAATTCGTTTCAAATTATAGTACGAAATATATATTCGTCTAAGTAATATACACACTCATCGTCATTGATTCATGAAAATCGGCAGTTTGTCGTCAAGTTTATCAAAGTTAGTTTCTTCGCAAAGCCATTGGTGAACTTAAAAATCGAAAGTTTTATGGGTCAGTGCTGATCGATGGCTATTAAACATGCATGGGGTATCGACTGGTCGATGGGCGATAGGGCATGACACGCCGACCAACACAGCACGGCACCATAACAATTACCAGTGTATCACCATCGTGACACTATTACAAATGTCTATCGTAATTGATAGGTGCAACCGCGTTTTATCACGGGAAATAAAAATGTATGTATGCCCTTATCGTGTCGTGAGGTTTATGGAAAACACACATCACAGCCGATTATCATCCTCTTGCCCTTCTCCCAGTTCATCTGGGGTCGGCGCAGCATGTCTTCTTCTTCCATACGTCCCGGTCAGCCGTCATCAAGCTATCCACTTCCATTTTACTCATATCATCTTTCACACAATCCATCCATCTCTTATTTGGCCTTCCTCTTCCTCTCCATCCACTAATATTCATACTCATCACTCTCTTTGTCACATGTCCTTCCTCTCTTCTCATCACATGCCCATACCAAGATAAACGGTTTCCTCTCATCTTATCTATCACTGGTGCCACTTTCATACTTCCTCTAATATATGCCGATTAATGGATATAAAATTTAAAAGTACCAGAAGTTATCAATCTACATATTTTTATGTACGTATTTAATCGTTATGTACGGGTGTATGTGTCATCGCTGTGAAATACTTAGATAAATACATAACATCACGCCCATAATCCCCGAAGCGGTAGGCAGTGCGTGAGCCGGGGGGCCCCCCACACGCATTGCACGGTTCCGCCTGTCTGGGAGACGATTCCCGTGTGCCGGATCGGGTTTTCACTAACTCGACACAAAAAACTGGACACATGTGTGTCTAGTTGGTGAAACTCAAAATTAATATAGCTTAATATTTCGGCATCTGGACACGCTAAGATTTTTACGTATGTCCACATAGTGAAACTTAAATTAAATTATTTTTATGTTTTCGCTAACTGGACATACTTCGTCTCCCCCTAGACGCGGGAGGCCCAGCTAAGGCAGGGCCGACCCTGGGGTGTTCGCGGTGGTTTAGCGCTGCGCGATCCCGTGGGCACCTTACATAAAGGCGTAGAGGTACATCCTAGGGGTTTAGTCGGTATATCCCACCCACTACCACCTTGGGCGGAGCAGGGTTCTCCTATCAACTAGAGGGCCCCGGGAGTCCGACACACCCCGCTGATTCCCCCCGGTCTCAGCGGGACGGTGAGTAACGCATTCCCCTGGGTAAACAAAAAAAAGGCTCCTTTAACCACATTCAGCCAAAAATAAAACTGGGCTGGGTTAGATGGAAAATTGTGAAAAAGTAGTGACAAGTGGCTAAGCTCGCCACCTACACAATCACGTACCCAAAACCCCATATACCATTAGTCGCCTTTTACGACATGCTAGGCAACAAAAATAATGTGCCAACTGTGTTGGCACATTATTTTTAAGTCCCAGACTAACATGGGACTGCCATAGATTTATCTTTCAATGATTCATGTTTTTTTAAGGTTAAACAATCAATTCAATGGTTCTCAAGGCAACACTGTTGATATGTCTTTGGATGCGCAAATAAGCCCATGCTTATTTGCGCATCCCATTGTCCCATACAAAGCGTATATGGATATTTAGGGAAAATCTCACTGGTAGTTTACATTACATTTCCAATTTTTTTGTGAAAATATACTAACACTGTCCACAGGCAAAGATGCCTGTGGACATTGTTGACTAAATACGAAAATAATTAATTATGTGCCTATTTGCGAAATTAATTGATAATTTTTTTTTCGGTATTTTTACATTTCATATATTTTAGAAACGGGATGTGTTGACCAATTCATTACTATTTCCCACAAATGGTATTAATTTACGAAGCACTAAACTGGAGCTGGCTATAGGGTTGGCAAGTTTAGCTTCCTACAATATAGCGGCCACACATACATGCTACATATCCACGGAGTATTTTTGTGGTCTGTGTACATATCATACCGTCCGCAATCGTCGCAGGAGCAGCAAGCCACTTCGGTCAAAAAAAAATCTTAACTGGGTGAGATGGAAAATATGAAAAAATAGTGACTAGTGGCTAACCTGTCGCCTGCACAATTACATACCCAACACCCGGTACAACATTAGTCCTCTTTTACGACATGGTAGGAAAAGAACACAGTCGGCGCATTCTTTTTAACCGACTTTAGAAGAAAGGAGGAGGTTCTCAATTCGACTGATTTTTTTTATGTATGTACGAGTATGTTACTCGATATCTCTGAGAATTGTTAACCGATTGTCAAAATTATTTTTTTATTCAAAAGCGTTTATTAAATCCCAGGTCAAAATACCTACTACTCATTTACAATACTGCCAAGGGTTTATGTTTGTATTTACATATTAAATGCATGCATGCATTTAGCATCGCACTTGGTTCTGTGAATTATTAACTTTGCAATAGCAAAGTGTGGATGAGACTCTAAATCTTAAAAATGGTTTATTTATTAAGAAAGATGTGCACCTCTTAGGTCAGAGGTCCTAAGAGGTGCATATCTTTCTTAATAAGGGTATTCAGCCAATAGATATACCAAGTCTAGCTCATAGGTTGAGACCTGACAACCCCATCAATTCATATATCTAATCATATGTTATACACAGTATACATACACTTAGCGACGCTAACGACGTACCTGGACCGGTTTTTAGGAGTCATTTCTAGGTCATGCGATGAATAATTTAGCTGGAAAAGGTCCAAATTATACGAACGATTCAACTGTCTGTCCGTCTGTCAATATTTCTATAGATGCTTAATGAAAGTTTACATGTCAGACCTTATTTAGGACGTTATTGGAGTGGGAAATAATTTTTTTAAATGTCAATTTGGGTGGGGTTTTGTAATTTACTGTGGTTTTGTACTAAATTGTACTAAGAATTAATTTGGAGTAATGTTAATAATGCTTCCTTTTCATTGTGGTTTTAAAATAGGTAATGAAAAGCAGGTATTTAAAAAGATATTATGTTAGGGTCAATTTGTTTGACATCATTTTTATTATTTTGTATTATGTATACATGCACCAAATATTTGAACATTATTTATTTGATCAATATTTTAAAAATATTGATGAAATAAATGTATTCTAATGAAGGAGTGCGGAAAGGGCACATTACCTACTATCAACACAAAAAAATAAATCTAAAAATTTACTATGCAGTTTGCATTTATAGACGGTTTTTAAATTAATATAATTTACTAATAATTCTATGTAATTATTTATTTTTATAAAACTTACTCATATAGTGTTTCTTCAAGTTTCGTTGTTAACCATAATATCACTACACCCACCCTGCATATAATCCACCTCTGCGACCAAAATCTGAACTCATAGCGACATCTGTGCCCTGCGTATAGAACTTCAAGTTGGACCTAGGTTTGCTAGACAAGCCCTGCGGTACTACGAACCTAATCTAAACGTATTAGCCGTCAATATTAGTAATTACTTGCTTCGAAGGAAGTTAACTTGCTTTTCGATAGATGGTGTATGTTTCTGAGGCACAAAAGTTAGATGAAGTAGAATGTTTATTCGGAAAGTATATATAAGTAAGTAAGAGAGTATTGAAATAAGTTCAATAATATGACCATATACACAAAGAACGCATCTGTATATTTAAATGTGGGGTACATGTATTGGTATAGTTTTTATATCTGTTCCTTAGCAAACGAGATTGAAGAGAAATTTCTCGCTGAGGCAGGTTTTGGCTAGTTTAGAAGTAAGCAACCGGTATGCTGATAGATACATAATCCAGTAACGTTTCCGCAAGAGCTGTCACTATTACTGGAACTTACGTCAGATGCATGGATTGTGACGTCACAGTCGACAAACGGTCGGCCGGGGGATGTGAAGCGTGACATTTTCCCGTCAGCCCGCCAAGCGTGTGATGCCGGCCGCTGTCGTAGACGCTAAACACAGTTGTTGTGTCGGCTCCTGTGTTCCGCAACTTTTCACTTGTGTCATGTTTATTAATGTGATATAGGTCCTCTATATATTTCAGTTAGGGTTAGGTTGAATGACATATTTTACGATGAGCACTTTACTTCAAATATTGATTTATCCATTGTTATAAATGCTGGTCCCAATAAGACAATCGGGGCAAACAAGGAATCTATTTGATATTAGGTACATTTATTTTTGGCAAAATCTTGCCATAATGGATAGGTCTACAACACGAATGTGCTTTAACACACGTGTGGCTGATAAGTCTTGATATGTTAATTAGCATCTTGTATGACAGGATACGTGATTTCATACGAGAGTAAAATGAAAACTTTTAATTAAAAACTTATTGCGTATAAAAAAGAGAGAGATCTTGTAAGGAAATGGCGAAATGTGACACTCTATCAGTCCCATCAAGTTCTCTACAAACGCGCGGCGTGCCGACTTCACTCGTAGCAAAGGTGTAGTAAGTTTTTCACAGTATAGCTATGGTAGTAGTAAGCTTTATATGATAGCGTTACTACGCTATCATATAAAACCTAAGGATGTGTCAGTTTAAGTTGTCATCTATAATTTTATTTAGCAAACCATAAAATATCAGGGGTACTGATATTTTATGGTTTGCTAAATAAACGAAAATAACAAATTTTATGCTGGCTCGGCATAATCACTTCCCGAAGACAACTTCTTAGTGTGGCTTTGTAATGACGCCTAACACTAGGTATACGTTATGTTATTTTGCAATAACACATTTTTTTATGTTTAACCAACTGTTACATTTAGTAGACGCTACATATTTAAATTACTAGTGTAATGTTTAGTATAGAATGAATGAATGAATAAATATTAAGATCCTATATGTGTACCATAAAACTGTGTAATAAAATTTACCCTACAAGTATAGTATGTAAGTATATGTGTGGGTAAATGTTATAGAAATCATCTTCCTAGCGTTATGTCCCGTGCTTAGACGGAGTCCGCTTAGACCATGATCCAGGATTTAGCGAGTCTGGTAATTACATTGAAGCGACTGCCGATCTGACCTTCGTAACCCTAAGATAGAGGAACCAAACAATTTTTGGATCATGGTTACAAATTCAAAGTTGTTTGAATTTGCAAGTTTCATCACGATGTTTCCCCTCACCGTCGAGCTAGTGGTATAAATATGTACATAGAGTTTTTAAAATCTAGAGGTACATGCCCGGGTTTGAACCCACACTTCTCGGTTAAGAGGCGCGTGTCCTTACCATTGAGCTACCATCGCTCAAATGTTAAGAAATAAATGTTATAGAAATATTACATTCTAAATATGGTTACAAGGTTATTATAATACTGTTCACATAGATAATATGTGTAACCTACACATCAGACTAGACGTACATCACTGCTACTTACTGCGTTGTGACTTAGACAAGCCATAGCTGCCTTAGGTCACGTAGCACAGCTTTGTTGTGCAAATGTGTCCTTTATGAGGAGTTAGTGCAACCGCCGATTGCCTGTGATCTAATCTATAGATCTATGGTCATACGTAAGTAGGTCGCTGGTATCGGATTACGGGCCGCGTTGACATTGTTCCTTGTTGCTGCAATGCGATATCTGCGACTGAACATTAGGTGTTTACACAGTTGATCAGGATATGCCTTGGGTTGTTTTGAAATTCATTTACTAAGACACTCGGTTTAAAGCTGACCACATGATGCAAAAAGGAAAAGCGGCACCGATTATTGCATCAGGGATTATTGAAATTCAGCCCAAATGATTGACTGACATCCATAGTTTCATAAATTGAAAGAAAAATATTTCGTACGTTTCTAATCACTTCAATAATTAGACTATCATTGAAATTGATTGGAATTGAGAAAATATAGGCTATCGTTTATTTTGTCTAACGATGAATAAACGATAGGATCAAAAGAAATGTGACGTCATACATTCTTTCAAATTCTCAGTTTTGAAATTCCATTAGGAACTTAATAGTAGTTTTGTTTAGGCTTTCTAAGTAAGTACATTTACACTGCAAGCCACGTTATCTGAAGTCGGTCACGATTTGAAATGTCAACATCGTGTGTAATTGATCAATTCTTATGTCATTTGCTTTTATCATTTCCTTTGTTTTCGTGCTTTGTGGAGGCAAAGGGCATTCGTATTGGCCCTGTTTGGGTGAAGCTGTCGTTGCTTTTATTGATTTTATGGGTTTAAACGTAATAATGTTATACAAGTTGATTTTAGTCAATAAGACTTGATTGCTTAAACTTGGGGTGTTTCACGCTGGTCGTCTATTTGCAATTAGTTGGTTATAGACGTAATAAATACAAAGTTTTTACTTGTGCCTCTATTTCTGTTTTTTTGTTGCTTTATTCAGATATATTGGTTAGGAATCGATTCTTTTTCTACGGGGTCGTTATGGTTTATCTATGGAATTTTTTGAGATGCTACTTCCTCATAAATAATATGCCACTGGCTGGCCACTGGCTGGCGGGATTTGACTAGGTAGGGCAACTGGGGCATATTTCAGCATTGAAGTACCGCACACGACACGATAAAGAGAAACAATCTAATAATAACATTTTCTGGTTGAATTTTTTTACCCAGTTAAAATTTTACTGAAATAAAGTGTTAAACACTTTGTCTCTATATCATTTATACATATTCATATATATATATAAAATATAGAGACAACTCACTAAATTGAGGATCTATATATTAGGTACGATACGATACGATAGGTACCTACTTACGATTGTAAGTCTTCCATAATAGATTCTTCTTAAACAAACCCCAAAACCTTAGTTTTAATTGTAATCCAATACCACAGTCAAAACTGTAATACTAAATGGCAGCTTACTAGTCCATACTTACTATTCCATATGTGCAATTCCTACAATTGTTTATTGGAACCCACGCGGATGTCAGCAGCAAGCGGACATACTAGATCTCATGTCGTATTCCTGCTCGGTAGAAAGCGGTGCGGCTAATGGCCTAGGAATGCGTTATGCAACCCATCAGCGATAGTGGCCTGATAAACGGAAGCTTAGTAGAGTAAACGTACCTTACGCGTGTGATATGATAACGACGCCTCGAAGGCAAGGGTTCTAACGCAAATCTGAGCACGTACTTTAAGAATTGAGAAGGTGTGTGACTGATGTTTTAGATTTGTGAAAGGTTGCTTGTAGTGATTGAAAATATTTTATGGAACTTGCACTTATAACTGTCGATGTATGGTCATGAATTTATGAAAATGTATAATCAAACAGCAAATGGCAATTATTATAATGTTTTATGACTGGCTCAATGGTGCATTCGGTAGTGATCCTGCCCTATTCGCCATCAGTTTTGGGCTCGATTGCAACCCAGGACAAACATTCGTGTGATGAATACTTGGGTTTGTTCTGTGTCTGGGTGTTAATATCCATTATTTTAATATATATTTGTAATACTACTGTTAATTCTGATGTCCGTAACACAAGTGCTTATGCTACTTACCTCGGAGTCGGATCGATGTATGTGATGTCATCAGATATTTCTTTATTTATTATTTGTTTCGTGATTAAAGCTGATTAAAATTTGCCTTATGGTGAATCCCGGATAGAAATGTTAACAAAAGTTGTGCGCTATGACATTATAAATAACTATTATAATATAAATAACGTTCTAAAGGACCATGTTTTTTTTTAAGTTCCCCGTATTAAAGGTCGTTAAATCATTAAAATATTTGCATATTAAAGCTATTGCATATACCTGTATGGTGAAACGAAGGAGGAAGTTCAAGGGCAGGGGAATGGGAAGTTTACTTCCCATTCTATATTCTATTGGTCTACATTCTGGAACGTTTACAAGTGTATTAAAGGGTTATTTTCATATAAGTGTCTCGCTGATATTACGGTTCATCATAAAAAGGATTTTAAAGACCGTTTTCATTATAACAGACTGATTTGTTACTAAAGGGGTGTCATTAAAAAAATATAGAAAATTGCAAAACTATCTGTAGATATCGCACCTCATGTTATCAGGGGTAGGTCATAAAAATAATAGTACAAAAATTAAGTCATACATTTTATTATAAAAATCATCGTTCGTTAAATAGTTTTTAGTCGACTGCGGTCGAAATAAACTCGTAAATTCATTGAACACTAATACTAAACATAGAAAATCTATATACAAAAGTGCGTAAACCAGGTACATACATCCTTGAAGCCTTTCTTGTTCCAACAGTTAACGAAAGAGATCAAGTGAAAACATATCAAAATATTAGGAAAATACTGGCGCCTTCGAGACATCCAACGGACATCACTGCGACAAATTATTCAAAATAAAAAGGAAAATCTCCAAAAAAATACATACATACACGGAACTGACATCACCATTAACAAATTTTCTCATTAAAACCCATTTCCCCATTAAAGCTTTGTTACATATGATAATAACGTCAACAAAAATAAAAGCGGCTATTTATTATTATATGGTAACGTACTTTTTGACGTAAACATTAATTGCTACGTCATTGCACTCTACCCACCTCAAAACGCAGAAGGAAATAGTCGTCATCATCGTCTCCTGTTCATACCCTTATGGCTAAACTAACCTACATCACATAGAGTATTCGTACAAATCGTCGTGACTATGTTTAAATCCCATATGGAAATGCCTTTACATTTTACACATCAAATCTTTTGTAGGCACTCGTTTGCTATTAGATGGATATCTTGAAAACCATTCGAAAATATTGAGAGAAAAGTACCAAATATTGTAGACCACTGATGAAAATACACGGAGAAAGCAAGTGCAACATTTAAAATGATAATATTGTTGATCCATATACGGTCTTTTCTCTAGTATCTATCAATCATCAACCTCTTCTCTTGTTACTAGTAATTTGTTTACAAACAGAACTTTCTAGTAGCGAACGAGTGTCCATATTCCATCTATTTTTACCACAGCTTGCCGTGACCCGAGAATCCGTGGGCCGATAAGCCATGGGCCAGACCGTGGGACGAGAAGCCGTGTCCATAGCCGTGAAGGTCACCGAGAATAGGACCACCTAAGTGCGCAGGACCGGCTATGACAGATTTCACCACTGGGACGGCTACGGGGTGCGGGACGGGTACGGCTACCGGTTTGGGTACGGCTACGGGGTACGGTTGGGGGACTGGGACACCGACCTGCAATAAATACATGGTAAGGTGAAATATGCTCAGTAAAAATAATGTGCTCATTTGAATTTGAATTAAAGATTTGAAATTTGCCGAATTGAAAGCAGCATTTTGGAACTACTTATTAAAAAATACTATGGTAGCCTATTCCCAGCACTCTAATTGTCAATGCTCAATATTTTTGACATACTGCTTGTATATCAAAGATATTGAGCTCATTTGCGCGAACTGCTTTACTTACTTGTTTGATAACGGGAACTGGGACTGCGTGCGGCACTGGTACCGGAACTGGCCTGTCGACTGGGACGGCTACAGGCCTGTCGACGGCAACCGGGTAAGGCTTAGGGACAGGGACGGCGTAAGGGCGGTCAACCGGCACGGGGACGGCAACCTGTAATAACATTGGAAGAGTAAGACTAATTTCTATTGTCTGCGAATTATATTTTATTTTTGTATTCATGTGGTTAGCTATACAAAAACATTTAACTCTATTGCCAGATTTAGGGTTGTTGTTTAAGGTACCTAATTGTTAAACAGCCAGCGTTAACAGATAAACCATACTAAAATCTACGGTATATAATAACGACATGACCTATTTTCATACAAACTAGTAAGTACATCGAATAAAGAAACAAACCTTGACGGGGTAAGGCACAGGTCTATCAACGGCCACAGGGTACGGCGCTGGTACAGGTACGCCAACATGTTTCGTGACCGTAGTGTGCACGTCGGCACCGACTACTGCCCCCGAGCTGAGAGCCAGTCCTGGGCCGGCGAGGCCTGCAGCGATGCCGTAGCCGGGACCACCCAAGCCATAGCCGTGGCCAGCCAACCCGTAGCCGTGACCGGCCAACCCGTACCCATGGCCGATTAAAGGCCCAGCCAGCCCTCCGTAGTGGCCAACTAAACCGCTACGCTTCTGCACGACTTTGCTCGGTTCTGCCAGAACCGATGCTGTCAGAAAGAATATTATCACCTGAAAAAGACGAACATTCGTATAAGATCTATACATGTACTTTTTTTACATAAGTGTTATAGTAAATAATGCTTCCGATAGGTAAGTATATTAAACAAGTAATTAGTTATCGACTGGCCCGTTGGTCGAGTGGTCAGAGACCCTGGCCACGAAACTGAGAGTCACGGGTTCGAATCCCGCTAGGAGCAAATGTTTCGTGTGATAAACATGAACATTTGTACTCGAGTCATGGATGTTTATAAAAGTATTTAAGTATGTCTATCCGTTCACCTAGTATCCATAGCACAAGCATAAGCTTAGTTTGGAACTAGGGAATTGGTGTGTTACTCTGGGAATTTTTTTTTTTTTTTATTTATAATGATTCAAATCTAATAACTAAAAATATATACCCATTTTTTACTTTTAAACGGAAACTTCTGATAGTGTGGGGATCGCATAAACACGTTTGGTGGGAATTATCATACCAAGAAAAACATAGTATCGAGTAACTTAACCGCCTTTTACACATACGTTCACAATATCTGATCTCCATATTATCTTTAGGCTTGTCCATCTTAACGTATTTTCCTAAACGTTCCATCAGTTTAGGTTAAAACATCGCTCAACTACAGGCGTTATATATTTAAAAATCCATGTACAAGCTTTAAACTTCCGGAAATCGAATCGTTGCCAAATTAAGAGAACGCAGTTTCGGACGTGGCATATGATTACAGGGCGAACAATGCGCGGGAGCACTTTTACTCGTTACGTGGTGTGACTTCATCGTGGAATCGATGACGAGTGGTCGCAGGATTGTAGACTATTATAAAATAACAAACAAGCTGTCTGCAACTTTGATTCCGTGTAGTTTATACCGTAAATTCCCTTTTTTTATCACCAGCTATCAAATTGTAAAAAATCAGCGAAAGTTCTATCAAAATCGTTCAGCCGTTTCAGAGCTATGATTTTTTTTTTCATGTATCTTTTACCTTCTTAAGTTAATGTTACAAACACTTAAATTTTTTTATAAAGCCTATACAAGTTTATATTTGCGGCTGCGTTCGCTTAGTCTGTACAATTTACGTGAATTTAACCACGAACTTTATATTTCCGGCTTGATAGTGACACAATATGCACATTGCACACCACTATTTCAGTAAGTACTAAGTTTGGAAAGTTCAGGAAAACATTACTAGTTTTGTAGAACAGGTGTGCAGTATTAACAAACTTATTCAGCATTTTTTTTTGAGAAATTTAGCAGGTCGCATAAAAGTACAGACTCTCGTTGATTGATCAGAAAGAAGCAAGGTTTATACAACATAAATCGATGTACAAATAATCGAACCCGACCCGATTGCATTAGCACGAAGGATCATTACAACAACGAGACACTCTGTTATGGTTCGTCGGTTGTTAATGACTCACCAATCGCTTGACTTATGATATGACCTATGTTGATGAGGTCCAAACAAAGGCTCACACTTTTACTTGTTACGTGGTATGACTTCATCGCCATCGACATCATTATCATGCCCCGTCCGATCGGAAATCGAAATTTGGCGCGTGACAGGAGTACCCAAGGGGCCCGTGTTTGGTCCCTTTTTGTATGGCGTGTTTATGTTTTGGCAATTACGAATTCGACTTCGTTGTGGCTTAGTGGCATGCAACTGGCGTTATGTAACGTGCTACGATCGATCCTCGGGAATGTGTAACGAAGCGGGAGTGTCATAATCATTTGCAACTTTAAACCCCATAGACATGACATGACATCCTACTACTTGAAATTTTATACAATGATCATAGAAGTTTCCATCAAAGTCACAATGCGTTTAAATTATTGTTATTTCTACCCGGGGTATGTAAATTCTGGAAGTTTATATTATGGGATCAATTGACCTTATTTTGACCAAATAGCAGTATTTGTCTACAGGAACAATTACTTACAATTTTACGATTCGACGACTATAATACCCGACTATAGTAAAGCCAAAAGGAATGTTATGACTTTAGCAGTCTGTGTAGGCATGTATTTAAATACTCCACTGTAGTGTTTTAAAAACTTATCCAATTTTTATTAATGAGGTGTAAGCTCATTAATAAAAATAAAAATAGATGTGTTATATTGACCAATCCAAACTACAAATATAATTATAATAAAAAGTCTTAGGGATTGCGTTTTCTTTAGTCGTGTTTTTTTATTTTTATTATTATTGTAAAAATATGTACTTGTATATATACGTATATAACAGTCTGATTGAAAACGTAGTTAATTCGTTAGTAAATTATACAGAAAACAAAACACCCCTAACCTGGGCCAGAATATTCGCTTACGATGGTCAATCAAACTTAAGACCTACCGTGCTCCGAGCACACGCTACGCTATTGCGGTCTTATACGTAAATAAATTCAGTATACGGAAATCGAAACTGCGTAATTGACTAACAAATAGAAGTATATGCACAATTTTTTTAATAACTTAGGCAGTGAATTGACTTTGAACTAAATTTAAATTGGTATAACAATAGTAAAAAATATTTATTTTTTATAACGTAACGTACATAACTTGATAACTGTATTAATAGTAACCCTGTATAAAGGTTAAAATTGTAAGTCAATTACGTGTTTTATGAAGGCTTAGGAAATCCAGCACCCAAGGCAGAAACACATAGAGCATAGCCTGGGAATCAAAGCCGCTACGTTTTCTTTTAGGGATATATTAATGGAGTTATTTTGACCAATACTTGCGTTTTAATTCGAGGGTTTGAACGGTAATGTGTTTTATTGTTTACTAGTTTTGGTTTAATTTAATATATGCATATACTAGCGGCGAACTGCGGCTGCGCCCGGGTATGTATATATACCTAAACCTTCCTCATAAATCGCTCTATCTATTGGTGAAAACCGCATGAAAATCCGTGCAGTAACTTTGAGTTTATTGCGAACAGACGGACGGACAGACGCGGTGTCGGACTTTATTTTATAATATTTAGTGTAATGATGCATTGTTACATTTTTTTTTATAGATGTTGCTGTTGATAACGGTAATAAATTACTGTTAATAATCTGCTCGTGTTTAATCTAACAATAAAAAATAAATAATTAACAGGTAAAAACTAAATAGCTGCCTGAAATTTTAGATACGCGGTTCTCCTCTAAATTGAAGATTACCCGAATTCAGTTCTGAATAAGTTCTCGATTATTAAAATCTAAATCCACATTCCCACAGGAACCCAAAAAGTACAAGTTCACAAAATTGCGTAAGACACTTACAAAGGCCTTCATTTTCGTCTGAAATCTCAAACACACACACAACACTACGTTATTATATCGGAATGAATGTTAGGACCACTGTACACGTCAGAGCTCACTGGTCATGTGTGACGCGCTAGGCTCCCTGGGACTTATATAAGGCTTGCTGTACACTACCCCACTATTGCAGTGGATTTTAACTCCAAATGCAAGTATTTGCGACACTGCTCTACAACAGAGGAGTTACGGTTATTGGGCTAATTTGGGATTAGAGATAACTGGACTGGATTGCATTTAATATACTTAACTGCATTATTCTTAATTAGCATTTTTAAAAATTATAATGCTATGTGTATTTTCAGGTGGACATTTCGGTCTGTTTTCTGAGGTATTTGGATATTTTTTATTCGAGTGAAGTCATTAGATAGTGCACGGCGATTGATTGCTTAATATCCTATTGCCCCTTATTGGCGTTTTAACAGAACACATACAAAAACAAAGTATTAGTACTTTTCATCGAGAAAACTGTTTTGTTGCCGAAGTATATAAAAATATAAGTTTACGTTAAGGACTACTATGGGAATAATATAGTATGTGAATATCGTGCATATCATATATTGTAGCGCATATAAATAATTAGAGGTGTATTAATGTTCTACAAAAAAAAGAAAATTAAAACCTCATCCTCATCATCAATATTTTTAAGTTACTTGAAATTAACAGTAATAATTAATTGATCTGTCGCTTTATATGTATATACAATAAATCTCCCGCAAGCATATTTATAATTTAATTCCTAAGTTTATCCCTATTAAAAAATCCACAGATGGCAATTCCATTAATCGGCAACATATTTAGACGTTTTATGTAATAACTAATGTAGACCACTAAAGCAACCTCATTATAGCAGTTTTACTGACCATTATACTGAGAACCGTGTCGGCCCGATCCCCTGGTCATTGTCGGTCGAATCAGGAGCCGATTGCGAGAGAAGCAGTCTAGAATAAACTGGACGGTATAATTATACTTATGTATAAATTTTAATAAGGATCTTACCAAGATCCTTACGGAGTTTCAATTATGAGACAGTGTAACTTAGTCAATTGCCGTCGTGGGTGTATTCTCACTATTTCATTCATTTTCAATGATGTCGTTTTCAAAAATCCATTACGAAATTTATTAATATGTTTTGTCTATGTTTGTTTAATTCCCTTCAAATTATTATATGCTAATGAAATTAGTTGGGAAACTAGTAAGTAATAAATATGTTGAAAGATTTTCTATGATTTTAACTGATTGATAATGTACAGACACCTTGCAATATCAAATAAATAATAAACGTAATATATGTATGATTAAAGTTAACACAGAATGTGCAACCACATTTTTGGCATGTGCAAGTACTCACCGGATATTTGAAACGCCCTGTTATTAAACTACAGCCTATTTTCAATCTATTCTTATACTTCGAATACGCTCGTATACTGGAGAGTTTATTTAAATAATTATTACAGTGTCGATGACTCGCCTGGCGAGTTCAATTTCTTTCGCTCATTGTAGGCGGCATCCGAGAAAACATCGTGAAAATCGTAATGGCAGTGAATGTGTTAAGTTATCATTCTGGCAAGTGGATTCTGCAAACGAATATTTCACTGTTAATGTCACTTGTTCCTAACAAAACAAAAGTAACCCACATAGATCGTCTCATTCGGTTCAAGGCCTCGAGGTGAATGTTAAATACGTGAAAAAGCTTTCAATGGAAATAAGCGTTCAGCTGTGTGTATAAAATATGAAAATATAAGTAGTAGTAATATTGCAAAAATTGATTTTTTTATAATAAAAATAAATAAATCGTTTACTTAATTCATATAATTTGGATGTGCATAAATTTGAAACAGACGAAGAAAGGAAGAAAAGAGAGAATAAAAGTAGAAAAGATCTTCACCACGAACTACCAAACTCACAAATTTCCGATAGACCTAAAGAGTTTTGTCTGTAGAAGTGAGTTCATAGAAAAGCTAAAATTATTTCTGCTAAACCGTGCTACTATGTATACTTTAATTATTTTTTGACATAGATTTAATATTATATGTTTCATGTTATTTTAGTGATGAATGTTTGGCCATATGTATTAATTATTTGATTATTGCAACTGACATTTTATTTTTATTATTAATTATAATTTGAAAACATTGACATACCTGTTTATCTATTTAGGTTCAGTTATTATTTAATTTATATAATATGTTACATCTACGCAGATTTATAGCAAATAATGTATATTTAAACACAGTAATTGTTGTTGCTAAACAAATGAATTGAATTGAAAATTAAGTACGCTACATAGAATTATTGATCATACCCCTAAGTTTACATATTTACAGTTCTAAAAGTATAAGGTTGAAAACGTGATGGCTTCAACTAAATGTCATAAAATAAATTCTTTTCCATTTTCATAACCAGTCTTTCAGCAACAGCTCTAAAAGCTCAGTCGTTTTTCTGGTTTCCATTCTAAATTCCATTAGTTTTGCTGCCGGAAACTAATAAAAGATCTTTTGAAACCATCGCCTAGTGTTATGACTAGTAAATTAGCTCTTTCAGATTCCTGCTACTTCTGACGGATGCTGGCTAAGTATCTGGTGCAGGGATTGCGAGATAGACAAATTGTCTTTATTATTATAGGCCCAGCCGGCCCTATGGCTAATAGGATGTTGCTGGACCACCGTAAAGTGCAGTTGCATAATTTTGGCATAAATCCCGCGCGGCGTATCTGGTATATGGGTCGCGTTGCGTCAACATCCGCGGTTGAGCGCTTGTCGATGCATTGTGCTTAATTACGGTGTGAACGGAGCTTTTTGACGCTTTTCGTAGGGTGTATGCATTTAGTGTATCGAACACAGAGAAAGATGTACACAAGTCTTTAAGATCGGAAATATTCGTTCTTTCTAGTGAGACAAGAAATAATTTAATAATGTTTTATTTTTTACTTTTTCTGATAAGAATATATTATTTTTTTATCACGAACTTGTAAAAAATGAAGGACTCCGCGCCACTAACTAGACATTGAAGCTCCTCAGGTGCTCCAACTTGATACGCAACTTACGTCACACATTGACATAATAAGCGCTCCAAATGACAGATATCCGATAGCTGGTATCATTAAATATCTCACTTATACATGCATAAATGTGGCTTCAAGCCATAGTAAGACAGCGTGGAGTCCTTCTTTTTTAACTAGTCCGTGTTTTTTATATTGATTTTTATAACACATCTTGTCACAATATCTACTTTGTTGTTAAACTAAGGCTTTTCCTTACTAAATTGGGTATCTATAGGCATTATACATTATTTACATACAACGTCGAGTGGGAATTCTGTGAGCATTATTAAAGCGTTATGTGTTTTTTTAAATTTTAGCATTTTATTCTCAAGTTGTTCCTAGCAAAAAGCGAATCCGGCACCATTCAGGAGTCGGATAAAAATGGAATTATTTGAAGTAAACGGTCTAAACTTTCACAATAATCCCACGATACACGCAATTACTACAAGCTATAAATAGAGCATGAAACTCAAAACAGTGACAATATTTCACATCCATCGCCTGTTAATATAATACGATCGTCATAAAACTAGTTTCATAATGCATCAGTGGAATTGCAACTGATTCCGGTGGCAACTCTTGTGATACTGCCTCAATGGACTTGTCGACGTAAATTAGCCTACTAGAGTTTGCTAGGACAAAACAGAAAATATCAGAAGAATATGAAAGTATAGAGAATTATATGCAAGTTCTACATCAGTAACTACTTGACTGGCTCGATGGTTGAGTGGTCAGAGACCCTGGCTACGAAACCAAGGGTCGCGGGTTCGAATCCTGCTAGGGGCAAATATTTCGTGTGATGAAGATGAATATTTGTACTCGAGTCATGGATGTTTATAAACGTATTTAAGTATGTCTACCGTTCTCTTAGTATCTATAGCACAAGCTTATAAGCTTAGTTTGGGACTAGGGAATTGGTGTGTCAGTCTGAAGAATTTATTTATCATTTATTTATAACTAGCTGTGCCAGCGGTGTCACCCGCGTTTATGGTTAATATTATAAAGACTATTTCCGTCATACATGGTTTCTATGTAACTTTAACCATTGAGGCTGCACACGCGACGGAAGCTTAAAAAATGGAGTACCTTCTCCCGTTTTCCCAACATTTCCCTTTACTACTCTGCTCCTATTGATTGTAGCGTAATGAAAAGTATACTATAACCTGCCCAGGAGTATGAAGAATAATTGTACCAAGTTTCGTTAGAATCCGTCAAGCAGTTTTTGTTTCTATAAGGAACATACAGACAGACAGACAGACAGACAGACAGACAGACAGACAGACAGACAGACAGACAAAATTTTTACTGATTGCATTTTTGGCATCAGTATCGATCACTAATCACCCCCTGATAGTTATTTTGAAAATATATTTCATGTACTGAATTGACCTCCCTACAGATTTATTATAAGTATAGATAGATAAGGCTATTGAGATAAAATATAATAAGTGGATAAACGCTTCACTCCTAAAAACAAAAACAAATCAAAGCAACTCCTTAAACAATTTTTACATTGCTATTTTAAAAAGCAATTTTAAGGATTTGCTATTTTAAGGTATTTCAAATAAACAAGAATGTATATATAAATATGTAATCTTTTAAAACTTATGAGGTTTACGAGGATCATCAAAGCCAATTGCTTGATGGTCCAGTGGATTGAACATTGGAATCTGATCCTGGGGTATGGCATTTCTTGGCCTCTATGTCCTCTTCAATCAAGAGATTAGCACGTCCCGCGGAATACATAAAGGAATATTCATCAACATTCACCTCTCAAATTCGTTTCCATAGTTTTCGAGTCTAATAGTAATTTCTGGTATTTGTTCAAGCAATCCTGACTGACATTTCGTCAGAGTCTGTTATATCCATTGCGCTACCATTTTCCCCTTTGTACGATACAATATTTTTGTACAATACAATAAAATATTATCTAATAAAAAAAATAGAATTTAAGTAAGATTATGTTATATTCGAACATAATTAAATTTATTCACTGCGTTCGATTTGATCAGCGTCATATTGTCCAACTATTACGCGATCAAACACGATAATATCAAAATGGCCATTTCATGATACAGATCCCTAGTGTGGTAATAGTATTAGCACAACAGGTGACGTAGTGGTCTACAGGCCACGGAATACTCGAAAAATAGCTTTTAAAAAAGGAATATGTTTATGCGATATATTGATGAGAATCTATACTTATAATAAATCTGTAGAGAGGTCAATTCTGTACATGAAATATATTTTCAAAATAACTATCAGGGGGTGATTAGTGATCGATACTGATGCCAAAAATTCAATCAGTAAAATTTTTGTCTGTCTGTCTGTCTGTCTGTCTGTATGTTCCTTATAGAAACAAAAACTACTCGACGAATTTTAACAAAACTTGGTACAATTATTCTTCATACTCCTGGGCAGGTTATAGTATACTTTTCATCACGCTACAATCAATAGGAGCAGAGTAGTGAAGGGAAATGTTGGGAAAACGGGAAAGGCTACTCCATTTTTTAAGCTTCCGTCGCGTGTGCAGCCTTAATGGTTAAAGTTACATAGAAATCATGTATGACGGAAATAGTCTTTATAAAATTAACCATAAACGCGGATGACACAGCTGGCACAGCTAGTTCTTAAATAAAATGTACAAGAAACAACAGGAGTACACAGTTGGAGTAGTAAAAATTTATTGAAGTATAGTCATGAAGCAATACGTTTAATATGTTGCTTTTTGGTATTTTTAACTGACTTAAAAAAAAGGGGAGGGAAGGTTACCAATTAGTAAAAGCTTTGAGGTGAAGATTTTTTGTATAAATACTGATACGTTTTTCTTGGATTAAATTAATTGAAAGATGTAAATGAGTCTTAACAAGACTGACTTGTAGGGAGGTTAGCTTTCGTCACGTTAGAGGAAGGGTTCTCTAACGTGCTGAAAGAAAACTTAGAAGGAAAAAATTGCATTTCATTTTCATTTCTTTGAAATATAGTCTTTAAGTGATTTTTACTCGGACGGCTCATCGTTGAATGCGTTCAAGACTTAAGTATGCAACCCGATAGTTCAAACGACTAGGCTATCGGTCCATCAGGGCCCTCGTAAGGGCTTCTTAATGAAACACCGCACCTACAGCAGTCGAATAACACTTAACTAAGGCTCGTTGAAATCGCTATCACGCTAGCCATTGTTGCGTAATGCAGACCCCGGCTTAGTGTTAGGTTTACCTAGATCCCTAAATTGAGTAATACGTAAACTATGAACACAGAAGCTTACGGTTTTGCAACTGATCGTAATAAAATAAGCTGTTAGCTAAGAGATAAGCTGATAATATTACTCTGATAGCAATAACGTCCTATTGTAATGTTCTTTCTTAAGCTTTATCTGGTCAATTAGACAGGGTATGGTTTGATCATGACTAAGTTCTATGATTTTCACCTAAGTAAGGTAAATAAAAAGGCAGCCTAATGATGTGCTATTTGATGAACTGGGGTAGTCTTCCAAATTATTCAGTCACGCGACACACAGAATCCCTTTACACAAATTTGTTTTCTCAATTGAACGGATGGGGAATTGAGCTCAGGAAACTATAAGCATCAGTTTAGCGTTTCATTAATATATAAAATTATCAACATTATGGTAAAGTCTTTAACAGGTTTCAATTCTATTACTTACACTGAAAGTACATTTCTGCAAAATTATAATACCCATATATTCCATGCAAATGGAAGTACGTGATCTCTGCCTACCCCCATGGGAAAAAGGCGTGACATTATGTATGTATGTATGTATAATACCCTAGAAGGCTTCAATTAATCTGCTATATGACACTATACAATAAAGAGTTCTGGGTCCTAGGTCATACATAGATACATAGGTACGAAATATACCTAAGGTTTATATAAAGGTAAAATACAGTCCGCATATTAATGAGTAATCTATAGTATTGGAACCATAAATATCGCCATTTGAAAGGGACACCGTTCCCACAGTTCCTTAGATCTAGATTACATGGCTCGCTAATAAAGGTCTTAGGTCCGGGTGCTGCTTGTTTGGAATTTAAATTTTAATTGGTGGATGTTAAGGTTGCTTTTAGGGGGTGTGAGTGGGAGCTATCGTCGTAGGAGGAATGCCAGATGCTCTACTTTCCACGGTGAGTATTAAGAGCCAAGGACTGCCTCGCTAAGCTATTTGCATGGAGTCGTTCGACTGGTGTCCGCGGGTTGCAAATAGTTGTGAAATGTCTTATAATTCGATCTGAAGATTAATTAATTATTTAATAGAACCGGATAGTACAGTATGATATAGTTGTATGTAATAATTAGAACCCAGGAGTTCAGTGTGAGTTGCTTAATATACACGATTCCGCCACACTACTATAATAATTATAGTGTTAACTACGTTAACAATTTTGTATTAGAAATGATACAAAATGGTATGGTATGTAATTATGGTACTCTAAGAAAACCGGCCTCAAAATTTACAATTATTTAATTTTTTCCATATATTTTTAATTTCTAATTTATTTTAAATTTAAATTTACAATTATTTTACATTAAAGTGAATGTCATGTTCTATTAAATCGTTTTGAAAAGTCTCTTAGCTTCTATCTAAATATAGAACGAAATTTCGTTTAAGAAAATAAAGATAGCACACCTAATCAAGTTAAAATAAAACAAAAAATATATACGGTCGAATTGAGAACTTTTTTGAAGTCGGTTGAAAATTATTCAGGTTATGAGGGATATACCCTCCTTACTGTACTGAATCTGATTATGTAATCAGTATGATTGTGCATACATTTACGGCTGATACTGAAAGTTAATGTTTATAATATGTGCGAAGAACCAAGCATAAATATTATCGATCGCTTTGGTTCGTTAGTTATTCAAACATATTTCGGGCTGCAGCCTTATTTCAATACCTACCAATTTTATGAAATATTAGCTAATGATATTCGTAGAATTGTCAATACGGTATACTTTTTAAACAGAAAATGATGACTCTTCCAATTGGTCGTTATTATTTTTCTATAAACTAAATGATATATTTTGTGTATCGTAGTAGGTAAGGTAGGTTAATTAGAAGAAATATAATTAGAAGAATTAGTCATCGTCCTTTAAAACCGCTTTAATCCCTAATCTTAACATACTATTAAACAAAGTCGCTGCTTCTGTCTGTTCGCTTAGATCTTTTGAACTACGCAAGGGATGTTGATGCGGTTTTCACCAATAGATAGAGTGATTTAAGTGGAAGGTTTATATGTATAGTTGCATATTGTTAAATAATAAATATATAAATAATAATACCTAATAAATATCAGATTACATCACATACATTAATCCGACTCTGAAGTAGCTTAAGCACTTGTGTTACGGATATCACAATCAACAGTGGTATTACAAACATATACTTAAATAAATATTGGATATTAACACCCAGACACAGAACAAACACAAGTATTCATCACACGAATGTTTGTTCTGGTTGGGGATCAAACCTACAACTCTTGGCGTATAGGGTATGGTCACTACCAAATGCGCCATCGAGCTAGTCCAAACCACCTACATTTTCAATAGTGTTGTGAAATATTGCTTTTTATAAAACATGAGGGATTTTAAAAACTGTCCGACTAGGATATCATATAACTGATGCATCCTGCGCAATATCTCCGCACTTTTCCTATCCTCATTAATGTTCGGCATTCTCATAAACTATTACTGCATCCGCTTATACAGCATGATACGTGTCACCTGTCACGTTACGTCAGTTGACGAGCTGCGAAGAGACAACTCGGTATGTCGCTTGGCCTATAGGCTACTGGATTAGGACTTTCCTAGAATGTCCAGAAGTTTTCCTACCCACATAATAATTAGCACCACTACCACAATATTGCTTCTGTCGCATTTCGCAAAAGCAACCTTATGGCCTTGTGTTAAGGCGCGAGTGTAGTATGTAGGCAGGTTTGTCAAAGTGCAGACGCTTAGGTGCGGCTCTTTATATCGTTTTTATTGCATTTTCACCGGCGAATGACATAATCAGCTCACGCTGACAGTTCTCGTTTATATTTGGCTCGTCGTTGAAGAGGGTTATTCTCAGTCGCAGACTCCAAAACACTCTAAAACTAATTGATTATTGTAAAAATGTTAATACGTGTTAAAGTTTAATACTTTCATCTAAGCAGTCGGAAGAATTTACGGTTTTTAGTTCATCATCTTCCTAGCGTTATGTCCCGTGTTTAGACGTGGTCCGCTTAGTCCATGATCCAGGCTTTAGCGACTCTGGTAATTACATTAAAGCGTAGCGTCGTTCTGGCCTTCGTGACCCGAAGATAGGGGAAGGGAACCAGACAATTTTTGAATCATTTAAATTAAAGCACATGTAGTTTTCCATCTAATATTTTTATCGTGATACTTAGGTACCGAAATATACATACGTTTGAGGCATTGTTAAGATTGACATAGCAACATCGGAATCACATATTAAAAAATCATAACTTAATATTTATCAGGTTGCACTTAAAGAGTAGCCCACGTGAGGCGTCGCGGGCACGCGCGAGGATTAGTGTGGCCGGTGTGAACATTACGCACTCGCGCTGCCTCGGCGCGCGCGCAGCATAGGTGGCTAGCACACCCATCCGCAGCTAGTCTAAGATACCTTAGCTTTTACGCGTAGTTAAGCATCTAAGCTTGTTTTAGGGATTAGAATCGACAGCATTATTGACAACTAGCCGTTAAGCTGACTTTTAAACAATAATAGCGCAGTAATGTACGACATGACTGATAAGAATACATTATTTAATTCATAATAGTCATTGAAATGTAAAATTGCGATCTTATATTTACAGTCACGCCTTTTTCCCATGGGGAGGCCGAGATCACACCCTCCAAAATGACCAGAAAATAACTTTGTTAAGTATTTTTGGTTTTATGACTAAAAGTCATTGAGAGACTTCGACTAGTGGTTGGTCCCTGCTTTTCTTACAAGGTTTCCTTTATCATCAAACTAAAATATATTTTATTTTTCAAGCATTAAGTTTAAATGATTGTCGCTATTTTTCCAGGAAGAAGAATTGACAAAGTTACACGCTGTTACGTACAGAATTTTCTACAGGGACTAATTAGCACATAAGAGTAATTACAGGATAGAAAATAAAAATAAGGAAGCGAACACTATTGGATTAACCGCTGCACTTACGCACTTATCCTGCCAGATTCCGGCAGTCCGTGACGAATGGCGGACAATGATTGTGTAACCGCGTGTCCCGCGGACGGCCGAATGCCTGGCTAAACTGTTCCTTTAAATCTACAGATAATTCGCATAGGCAAGCTTAAAGTTATTTGGTAACCTTTATGAGGAAGGATTCTCAAAAACTGCTAATGTTTAGCAGTATCTTGACTGGCTTGATGACGTATACAATATATACGCTGTCTTATGGGCCAAGAGTTGTGGGTTCGATCCCCACTCAGGACAAACGTTCGTGTGATGAATACCTACTTGACTTTTATTCTGTGCTGGGTTAATCTGTAGCCACCAGCATGAGAGATGCTTGATTAAAGCATTATTCTTCTAACATTTCTCTCTAGGATGACGTGTAATTGCAATCGTGATGCAAAATTCCTTCTTTGATAAATAAGACATTTGAATATCTTCTCCTGTGATCATTGTCAGTTGAGCAAATGTGATTCACTAAACGCATTTCAATATAGTATTGTAACACGTCTAAGCTAGAAACGTGTCAGTGTGTGATCTCCATTTTACGGCGAACTATAATGTATACATAATACGGGGTGCGCTTGCGCATACTAATTCGCTTATTGCAATTGACCCACAAGAGCCGAGGTGGATTGAATACAGAAATCTGTCCTGGATTATCACGGAACATGTTACACGGTGCGGTGTGTGAACGGCGGCAAAACAACACGACATCAGAGAATAACTAACAGCTGATGACATTAAATTACAGGGTTGGATTTTTAGGTCCCCTTGGTTTAAGATTATTTATTTAGCAAAATCTACTGGGCTGGGTTAGATGAAAAATTGTGAAAACGTAGTGATAAATTGGCTAGTTCGTTGCCTACACTATCACATACTCAAAGCCCGATACACCATTAGTCGCCTTTTACGACATGCTAGGCAAGAAATACAATGGGCACATTATTTTAAAGTCCCAGACCAACATAATATTATTATTATTTTATTTTTGAAAGAATGTGTTCAAACTAGTTTGCTGTTTCTTGAGTCTTTATCCATCCTTTTTGAGAATTGCAGGCGTATTAGACTGCCTATATATAAATTGTTCAATAAATATAGATAAAAGCTCCTAAAGCTTTTACGCCTGCAATTCTCAAATAGGATGGATCAAGACTTAAGAAACAGAAAACTAGTTTTAACACATTCTTTCAAAAATAAAATAATAATAATATGAAAAATAAAATAATAATATGTTAAATGATAAAAAAATGCTCTGGAATGGGTAGTTTGGTAACAACCAAACTACCCATTCCAGAGCATTTTTTTTATCAATGTTGACTGTACCTACCTACATACTTCCATTCCATTACTTCTTCACACCTGTCCCTCCGTTATGAAACTGCACCGACATGTTTCGGTGAATAGTTTAACACATTGTTTGTAAATTGCAACAAGCAATAAATTCAACATTGCAGACGTCAGACTCGGAAAAATTCACAAGGAAAATATTTTCTCCATATTAGTCTACATTAGGGCTGCTACTTCTAGACAATATAATATCTATTAAATATCTATAATATCTATTAAATATGTAATCTTTAGTGTCAGCAAAGAACTTTCAACGCCTTCCAAAGATACCCTGGATCTTTATAATATAGTACGAAATATTTTATTCAAATCTGCTGCGTTGGGACTTAAAAAAAAAATGTGCCAACTTTGTTTCTTGGCTAGCATGTCCTAAAAGGCGACTAATGGTATATGGGGTTGTGGGTATGTGATTGTGTAGGCGACGAGCTAGCTACTTGTTACTACTTTCTCACAATTTTGCATTTAACCCAGCCCAGTTTTGTTTTTGGCTCAATGTGGTTAAAGGCGCCTGCTGCCCCTTTGACTCTGACTACCCCTTCGGGGACTATGGGCGTGATGCTATGTTTGTTTGTTTAAAATTGTAATTGTAAGTATATTAAAATCATTGTAATCATCGAACATTGATATCCAAGAAACATGTTATATGTCTGTTAATTCGCATTACGATTACAAATTCTAGTTACGATGAACTGACAATTCGATGTCAACGGTGAACTAGGTATCCGATCCTGTTATTTTCCGTTATCTAAATCTCTAAAAAGAAGTGTTTGTTTGACCTTCTTTTTAAGTATATTCAGAGACAGCGGATGACGCGATTATTTTATCAAAGATTATAGCATGATTACTCATCGTGAATTAATTGATATCTGACTTATGTAGAGTGTATATAGCGGAGCCAGACAAATACGATCATCATAGATGAAACTCACCACCTATCCTATAAAATACTCACTTATTCATGTGAGTATGATTTTTACTGAACCTACAAAAGTAATTAATCTTATCTTAACATCACGCCCGTGATCCCCGAAGGAATAGGCAGAGTCAAAGGGGCAGCAGTCCCCTTTAACCACATTCAGCCAAATAAAACTGGGCTGGGTTAGATGGAAAATTGTGAAAAAGTAGTGACAAGTGGCTAGCTCGTCGCCTACACAATCACATACCCAAAACCCCATATACCATTAGTCGCCTTTTACGACATGCTAGGCAAGAAACACAGTTGGCAAATTCTTTTATAGTCCCAGACCAACACGGGACAAAAGTAATTAATAAATGTACTATTTACGGCAGTGATGCAAATGTAGTTTTCACTTAAGCAGATTTAAAGAAGTGTAAATAATTTTATAACATACGCAATTGGAGCGTTGGTGACTCAATGGTATGGAGACGTGCCTCTTATCAAAGGGGTGCGGGTTCAAACGTACTGGATTTTTCAAATCTATTTACGTATTTATACCACTAGCTCGGCGGTGTGGGAAAAAATCGTAATGAAACCAAACGACTATCTGTAACCATCATCCATATTTTTGTCTGGTTCCCCTATATAAATGTTAGAAGGCCAGATCGGCAGTTGCTTCAATGTAATTACCAGACTCGCTAAATCCTGGATCATGGTCAAAGCGGACCCCATCTAAGCACGGGACATAACGCTAGGATGATGATCCGCAATCTTTCAAGACGCAGGCAGAGTCCAAGGACCAGTCAAATTATTAAAGCAATGTTAGCCAACAATAAACATTGAGTGGGGTGAAAGAGAAACAAATAGCTAGACACCTACTATGTCAATACTCAATACACCACACATTTGCGATATACTAGGCAAAGCATTTTGTTCTAAAACTCATTATTGTATGCGATGGTAGTATTTATTTACACCAAATTAAAAATATATTTTATTGAATTTCTGTTTTTCATTTGTTTTGCTTGCATCTTATAAACAGGCGATGACAGCCCTGCGAAGACGCGTTCACATTCCTCCCCGATACTCCGACGCAACACGGCTTCTTAAGGGCGACGCTTTTTAAAAATCGCATGTTTGCTTTAATTGAGTGGATTAGGAAAAGTGTTACCACTCGTCCGCATTAAAATAGCTGACGTTCGGTAGTCTCGTTATTTTTTTATGACTGGGCTTACCAAATTGAGCTATGCTTTTTTCGTCCATATTGGGCTCTTGTGGTAATACATACATCAGTAAATAGGGAGGAAAACGCTATCTATTTCTTCATATATCTTGTCAAAAGAACTTGGTTACTCACTCATTTTACGCAAAAGCTTCCATTTTTATGATATGTGATGGGAATGATCGCATTTGAAAAAAAAATCTGATAAAAAAATACATTAGATAAAAAAAAATACTATAAGTTCGTTTATAGGTTATTGTGACATATCATGTTATTTTTTTTGAGTTATAGTTATTTTTAGACGTTTTACTTGACTGTAGTTATGCTTTTTGTGAGCTGAGCCAATATGTAATATCCGTAAATAATTATTTAACTTGTGAGGATATACAAAATGAATTTGCTCATGATCGTATTATAAATTAATTAGTGTACACCTTCTAATTAAATAGAGAAGATCTTTTTCCATTTTGAGTACCTACTTAAAATGCTTAAATAAATGATTTATTATACATTTCCTTTATGAATAGTTTACATGCACTAAACTACTCTTTCGTAATATGTTCAGTGCAACATACATAAATTCAGAAGTACCACACCAGGTAATCTTAGCTAAAGATTAAATTGATTCAATAAAACCTACGTTACGCAACGGCGGTTTGTCGGTTAGGTTACGTCGAGGTCTAGTCCAGATCTAGTTCTATACATTAGCACTAAGTACCTACGCCTGGCAAGTCCATACGGTGCTGTTGAATATTGGAAGAAAGTAAATTTATAGAGATGTTTTTACCGTTCGTTTTTGTTTAAGTATTTTTCTGATTTTTTTAAGTGACATCCCGGAGTGCGCGTGAGATGTACATCGTGCGAAATCAATCTCCAACACTCTTGGTTACTATAGCGAACTTCAATAATAAAGCAATTGTAATTAAAACCATTTTAGGACACGCTGACCCTTGGAACAGGTATTAGGAAAAAAGATAGCGTTATGATTGAAATCATTGCGAGGGCAGCGTATGCGCGATATCTTATCTACAGATACTGATTAATGTAATGGTAATCTGCACTGTCATAAAAAAAAAAAGCATAAGTATGGTATTATCATCTCTATACAGTTCCACGCAGCTTTCTTCTTCTCATACAGGGTGTAAGCAGAGCCCGGTTCCGCACACGCTTACCGCGTATAATGTGTGTAGCATGTGTGACGTTATAAATACCTTTACTTTCCTCACCCTAGCCACTTTCTTTCCTTGCCTCGAATAGATCACACTGTCACATAATATAATAAAGAAAATGATTCGATTGACTTATGTGAGTATTATCAGTTTACGTGCAAAAATTTAGGAATAAGCATATTATATTTAAAAATAATCCTGCCCAATTGTTTTGGAGAGTACTTTAAATTTACGTAACTATTTTAATTTAGATATCTGATACAGAACTTCGCTTGACTATAAGCATGGATTGTTTCGATACTACTCCACCAACCCTTGTCCTTGACGGTCTTATTTCATAAAGAAAATATCAAGGGCCGTTGCTACAGAGTGGTACGCATCATTACAAGCAATGGTGTAAACAATTTATTGCACAACAAATCGTAAAAACTATAACGATTGCAAAATAAGACGTATCAGTATTTATATAATAGTATTTGTTACAGATTCTGTTGTTTCTCTGCTTCCACCACGCTCGAAGTGCCGTGCAGACCAAACGGCACCTCGCCGGGCCTCCGATCGACACAGGCCACTACCCGGTCCACCACACCGTCTCTGAACACCACACCCGCATTCCGATACCGGTCCCGCAGCCGATACCGATCGTCATCCCGCGCCCTGTGCCCTACACCGTACCGGTCGGAGTACCGGTAGACCACCCCCGCCCAGTATTGGTTCCGGTACCGCACCCCGTCGCGCATATAATACCCAGGCCTATAGCGATTCCCGTAGACAGGCCGTTCCCGTACCCAGTAGCTCAGCCCGTACCGGTGACTATCACTCAAGGTGTAGGCATTCCAGTGCCTCAGCCTTATGCAGTTGGCGTCCCGGCCCCGGTGGCTGTGGGCGTGCCCCAGCCTGTCCCAGTAGCCGTAGGGACAGCTGTGGTCGGAGGAGTAGGCTCAGGCTTAGTGGGCCCGGGAATAGTAAGCTCTGGAGGCGTGGCGGGCCCAGGCGTGGTGGTGGGTGGGCCTGGTGTGGCTTCGGCTGTGGTGGGATCGTCTTCCGTAGTCCATGGGGGTACAGGTGCCAGCGGTTACGGACAGACGGTCATTGAATCCCATGGACATGCTATTGAACATCCCTATTGATCAAAACTTTGATTGGTATACAGAATTAATTCAAGTATAGTTTCGATGAGATTCCTGTGAAATTGTTTTGGGTAATATGTACATTTCTCCAGGCAAGTATAATTAGTCACATTATCTACTTAAAACTGCGTACGTACAGTCAACATATTTATTAGGTCGTGGAATTTTTTCTTACATTACATATAGATTCTGGAAGCGTATAAAGATAACGGCGCATTAATTCCAATGTCATTTGTAAATATTACTCATTATGACATGATATTAAAGTTAACTGCTGTTGTTAACAAAGGGTATTTAAAGTAAATAATAATATTTTTATATGTTTCATTAAATGATTTTGAATTATATTTTTGTCGCAAATGTGCATTTGAATTTCACTTAAATTTCAATTTAATATAATTTTATTGTAATTTAAATTAAAAAGGTTTTAGTCAGTGATTTGACTGACTAATTTTTAGTGTAAGTTTTGACGATGCAAAAAAGTTAGTCAAATGGTTAATTGACTGCATTGTTTTGCAAGTAAATTGTCAAATACCCTATTGTACACTTAATTAAGATGTTGATCGTACTCAAACTTGTTACACGTAAAGGAGATATTTATTTATGTCAAAGTACCCTGTAAATATGGAGATAATACCAATAAATTTGCTCCTTACGTGGACTTAGCTATTAGCTAATGTCTTTCTTATTGATGTTAAATTAAGTCAATAGAATAGTCACCTAGCTTTAATCTGGTTTGTATATTCTATCTACAGAATGATTTATATTGTAAGGATTTTACCAAACAGATAGTTATTAAGTTATTTACTTAAATTATAAGCTCTTCGAAAGATGTACAAATTAACGTTATGAATATAATATAATAAATTAACATGTTAAAATGGCGTTTTACATGAGTGTGGCCCATAAAGACTTTACCTAGATAGAACTTACACTAACCTAACTAAGTATAAGTACCTATATTTATAAAATACTAGCTTCTGCCCGCGGCTTCGCTCGCATGGTACATCGATGAAACATAGCCTATATGTTATTCGGATGTATGAGCTATATTATTTTAAAGTTTCATTAAAATCCATTCAGTAGTTTTTTTGTTAAAGAGTAACAAACATCCATCCATACAAACTTTCGCATTTATAATATTAGTAGGTTTTTTTTATTTGCATATTTGAATTTCATGAATTCTGATGCCAACTGGCTGGTTGATCGTGTGGTCAGAGACACCGGCCACGGAACCGAGGGTCGAGGGTTGGAATCCCGCTAGGAGCAAATGTTTCGTGTGATGGACATGGACATTTGTACTCGAGTCATGAATGTTTATGAACGTGTTTAGGCATGTTTATCCATTCACTAAGCTTAGTTTGAAACTAGAGATTGGTGTGTCAGTTTGTAATTTTTTTAAATTTATATATCCATGTTAGTCTAGGACTTAAACTAAAGCATCATCTGTACCTTGCCAAGCATGTCGCAATAGGCGTCTTGTGGTGTATTTGGGTAATGCGGTTTGTGTAGACGACCAGCTTGCAACTTTTCACTTTTTCTCAAATTTCCACCTAAATTTTTGGATAAAAGTGGTCAAAGTAATTTACTGCTCCATTTCCTCACTGAACTGTTTCTTGTAGGCTTGATAATATGTATGAATAGTATGTATTTTTTTTTTATAGAAAAATAGTTTGGAATCTATTACTTCTGACAAATTATAAAAAATATTTAAAGTAATGTTTATATTTCTGTTTTACATTTTCAACCTCTTCTTATCAACCCCTTTTTTCAACTTCTGCTAAGTCTTGAAAAAAAGTATTATAGAAGAAAAGATAAAAAACGTAAGTATTTAAAATTGGTACGAGCAGATAAGCAAAAGTGATTAAAATAATGTATTTTTACAAATTCGGAAACAAACATCGCATAACAATTTTGTTTACTTTCGCCAGCGAGTGCGACCAATTTCGATAATTTTGATAGTGTCCCCCGATAAGATCCACCATTATCTGGAATGTGATTAACACTCCAACTGATAAACTCACACCTATCAGTTGATTCGGGACAAACAGTCGACTTTTGCGGAAACAGCAAAGTTATAAAAAGTGCGAAAAAAGTGACAGTACTATCATAGTGTAGTTTTATATTTAGTATATGTTAAGTGGTACCTACAGAAGCGAAGACTACTGTTAAATAGTCTGCTTAGACTGGAGCATTAAAATGTCGGAAGGAAAAATGACGTCAAGTAAGTTTTATGATAATTGCTCTATAAAAAAATAATCTTCACTGCTAACAAATCTTAAGCCGTTGTATACGTTCTCCAGTAGTATATCTACTAGTATATCTACATTTAGCATAAACTATCGTTTATGCTAAATGTCGATACAAAGATAAATAATTATACAGTGTTTTGAATATCGTAAGTAAGTTTACTACAATATGATGAAAATGTGCAAGTGAGATATTTTTTCCAAATTCTAAAGAATGAACTGCATGGAAAGATGCGCTTTCTTTGGTGAGCTACTTTTATAAAAGTGCCTGCACAGAATATAGTCTCAAAATATGTTTAAAATGTGTATCACACATACAGATTAATTAATCAATAAGGCGCTGATAAATAAGTGCCTTATCTAATGAATAATTATCATAAACGTATGTTTTTACATATATAAAATGTGTATTTATTGTATATAAACAAAAATTAACAAAACACAGATTGTTTGATTTCTTATCACTCATGTTTGGTTACATTTACGTTGCCAGGTTTACTTGCAGTAAGATGGGCACAGCGATATTTTTTCGCAAATAGGTATCAATATTATGTACATACCTATCATTTGAGTGTCATTTATTACAATATTACCAGATATTAAGGTGTTTTCTAAAATGTTAAATGAAAAAAAAATCATGAATACACTTTTAAAGTACAATAACACATTATTAATTGCTGTCTTATTAAAAGGTGATTAAATTTTTTTTTTTTTTATGATTTATAAAGGAGTAAAACTATCGTTTATGTGAACCGATGTTCGAAATAGTGAGAGATAGTGGAATTACTGGAAATCTTATTATAAATTTGGTAAAGTATGTATATACGTGACATCGACATAATACGAATTTCATTCAAACCGCACCGACATTATCCTGACGTAACGAATAAGAATTTTTTGACGATCCCTTTAAAGGTTCGTCTTCAAAAATTTAATAAGTGAAATAGACTTCTTCATATAAAAGACGAAGTATCGCGAGTAAGGTTAGGAGATATAGGTTCAGAAACACACTCCTATACCGCGATTCAACTGGGGATGGGGCCAGCGCCATCTATGAGCGCTCAAGTGACAACTACCTAAAACGGACAGGCCGTCATAATATTTGTTATAGCACAAACACAGATAATGTGAGCACAGAGTAATAATAAACTACGTATAAAATGCAAACTGAAAGAGGGTTACTTATATCTGAACACAAGTTCTAGTTGTAAGCTTATTCCGTCATTCCGAATAGTCGCGATTACGGCCGCGGTCGCTCTCCGTCCGAGCAAATATAACTTTACTTTTTAATATCCGCTTGCTCGCACAAAACTCATGTCTGCGAGTGTAAGATAATTGCGACGTGTCAAGTATATATCCTATGTTATAGGACTAAAAAAAAAAGAATGTGCCATCTATGTTTCTTGCCTAGCATGTCGTAAAAGGCGATTATGGGGTTTTGTGAATGTGATTGTGTAGGCGACGAGCTAGCCACT
This sequence comes from Glyphodes perspectalis, assembly GCA_951394215.1. NCBI lineage: Eukaryota > Metazoa > Arthropoda > Insecta > Lepidoptera > Crambidae > Glyphodes > Glyphodes perspectalis. Next base: position 10,913,764 of record OX596211.1, on the reverse strand, counting down.
TGTCACTACTCTTTCACAATTTTCCATCTAACCCAGCCCATTGTCCCATGTTGGTCTGGGGCTTGTGTGCCATGTGCCAACTGTGTTTCTTGCCTAGCATGTCGTAAAAGGCGATTATGGTATATGGGGTTTTGTGTATGTGATTGTGTAGGCGACGAGCTAGCCACTTGTCACTACTTTTTTACAGTTATCCATCTAACCCAGTCCAGTTTTATTTATGGCTAAATGTGGTTAAAGGGGCCAGCTGCCTCTTCAACTCTGCCTACCCCTTCGGGGATTATGGGCGTGATGTTATGTTATGTCAAGTACAGTCTAAGCCGGTGTTTCATTACACTTTGTCGGCGGGTCAATATCCGGACAGCGGGATTACGCGATATCGCGTGATGGCCGCGTTAGTGCGCGCTGCATAGCCCCAGACGTTTAAGTTGTGCAGTTTAACGCCCCGGAGGGTTTTGTGGAATAAACTAGCTAGCTCGTCCGAAGGTACTTAGGTCGCCTCGAGCGCTTGCAAAAAGGAATTCAAACCGTTTTATTAGTGATATTGGAATTTGGAACTATTTTCTAAGGCAGTGTCGGAGTTGGTCAGACGAATCATTTCCTCGTAAATTCCCATTTAAGGAGATATACCTATATTTGTACTTGCAGGGCCGGATCTACCATATGGCTTTCTGGGCTTTAGCCCAGGGCCCCGTGGATTCAAGGGGCCCCCAGCTTAGTCAAGTCAAAGTCAAAAATACACGATAATGCGAAAAAAACGATAATTTTATTAAATTAAACAGATCGTACGGTTTGCAGTCTTGCGAATCCTGCGATTAATCAAACCTATTCAATTCATTTATTCTAAGTCTACGTCTTATACTTTTGGGTAATTAGGTGGGGCCCAAAGTAGTATTAGCCCAGGTCCCCCTAAACTCACGGTCCGGCCCTGTGTATTTGAATATCTGTATTCAAATATCAAATGTTAGACTGAACATATTTGTAATATGTATTTAAGTTATTAGTGATATAGTATTGCTTAGTACTTTCCCTTTATGTGTGACGTACTTTATGGACAGTAAGTAGGTCTGATGAATCGTGTCATATAAATAATACCTACAGAAGTGAAAAAGGCCAAAAATTTATAAATGCAGTAAAGAAACATATTTCTGACATTATATTCACGTCGTAAACATTGGATGTTATAGTTTGTGCGACAATTTTCAAGTTATAACAGTCTCATTTTTTTTCGTTTATATCTCTTCAAGTTCCAATACATGGCCCGCCTCGAAAAAATTTTGACCTACACATATTTTGGCCAAGTTGTCGATTATTATCATTTATAATTTTAGCATATAAAAAATAATATGCAATATAATTTTGTTTAGATACATGATTCGATAGTAAATATAATATCTTCATTAAGTATTAGTACGATGACAGGTCTGATAAGCACTCTTCACTGTCCGCATAGAGTCTCTTTTGTTAATTTATCTCTTCCCCCTATAGTTCATGCACGCCCCAAAGTCATTGGCTAGCTGCTAGAGTATACCTAGTACCATGAAATTTTTCAAATTTAACGCATTTTTAGCACTAGCTAATCGGTGGGAGCACATAGAACAACATGCACACTCACTTAACTAACTTTCTGAAGTGAACCACTATCCAACTTATAAGCAGTTCTCCTGTTTAAGGGCAATTGCCAGTTGCTTAGGTGTATTAAGACGAATCACTAAATTTACTAAATTTGTCATCATTTTAACATTCGAAATAAACACAAGCTTGCCGTTCCGTATCTAACAGTTCACAATACTAGTAGTTCATTTAGGGAGTTAAGCATAAAATTATTTAACAAATTACCAGTTAATCAAATTTAACTGCCTACGTATAAATTTAAATTTCATGTTAAAGAGTATCTTATGAGAAAGGCTTATTATACTATAGAAGATTTTGTAAGTGACAAATATTTTAAATTGCTAATATACATATTTACTTTTATAGATTTGTATAGCATATAGCTTAAAAAAATATAATTGTTATTGATATCTATTTATTGTAAATTTGGCTATGAAAAGAATAACTATCGAGTTTTTTGCCGGTGCTTCTCGGAAGAAGCTACTTTCTTTTTTTTTAATTTTAATTTGTATACATGTACTGACGATTTATAAGTGCTTGTTGAAGCCTACTCAAATAAAGATAATTTCATTCAAATTTGACAGGACTTCGTCTCTGACTCAGGGAGAACAGAACTGTAGGAAGATGATGATGCTGTTGTGTTTTCAGAGTTTCCATTCTCCATGGAGAGCCTGCCTCGGCAGCAGAGCTTCGCATGCTTTTCACTCAAACTTGGAAGTGTTTTCGCCGGATTGACAATAATAGTGAGTATCGTCACAGAGTAATAATATACTACGTAGGTACAAGTATCGTCTAGTTCAGCTATACTCAATGTGTGTTCTGCGGAACCCTGGGGTTCCGTGAAGCCTTTCTGGGGGTTCCACGAAAATTGGTACTGATCATAAATATCATAACTCCTGGGGGAAAATCCGTTAAAAGTCGATTATTACACCACCCCCACCCCCCCGCACATACTCCGCTTCCTAAAAGGGTTCCATAGCATAAAAAGTTTGAGAAGCACTGGTCTAGTTTATATGGATCATTTATACAACTGTCAGGTAAACAGAAAATAGCATGACAAGTTAAACAAAGCGGGTGATTCAAAAATGTTGTCACCTTATCGGTATTGTACTTACTTACTAAAAGTAAAATACCGAAACCCAGATAGGCATGTGGTTCATTGCTTTATCGTAATGTTAATTTTTTATCTGACTGAAAATATTGGTCAAAAGTCGATGTAAATATATAGTTTAATGCTATTCTTACTTTTACAATCAATATCAGGAAATTTGATTTTTAATGGCATTTCAATGAAGAACTTACTTATTTGATTGATTGTGTAGGCGAAGAGCTAGCCTCTTGTAAATAATATTTTATTTAGGTAACACAATTTTCTACCTAACCCAGCCCAGTTAAATTTTTTGTCTGTATGTAGTTAAGGGGGCTAGCTGCCCCTTAGACTGCCTACACTTTCAGGGATTACGAGCATGATGATTTTAAGTATGTATGCACTTATTATTTCACAATGGGGAATAATTGTGATATCAAAGTAATTACTTCTTCTTCAGATTGATACACCAAATTATTCAGTACTTAGAAATTTCTCCGTTTAATGTCAGTATTTTTTTTTTCTTTCAGTAACAGTCTTGAAGACAAGAGTAAACCTGAATTAATGCTGTATATATTTTACATAGAGGATTTATTTTGTACTTATAGTTCATTAATTTGTAAAACAATCACATAAATGTATCTAGGCACAAAACGTGAGGCTTACTTTATTCTATGGTTTTGCTTCTTACAATCTAGGAATTTGTTACTTAGAGTAGGTTACGGATCTTTATTTCCGAATTTTTATCACAAGTTTCAATCCAGTTTTATTTTTAATCAAAAATGGTTAGAGGTATTTTAGTCTGCCTACCCCTACGGGTATAGCGGGCATGATGGCATCTTGTTAAAAAATCCTAACTTGGGTGGCGCATCTCCCAATAGTGTCTATAGAAATGGAGGCTTTTATACGAAAGCATATTTTGAATATAAACATTTTCTGTCTATTCCAGTTATACACGATATTTTGCATAGCACAATGCGTGGCCGCCTTGGGAGTGTACCCGTCGGAGGCTCACGCCGACGACATAAACTCCATGGTGGCGTATGGCGTAGCCATCGTCATCACCATCATCTACACCGTGACCTTGTTCCTGAGTACTCTGATGTTGGTTGGAGCTTTATGTGTAAGTATCTACCGGCATTTTCCACCTCTTATGATTGAATTATGAAATTAGTTGCTATATTATTTATATAGAAATAATAATAACGGAAATAAATGTGTGTCCGGATAAGTTTGAGCTCGCTTTTGACCAAGGATGGAAGGAACATCAAACTGTTTGTATTCGTGTGGGTACTATGTAATGCAGATCGCCTCAAGTCCCGTTAGTAGGTATTATTTATAATAAAATAGTTGGACACCGTAACATTGAGATATTATTTATAACCAGTTTCTAAACTAACTAACTAAACTTTACGCCACTTCCCTATCGGGGTAGGCAGAGAGAACCGAACGCCATATTTCTATTACCACTAAAACTATGTAGTTTTAAATTAAAAACGTTTTAAAAATACAAACGTCTTTATATGTATAAATAATTAATAAATAATTTTCAGACTGACACACCAATTCCCTAGTACCAAACTAAGCTTATGCTTGTAGGTACTATGGATACTAGGTGAACGGATAGACATACTTAAATACATTTTACAAACATGACTCGAGTACAAATGTCCATGTTCATCACACGAAACATTTGCCCCTAGCGGGATTCGAACCCGCGACCCTTGGTTTCGTGGCCAGGGTCTCTGACCACTCGACCAACGGGCCAGTCTTATATGTTTATATGTTAGGTATACCAGACTCCATCCACGCTAATTTATAAAATACATTATTGTAAGTCTGGACGTGATATGGATTCTTATTTTTCAGGAAAAAGCATACCTCGTCAGGCCGTGGGTGATATGGGAGTCGGTCCAGGTGACGCTGTCCATACTGATGTTCGTGTTCTGGAGCACCATGTCCATGATCAACAACTTCGGCGACGCTTCCATCTTGTTATACATCATTGCGTTCCTCATTCTGTGTAAGTACTTTAAAATAAATATTCTACAACATCATACACAAAGATTCTGAGCTAAGTAGCTTAAGCATGTGGGCTACGGAGATCAGACTCAACAATGGTATCAAAAATCTATAAGTACTTAGATTTTAACACCCAGTCGCAGAAAAAACCCACCTTTTAATCGCACGAATGTTTGTCCTAGGTTTGTGGATTCAGGTTTGTGAATACACAACTCTTGTCGCTTAGGGTCACTGCCGAATGCGCTATCGATCCTGTATATTTTAGATGCTATTCTTAATGTGATGATTTTGACTGTCTTGTGGTAGCATGCGCCGCTTACGGACGGTCTGGGTTCAAATCCCGGGTCGGGCCAAAATTTGTAGCTTGGTATTTAAATATTACTCAATGACAGTCTGGAGTCAGGAAGTTGGCGGTTCACTCCCGTGTCTCGTAAAGGACGCTAAGCCATTGGTCCTTGCGCCTGACCTCTCTCCGGGCATATCGAATTGCCGTCTCACCGGACTATGAGAGTGAAGGAACAGAGAGTGCACCTGTGTTTGCGCACACACTTGTGCACTATAATATCTCCTGCGCAAATGGCTAATCCTCGTTGAGATTGCCCGCCGTGACCGATATCGGTTAGGAAGACATTAATATGTGATGACTTAGGTGTGGATGCATGGTTATGTGATCACACTGACGTCCATTCCGAAGCAAACTGAACAAGGCTTGATTATTTTGCTATAAATCCATGAAATATTGCGAGCCTATCCGATTAGGCACAGTAATTGCAGATACTTCACTTCATTTCACAGTAATTGCAGATTCACATATTCAAGTTAAGTATACAACAGCCGAAATGAAAACATTCAAAACTGTAGATGTTGTGACTCGTTACAGTGATCCGGTTCTACTTGCTGGTGATCGTGTGCAGCTACTACAGACAGTTGGAGGAACGGAAAGGAGAGACGGAGCGCCTGGTCAAGCTGATTAACAGCGACTCTTGGTACAACGTGTAGTCAGTGCATGGTAGAGTCAACAACAAACATGGCGCGCTCAAGAGCGGGGGTTTTAAAAGAGCTTTATAAACTGTAAATATATTTTGGTGGATTTTGTATATTTTTTATGTTAACGCATTTATTAATAAAGCTAACTTGAATTATACTGGCTTATTTAATATGTAACAATATATTTAAAATGTTATTAAGTAAAAAGTAATCTTAATCTATGATGATTCATTATTAGGTTAGGTACTTATTTTTACTCTTTCCGCCTGTAAATTTTTTTAATGAGAAAATACTTTATTTATACGAATAGGTGTTACGTACGAGTCTTGGTGAAAAAGACAATTACATCCATACATAATGTCACGCCTTTTTCCCATAGGGGTAGGCAGAGATCACGTATTTCCATTTGCTACGATCCTGACATATACCTTACGCTCCTTTACATTCATAAGTCTTTTCATACACGCACGTCGGTTAAGGGTGCTGTTTACCTGACCTTTTGTTAACACATTACCAATCTGGTCATGGTATGTCCACATTTTGGGAATAACTGTCAACATATGGGAAAATTACGTACAAACACTATGCTTAATAATTTATTTGGTATAACAATTCGTAAAATATTTCATTGGTACATATACGAGAGTACCACTATAAAATTATTATATTTACAATATTATCATGTTTTCTATCAAACACAATTCAATGGTACTTTTATTTAAATATTCATAAAATAAACCCCCTAAAATTTTGTTTTGTTTGAATTTTCAACCGTTAAATAGAAAAGGATATTAAATTAAGTTCGATTTGACATATTTAAAAATTTATTTATTTAGAGTTTATTGATATCTTATTTTACAATTAATCATTCTGCCTACTTTTATAAAACAGTTGAAAAACCAAACTTAATTTTTAAAAGTAAAAAAAAATTATATGTGCGGTAACTTCTATATCGTCGCTTACAATCATCTAGTTTTAAATATAAAATCTATTGTAAAATATCTCACTTGATTAAGGCACTATAAAAACTTAAAAAAATATTATAATTTTTTTACGATTTACAATGTGGCATGATATAATATATTTCAGAACATATTTATCACTCTAATTAATTGGCTGTTAAATAAAAAAATACGCTTAGTTATATATATCCAATTAAATAAAAAAATGTATTTTTTCAAGCGCTTTTTATCATATTGTTTTTTTTTGCAAAACCAAATCTACGTTGAATGTTGGAATAACACTATTTTAAAATTATTCTTACCGTTTAGCACCATTTCATTTTCAGCTTTCTCATTCAATAAATTCAGCGTACTAAATACAAGCATTTGATGAACATTGTATATTTTATTTTTACTTGATCCAATGCAACAGCAATGATATCGTTTAGTAAGATATTGCTGACTTTTGGTCTGCTAAACTGCAAATCGAGTACTTTCACAAGATTATAATATTCCAATTCAAATCATAGGTAATTCAGTGAAATCGTAAGCATTCACTCGTATTGATGGAACGAGTTAACAAACTTGCTGCGGTGAACTGAGTTTGCGCAGAGCAGTATCCAGTATGTCCTTATTCGTATTTGCTTGAAAATGTTTCTGAATGTAGGAACAATCAGAAACATTTTTATTTTCTGAATGTAGAAACGTTCAGGAGCATTTTTAGCGTACAAAAATGTGCGCTCATTATTTAAAGGATGAAATAATTTAAAATAGTGGCAAGTAGGTACTCAGGATTAGAAATAACTTTTAAACCTGTGTATAAATGCTCACATACGCCCTAATTTTGTTCCAAAAGAAAGACTTAAACAACTAACTTATGCTAAAAGGTAAGGCTTCGTGTGTGTACTACGCGGGGTCCCTGTCTCTCACGTACTTCACGGAGTCATCCCGGTGCAGCTTCGTCACCGTACTCCAGATTAAGATGGCCAGGTATACCTGCCACACTGGAACAAAATGAAATAATATTTAAGTGACTGTAACATTATTTTTAACACACAATAAAGAAACCTTTGGATGTTTAATGCACCTTTTTATATAGTTGTAAGTCTAGCTATGAAACTTAAGGCCAAAGGCTCGAACTCGCTAGGGCCAAATTGGTGAAATGGTTTAAAAATTGTACATTTAAAAATAAATACTTTTGTATCTCTATTTCTTACTACTTTTTCGAATAAGTTTTTGTTAGGTTGCTGCTAAGTAATTAAAGTAGATTTGAATACATATTCTTATTGTATTATTAAACGGGTATTAAATCATCAAGGATCAAGGATGTTGTTGTGAACCTTGAGGGCCGTGTCCATATCAATGCGCTACCAATGTTGAACGACGTTCGACAGCGATGCTGATCATAAACCGTTCTTCATTTACTGTTATTTGAAGGTATACTTACTCAACTGGAAGAGGATGAGGAACAGCTCGGAAGCAGTCTCTCTGGTGATGAAGGCGACACCATATGCGAAGCCGATGATGGAGTACACGATCTCGAAGTACAAGTAGATCCTCATCAGTAACACGTGTTTCTGAAATAAAGACATTTGGCATATTAAGTTTAATGTCACTTCGTAAATTAATATATCTATCTTACCCGCTATAGGTAGGCAAAGTCCAAGTCCAGTTTTGAATTAGGACTAAAAAAATATATCCCATCAAAAACAATACTTGTCAAAAAAACCAAGTCTCGCAACTCAGTTGTTCTACGGTAAAAAGTTGTGAGATCCATGTAATACCAAGTCGGTTATTAATATATTCAGTCTCTACTTAAGTGACTTTCTGTCTTAATACGTCCAGTCCCTAAGACCACGATCGTGGTCCATAACAATTGAAAATCAATTGTGTCTGGAATCTCCGTACTCGAAGCATTAAGTTGTTACGTAATAATTTTATATAAATATATTGAGACTCGACCATCGCATGAAAACACGTGTAAATTAAATTATTTAGTGCGATGGCCAAGTCAATATATTTATATAAAACATTAAAGATTTTTAATATTGATATGCATCACTATAAGATGCTGTTAATTGCATGTTATGTATCTAGAAAACTGGACCGAAATTGAAAAATTTTACTCGACTTGGCGGCGGCACTACCGTGCGCCTTTATATTTATATGGTATTACAAAGTTATTTAAGTAAGTAGTTAAATATTTATAAAACTGGACCGAAATTGAAAAATTTTGCTAGACTTAGCGGTTGCACTACCGTGCCCCCAAATATTTAAGTTTTTTCTTAGTTCATACAACAAACACTACTTATATTCCAAATTTGAAGCTTCTAGGTCTGCTAGAAGTGCCTTAAAATTTTGATGATCGGTGAGTCAGTCAGTGAGTGACAAAATTAAGAAACCTTGACCCATTATAATTCTTAAACTACTGGTTCAAATTAAATGAAATTTGAAATATACCGTGTCTTTACAATGCCTGCATGGTTACTGAAAATTCAGTCTTCTAGTTTTATCCACAACGAAGTTACAGGGGATCGAAAATGGCCTGAATTGCTTCGAGAAAAGGATATAGTACGGCCGTGCCGCTTTTTTGCTCGACTTGGCGGGGCCACTACCGTGCGCCTTAATATTTATATGGTATTACAAAGTTATTTAAGTAAGTAGTTAAATATTTATAAAACTGGACCGAAATTGAAAAATTTTGCTAGACTTAGCGGTTGCTCTAACGTGCCCCCAAATATTTTAGTTTTTCCTTAGTTCATACACCAAACACTACTTATATTCCAAATTTGAAGCTTCTAGGTCTGCTAGAAGTGCCTTAGAATTTTGATGATCGGTCAGTCAGTCAGTCAGTGACAAAATTAAGAAACTTTGACCCATTATAATTCTTAAACTACTAGTTCAAATTGAATGAAATTTGAAATATACCGTGTCTTTATAATGCCTGCATGGTTACTGAAAATTCAGTCCTCTAGTTTTATCCACAACGAAGTTACAGGGGGTCGAAAATGGCCTTAATTGCTTCGAGAAAAGGATGGTACGGCCGTGCCGCTTTTTTGCTCGACTTGGCGGGGGCACTGCCGTGCCCCCAGATAATATATAAATAAATATATAAAAAATTATGTAAATAAATAATACCTATAATGAAACAAGATCATTTTAAATGTTACAAATGTAGGTAAGTACCTATATTGAGGGCAGTAAAAATAAAATGAGTAGTTAAGTACCAGTCTTATCAGTAAAGTCGGTCTGGTAGTCTGGTATCTATACTAATATTGTATAAAACTGAGGAGTTTTTTGTTCGGTTGGTAAAACGAGTTAATCTCAAGAACTGGTTGAATTTAAAAAATATTTTTGTGTTATACAGTTAATTTATCGAAGATGGCTATAGGCCACATAACATTAACCACAAACGCAGTTATAACCGCTGACACGGCTAGTAACTTGTAAATATGCTTTACGTTTATGGACTTTTTGTAAAATTAATATAATAGCTTTTATATCATCAATATAAGCAACACAAGCATAATCAAGTTATCAAAACTCCTAAAAATTTTAAACGTTTAATAATATTCTGTATAATAATATACATACCTACTATATTTTATTATAGAGACAATTATTTGTTTTAGCTTATTACGTATGAAGTCTTTATCATTGGTTTATTTATACAGATGTTGAACAGCAATACTTATTTGTCCGATTCTACATCAAACGCTTTTATCACATTTTAAAATATTTTTAGAGGCATAATGAAGTTTGACTTAATTTATGTCACGTACAGGAAGGTAAAACATTTTTGTCTTTGAATAATTCGTAGTAACTTAGCAATCAAATTAAAATTCCGTGTATTTTTTATATCGGCGCTGCATGGCTGCTCTTCTTTGAGTTAATTCAGCGAGTTAGTAAATAATTTCTTCGCGACTGCCTCGTTGGTCTAGTGGTTGCATGCGCCGCCTAAGGACCAAGAGGTCCCGAGTTCAAATCTCGGGTCGGGCCAAAAATTTCAATACTGAAATTACTCAGTAACAGCCAGGAGTTAGGAATTTGGTGGTTTAATTACCCTCGTGCCTCGAAAAGCACGTAAAGCCGGTTGTGTGGTTCTGCGCCTCACCTCTCTCAGGTCATGTCAAATTGCCGTCTCACCGGACTATGAGAGTGAAGGAATAGAGAGTGCACCTGTATTTGCGCACACACTTGTGCACTATAATATCTCTTGCGCAGTTGGCTAATCCTCGTTAAGCCGCCGTGACCGATATCGGTACTAACTTTGGAATCATGTCGAAGAATGTGGTGGTATTTAATGTTTACTTGTATTTATAGGTCCTACTGCAGGATATGTAGGTTTGACTAATGGTATGACCAAACCTTTAAGCCAAGAGAAAAGGGATTGATTAATATTTACGGCACGATTTACGCGTGAAAGTCTTCATCAGTTTGTACGAACGCTTTCCGGGCTGCATTCGGGTTTTCACTTGTTATAGTTTGGAGTGTAGTAAGTTATATTAAAGACCCGGTACACTGTTCTACTGATATACCAGTGTAAGTAACCTGTTCCTGAATATCAATGGATTGTAAACAGAAGCCAGTACATAGATTAAATACCAGAAGGGATTTAACTGGTTGAATGTAATTCTTGGTGCCAAAAAAAACGTGATGTGAGTAGGTAGATTGTGATAGCTTTGTAGATTTTGAATTGCATAATACACGTGTCTTACATCATTACTTCGAACGCAGTCTGTGAGCGATACACCGCAGATTTTACGCAGCACACGCATCTCGACCGCGTTTATTCTACTTTCATACTCTTTCTGCCATACCCAACTCTCCCATTCATATGTCAGCGTAGGAATCAGCACCGCGTTGTGTAAAGCGCCTTCTGGCTTAATACTTTACTGCCTAGAAGTTTTCTTAACGCTCCATTCACCCTATTCCCTGCATTCACTCTTCTTTCTATATCAGCGTAGTACCTTCCATCTCTACAGAAAGCACATACCAGATATACAATTTCATTCACCTGTTTCAGCATTACATCATCAACCATTATTCTTGTTTCCATTCTGGTTTAACTAACTAACTAACTAACTAAACTTCACGCCACTTCCCTAGCGGGGTAGGCAGAGAGAACCGAACGCCATATGGCACGATCCTTACACACCTCACTCGCCTCTTCAACATTCATAATCCTTTTCATACAAGCTCTACGATTTTTATGACTCCTAACATCACCTTCTTTTAATACACGACCAATCTGGTCGTGGTAGGTGAGCCTGGGCCTTCCGCGGTTTAATCTCTTTCAAACACCATAATCTTTGTTTTCTTTGCATTCAAATGTAATTTATATATTTGATGTTATCAAACTGATTGGATGGTCAGAATATACGGTCAGTCTTTAATGAGTAACACAGTAAAACCCCCCGTGTTCCGGTTAAATTCTTTAGTTTTCACTTTAGTTACTTATAAATTAGCTCGAGCCTCGAATGCCATCCCGAAATTGAAATAGGTATCCCTTTTTCATGTCCAAATCCACATCAACGTTTTATATGATCGGGAAAATTGTTAAAGACATTAAGTCCTCAACAGGGGACAAGCATACAAGCAAGCGAACACATTTGCACATTTAGAATGTTAGTAAGTTTTCGGTTATGATACTAACCCTATGCAACGCGACGATGAAGACGATGGTCATGCAGATCTCGATGAGGAGTGCTGTGACGTCAACGACCAGACGCGGGAACTCCGCCATCAGCTCAGGCTCCTCCGAGTCCCGCGCGAAGGGGATGTACAGCGATAGGAAGCTGACCACCGTCAAGGACAGCAGCTGGAACCATTCGTCACAGAATATAAATAATAATATTAGACAACATCACATACTTTCATCTGACTGAGGTAAGTAGCTAAAGCACTTGTATCACGACAAATACAGATTATTACAGATACAAAACACAAGTATTTATCATAAGAATGTTTTTGACCTGGGTGGTGATTGAACCCATAACTAATGGCGCATAGCGCCATCGCGCCTGTAACTCGATCGGACCGTGAGTTTAGGGGTCCCTGGGCTAATACTACTTAGGGGCCCACCTACTCAAAGTATAAGACAGACTTAAAATAAATGAATTGAATAGGTTTGATTAATCGCAGGATTCGCAGGGCTGCAAACCGTACGATCTGTTTAATTTAATAAAATTATGGATTTTTTTGCATTACCGTCTATTTTTGATTTTGACTTGACTTAGCTGGGGACCCCTTGAATCCACTGGGCCCTGGGCTGAAGCTCAAAAAGCCATATGGTAGATCCGGCCCTGCAGTAACTCAACAGAATCTTATTGAGATTCTGTCTGTGTATCTCTCAACATGTTCTAGGCAAAGCGCTGGTTTTCAGATTGATTCCCCTAAAATACTTTTTTTTATTGCTGGTTAAATAATGAATAATAATGTATACTTAAACTTACCAAATTTATATACGCAAAGGCGATAAGCCCTTTTCTCAGTGGGAAGCATAAACAGCATCTTGTCAAGATAGGGATCTCGACTGAATTTATTATCTTCTGCCTGAAAATAAACATAGGACACTAGTTAGATATTAGATACAAGGTTTAAGAAGATCACTAGTGTCTATTTAAAATGATCTGATAGTTATAGTTTAAGCGTAACAAGTAGATCGTTGAATATTAATTTTTTTTTTCAGTCTTGCATATGATATCAAAAAAGTATTGAATAAAATATTTGTTGGTAGATAACTAAACTAAATACCAGTCACAAGTTGGTCTGGCACTTAAAATGTACCAACTGTGTTCCCTGCCTAGCATATCGTAAATGGCGACTGGTGGGGTTTTGGGTATGTGATTGTGTAGGCTAGCCACTTGTTACTACTTTTTCACAATTTTCCATTTAACTCAGCCCAGTTTAATTTTTGGCTGAATGTGGTAAAAGGGGCTAGCTGTCCTTTTGAATCTGCCTACCCCGTCAGGGATTACGGGCATAGTATTATGTATATATGTATATATTTAAACTAAATACGATTATGCTTCTCTTTATCTTCTACTTCTGCATGAATATGTTGTGTGTATAAGTTGTATTTCGAAAAGACTCGCGCGTATTGGCGTGCGATAGTATCAAAAACTCAGGCAGCTTTTCAAATTTTGCAGGGTCTAATCGTCACATATAGTCGTTGGGCAGCGTCAATTACCTCATGATAAGATTAGAAAGAAATGAACAAAGCGAAACCAAATAAAGGATGTGATAAATATGTCGGCTGCAGGCCACTTCCGGTGCAAGATACATGTATGCGTTATCGTGCCAGACACGCCCAGAAATATTCGTGCGGGAATCCTGTTAGCGTCGTTTCCGAGATGATATAATATAAAACCATGACGACTTTTAATTGGTTATAAACTTTAAAAAAAAACTCAAATCATTAGCCTATTTTTGGGTCATGTCATACCGATAAGTAGAATGAATCACCATCGGAATGACAACGGACTCGTAAAGCAGATAATAATGATTTATTTTAAGCATGTAAGTAATTATGGCCTTTTATCATAATGTTACACTATCAAGTCAAGAGACGGTTAGTGTGAATAATGGCCAAATTAACCCTTTGTTCCTTATGAGTAACTTAATTTTAACTTCTTATCTTCAACCGTGAATAATTTATTTATTACTAGCTGTGCCAGCGGTGTCACCCGCGTTTATGGTTAATATTATAAAGACTATTTCCGTCATACATGATTTCTATGTAACTTTAACCATTAAGGCATGCACACGCGACGGAAGCTTAAAAAATGGAGTAACTTCTCCCGTTTTTCCAACATTTCCCTTCACTACTCTGCTCCTATTGATTGTAGCGTGATGAAAAGTATACTATACCCTGCCCAGGAGTATGAAGAATAATTGTACCAAGTTTCGTTAAAATCCGTGGAGTAGTTTTTGTTTCTATAAGGAACATACAGACAGACAGACAGACAGACAGACAGACAGACAGACAGACAAAAATTTTACTGATTGCATTTTTGGCATCAGTATCGATCACTAATCACCCCCTGATAGTTATTTTGAAAATATATTTCATGTACAGAATTGACCTCTCTACAGATTTATTATAAGTATAGATAATCGACTCTTTATGAGTAAATGAGACCAAGCTTCATTATTCATTTTACACTATTACCAGTAGGTAATAATATGTTGTATTACTATGTAGTTACTAAAGGCCGCTGGTTCGGATTCGGCTAGGGACAAATTATCGCGTGATGTACATACATACATACACATAACATCTCGCCTGTAATCCCCGAAAGGGTAAGGGATAGCAAACGCCTTTAACCACACTCATGTATATATAATTTGTATTATACGCATGTATAAATTATTATTTCATATTATTATTTCTGCACGTCCACGTATTAGTTTGTATCTATGGTATAAGTTATTATGCGATGTTTCGTGATAGATTGCTTGGTAGTCTCCCATAGCAGATATGGAGATTACGATGTTTTAAGGAGAATGCCTCAATCTTTTAATAGGTTCCTCAATCTAGAATATGCTCCGAACAAAAACGGAAACGCGGCTTAGCTCTTTAAGGTCTAAAAGATATCAATCAACTTGTATCAGCTTTTTTGAACGTTTAATCTAAATATGGGATAAGGTACATCTTTAGGTAGTCTTCCTTGTGGTCACATGTCCTAGTCTTGATCGAAGCAAAACCAGCTTGATTTTTGCAATATAGTATCGATTGCAGTAACCATTACGCTACCGGATCCCTCACCAGTAAAACGAATTAATCAGTACCAGTTACTTTGCGTGTTAATAGCGAAAGCCGTATTTACATTAGGAAATGTATTTTTTGTATGGTTAAATTAACTCCATGTCAGCAAATTAGTACGTTGGCAGTTGCTTAAAAAGTGCAACTAGATTATCACAATTACTACCTTTTTTGTTTCGCGAAGAAACGCTATACGCACCGTTACCCTACCCAGGGGTGGTGTGTTGGACTCCCGGGGGCCCTTGAGTAAGGAGCCCCTGCTGGTGCCAAAGGTGGTAGTGGCCGGGGTATACCCACTAAAACTCGGCGGTACCCCTCATCGCCTGAGTGGAGGTGTTTACGGGGATCTCGGCACAGCCTTTGCTACCGTAAACACTCCGGCGACCGGCCCGTCCTACACCGCGGGCACCACTTGTCCCCCGTCAGGGGGGAATCACTAATTACTATCTAAACATTGATCTGTGAATTTAAACAGTGGACGATAAAATAGTACCTACTTTCTTTTTGCCTTCCGTAATTGATTTTCAGAATTTTTTTTCTAATTTAATGTTTATTAGTCGTATGTAACTCTGTGTTTGAAGATATATATGTGCTCAATATGACAGAAAGAACGCACCTTTTGTTTACCACAACATTTTTCTTTCTTTCTTATTGGGTGTCATCAATCTTTATCGCAAATTTTAAGGCAGTGTTTATGACACCAAACATGCCTTATTCTAAAGACCTATATCAATGCTTAGAAGTAGGTATAATACCCATAATATGTTATATAGATGATGTTTGAAGTCAGTGACTCATGTGATCTTGTACACGGCAGAGTTTCTTACACTTCAGTGTACTAGATACCCCTGATTTGTACCCACATACCAGCTAACATAGAGACAAACGGGAAAACCTATACGCATTACGAATGACATATATTAAGAATTTTAAATTGTCATATATAAATAACAATTAAACTAACTAACTAACTAAACTTCACGCCACTTCCCTAGCGGGATAGGCAGAGAGAACCGAACGCCATATGGCACGATCCTTACACACCTCACTCGCCTCTTCAACATTCATAATCCTTTTCATACAAGTTCTACGATTTTTATGAGTCCTAACATCGCCTTCTGTTTATACACGACCAATCTGGTCGTGGTAGGTGAGCCTGGGCCTTCCGCGGCTCCTACATCCTTCCACTTTCGCAATAACAATAACAATTAAACCCTTTGTAATTCGTATTGTTAAGGTAATATTAACGAGACGCTGTGTTGGCTGGGCTTTACGAGTATACTCGGAAATTACGGATTAAAAAAAGTTAATAGTCGCATCTCCCTTCTTCTTCCATTCCATTAACTTTCGGTATAAATTATATTAACTATGACTTCTCATAATGATAAAACTTGCTTATATAATAGTTTTTTCATGTTTTTTGGTACATGGAATGGTGATTTAGAAATTAGTAGGAAAATTAGTAGAATCCCTTTTAACATATTCGCAAAAACACTACGATAAAAAATAAATCGGTACAGTTTAGCTTTAACAACACTGTCAATATTATTAAGACAGATAAACAGCAAATGAATTACTTTTGGATTTGTATATCGAACTATAGAAGCATTTCTTTTGCATTATACAAAATAATATTTGACAATATAACGTAACAATTAGTAAGAGTAACGGTTTTTATATTGCACCTACAAATAGATGAATCATATAGTTATGTACATAGGTAAGCAGATACTTTTAAAATTTCTAATATAGCAGTAATTTTTGTAGCAGTCTTCAATATTCAAGGTTAAAAACCGCAACGAGTATCAAGGCACATAATTGTTGTTTTTTCGTATACATTGTTAGATAGTGAACGTTTAGTAAGAATTATTCATAAGGCCGTTTTTTATATTTTTATGGTAAGTTTCCTTATCCGTATCTAATTTATACTGTTTGAGTTTATATATAGCTTTTGTTTTGTATTTAGACATAATATTCGGTTGTGACTTATATAAATTACAGTGCATCCTAAGAAGCGAAAGGTGTATGTCAGGATCGTAGCAAATGGAAGTACGTGATCTCTGCCTACCCCCATGGGAAAAAGGCGTGACGTTATGTATGTATGTATGTATATAAGTAAGTATATTTTCTGATTTTGGACCGTTTAAGTTAGATTATAGTAGTATTTACATTTTTCAAACCAGTGGTTCCCCACCTTTTTGTGATCGAAGACTTTCATTTCATTATTGTCAGCAGGGACCATATGGTTTGAAATAAACTGTAACAATTTAAAACGAATAATATTTTTAAGTTTCTCGACCAAATGTCTCGCGGACCACAGGTTGGGAACCGCAATGGTAAACAAAGTGACATACAGAACAGAGTAATTTTCTTTAATGTCATAAGTGTGGTATATTAATACCGGGATGTTGGATTATGTCCAACATACGCTCTTTGCGTGAATGATTCACATTGATTTATTGACATGGATCGTATTGTATTGTATTTACTATTTAACACGAATGCAGGCTAAGATTTATTTAACGAGGCACTCTCGTACTTCCTTGGTGATAGCAATAATATGTACCAAGGGTTGTTCGAAGTTATGAGTGACGAATATGTTAGACAGGCCCGTTGGTCGAGTGGTCAGAGATCCTGGCCACGAAACCGAGGGTCGCGGGTTCGAATCCCGCTAGGGGCAAATGTTTCGTGTGGTGAACGTGGACATTTGTACTCGAGTCATGGATGTTTATAAACATATTTAAGTATGTCTATCCGTTCACCTAGTATCCATAGCACAAGCATTAGCTTAGTTTGGAACTAGGGAATTGGTGTGCCAGTCTGGAGAATTTATTTATTTATTTATTTATTTATGTTGAAGTGCTAAGTTTTTTATGAGCTGCCGGGCAGATCATGCCGCCAATAAATTTTATTCAAATAAGTTTTTTTAGGATCTGTCAGAATGTTTTTTTACGCGCAACCAAGCCTTTGCAAGGTTTAATCTACCAATCGTGTAGTAGGTATATTGATGTTTATCAAAAACACAGGTGCTTAATATTTTATTGATTTTTCGATTCTAAGATCACATATTCCATGGTAGCAGGTTGTCCTGGCGAGATGTCGTCAGACACTCGATGATCGTCATCATTTTTATATTTTCATAATTTCCCAGAATTTTAATACATACGATAAGTACGACATACATATTTCGTACAATAAACTAATTATACAGTAATGGATAAACGCGTATTGACGTAGATCGTCCATTTGTTCCAGTAAACTACCTTCCACAGAATCCCAAATGGACTGTTTGCATTGGAATGTTGCCATTTACTACGAGAAATAGCATAATGTAGCGTTACACGTGCTTATTCAATTGACTTATATAGGTAGATGCATACCTACGTAACATCACGCGCGTAATCCTTGAAGGGACGGGTAGAGACAAAAGGGCAGCAAGCCCCATTAATATATTTGTTAATGGGGCTTGCTGCCCCTTTGGTCAAAATAAAAACTATCTAACAATCTTATCCAAAAACCATAGCATAGATGAATAGTTGTAAAAAAGTAGGGACAAGGGGCTAGCTCGTCTACACAATTACGTACCATCACCCGATGCACCATTAGTCGCCTTTTACGACTTCAAAACATGCTGGACCAAAGAATGTGCCAACTGTGTAGTTGGCGCAATCTTTTAAGTCTCGAACCAACATGCTTTAACTAGGAAATATGATAAGTACAGCCAGTACAGGGTTTTTGAAATTAATAAAAAATCAAAATGACTAAGGGCAATCAATCAATGGAGTACTGTTATTTGTCTTGAGAGAATTTATCTGTTGGTATATTTGCGTGATGTTTCCCTATTATGGAGATCGCGTCCACACGTTGACCGCACTAGGCAATACTTGCGCCACAGCCCTTGGCATTTCTGTTGGGTAACTCTTAGTGAAGTAACTAGAAGAAAATGTCCATTAAGTTAAGGATGAATTGTATCTGGAAAATAAATTCAACCATGGATTCAGTAAGGCGATCTAAGATCGATAAATCAAAGAATTTTTTGTCTTTCTGTAATCTCTGGAGGCGAATTGTGGTAATGCAAATATGGAAAATCTTTCCTTTGTCGATTTTGAACATAATTTTCGTAGTCGAATTCAAATTAAATTCCAAAGTGATTAAACTCCAAATTTATCGTTTTTATTTGCAAAGAATCACCATTTCCAGTGTCGCTCTTATTGTTGGTCAAACAGGAAAATTACGATTATCTAGCCTTGAGCCAATAAAGTCAAGCCTGCTAGATATCTAAGCAAAAATGAGTAGGTATCTAGGTATCTGATAGCTGAACAATAATTTTTTATTTTTTTTGTAATATCAGACTAAGTACATCACATTCATTGATCTGACTCCGAGGTAAGTAGCTTAAGCACTTGTGTTACGGATATCAGAATCAACAGTGGTATAACAAATATAGATTTAAATATTTAATATTAACACCCAGACACAGAACAAACACAAGTAATCATCATACAAATGTTTATCCTGGATGGGGATCGAACCCACAACTCTTGGCGCATGGGGCTGGGTCACTACCGAATGAGCCATCGAGCCAGTCAAATTGCTAAGCGGTATTTCAACCGCGTAGTAAATAATTGGTTTTTACTTATCCATTAGTTAATTTTCGCTAGCTCACCTACTATTTTGTTTGATAATAATACGAAACTAGCTAGTAAAATATTTAAATGTTGCTATAACTGAGTTTGAGTGTAGTATTTTGTATTTGATACGTTGGTACCTGGAACGTAGTGCTTAGCAGTATTTCAATAAGTCGATTCAATTTAAATAACAAAGACACGATAGAGTGGTAAGCTACAGAGTATCAATTACTGCCTCTCTAAGGTAATTAATATTGTTCACTGTACAATACCTGTCTTTTATTTTCTTCGGTCGTACATTGTAACAAAAGTAACAATCGGTACATACCATCATGAAGAAAATCTATGTAAAATGATTTTTGTTACATAATGTATGCTATTATTTGGACTGGCTTGATCAATTGGTATTAACCCTGCCCCATGCGCCAAGAGTTGTGAGTTCGAACCCCATACATTCGTATGATGAATAGATATGTTTGTACTGTGTTAATATCAAATATTTAAGTATATATTTGTAATACCACTGTTGATTCTGATATCCGTAACACAAGTGCTTAAGCTACTTACCTCGGAGTCAGATCAATGTTTGTGAGGTAGTCTGATATTCATTATTTTATTATACTATAAAAGTATAAAGGTATATTTTTATCAATCAATCAATTAGGTGCTCACTACGAGATTTTAAAGTATTTCTTTTCCTTCACATTTAATAGATATAATAGGTATACTAGCAGCCCTTGCTGGTTCAACCGCGTAGTTCCGGTTCCCGTGGGAATACGGGGATGAAATATAATATAATATAAACAGCCTATGTTACTCGCTGAAAAGGAGCTTTCCATTGGTGAAATATTTATTTATTCAAATCGATTTAGTAGTTTCGTAGCCTTTTCAATGCAAACAAATAAACAATCAAAATCAAATCTTACTCTCTCTTTAGAATATTAGAATGATAAGCCTACTCAAAAATGATGTCGGGTTTATTACAAAATACGTAAATACATGCAAAAATTACTGGAAGAGCTCGTTTATCATGTAAAAATAGAAATAAATGTTTATCATCCGTTGATATGGATAAAGCAAACAAAAAAACCCTGTTTTAAATTTAATGGTTATTTAAAAAGGTAATGTGTATGACTTTTGGTTATCAACTCAGGAAAGTTTCTTTGTATTTGGATTATTGAACAAGTTGCAATTATTTAAAGTTACCGGTTAAACAGAGCGATCCGACGCGTCAACATTCAGAGCACCATCATATACTCGTATGTACAAGTCCGTTTTCGTGAGAGAGATGATCATATTTTTAACTACAAATGATGCCTCGTCAGTCTTTCGAATCGTTATAGTTCTGTTTTCAACATAAGTATTATTTTTATAAATAATCCGACAAATTTATTGAATAGCTATACTTTTTTACGAATATTCCTTTTTATGTCACTACTTTTTCACAATTTTCCATCTAACCCAGCCCAGTTATATTTTTGGCTGAATGTGGTTAAAGGGGCCTGCTGCACCTTCGACTCTGCCTACCCCTTCGGGGATTATGAGCGTAATGTTATGTATGTATGTTAAGTAGCAACTTCTGTTGCGGACTGTACCAACATTTTGCACTATACAGGTAAGTACAGTGTACTTGCTGGTGTCTGTAATCTGTGTCATGCAGCACATTATGTAACCGACTTACCGCAAGGGGGGCAGCCAGATGTAACTATCGCTTTCGCGTAACCTCATGGGAACTCTAAGGGGTTACTATGAGATAATACTGTACCAGCCAATTGCTTGAGTTAGATTTAATGGATTATAGCTTGTTTCTCAGTTTACATAGGAAAAGCAATTACTATTTATTCCATTTAAAACCTCGGTTTCAATCGCATTTATGGTTAATGTTAAATAGCCTATAGCATTCCTCGATAAATGGGCTATCTAACACTGAAAGAATTTATCAAATTGCGCACACAAACATACTCTTCAGCTTTATAATATTAGTATAGTATAGATATTTATTAGTAGTTTCTAGCTTTTAATATAAACTATAAAATTCTTGTGGAAGTCTTCAGTCAAGTGTAATCATAGCAAGTATCCGAAATATTTGGGATAAAAACTTCCTCCGCCATTAAGTCCGGAAATAATATAAGTGGTACTGGCTTCATATATCTGTAGGTATACCACAAAAGATGTTTGATGTTAATAAGAAAAAAGTACGCCATTATAATGATTTATTGTCATTCCAGTTTTCAATGCAATACGATGTAACTAATGTGTTTACCTATTGTGGCATTCGGTTTATTCCCACATACAAGGATGCATTGTGTCTCATTGTGATTTAAATTACGGCGCTTTTTGTGAGTTTTATTGAAACCGTCAATGAATAACATTAATAGACGTTTTGTTCATAATTGTTTGGTGTCCATCGCAGGTAACTAGGGCAGCAATGGAAAACGAAAGTACCTAACTCCATTTTTTAGTTAAGGCCTAAATGTATCTGCGAACCAATGTATTCTGTAGATTTGCTAGATTTAACTGAACGTGTCATTTAATTAAATTTAATTGTTTTAGACAGTTGAATGTTTAAAAAAATGTCATAATAACAAATTCGCTGCGTATTAAATCTAAAAATAGAATCTACACGATTCTCTTTGTACCTACTTACTAATAATCGACTTGTCTCATAGCTTATATCGTCTCTGCATCACAAACAAACATTGCAGAAACTTGGTCTAGGTCAATAATGTTAATGTTTAGGCGGACATTTATTTTAAAAATATTATCCAACAATATGTTTCGTGCTCAGTTCGAACCCGCTTCGTCCATGATTCAGGATTTAGCGAGTCCGAAAACATTTTATCGAAAGTGAATATTGTGCATAAGTATTAGCACAGATTATAAAATTAGTAGAAAGTTTGTAGGTACCTACGTACTTCGCAACCGCTGTCAAAATATTTGAAATCAAACATGAAATAGTGCAAATTTATTTGCAAATAAAACCACATACTTAAAATAAATTTCTCAATACCAGATTACCCACATTGCAGGTAATTTAGCAACAGAATTCCTTTAATATTAAATTAAAAAGGCGTTGCTAATTTTTTTGTATGTTAAACAATAAAAAGGTTTTAAACTATTTATTGTTTAAAGGAGAATGCTAAGATCTATTAGTTTACTGTAGGAAATGAAAATAAATAGTTTGAAACGCAAGAGCAACGCGGGCCTTCCATCCCGGAATGCTCGAATGTTTGAAATGTTGAAAATTAGAGAAGTGTCTATTATTAGATTGCTTAATTGACGAGCTTTGTATTTAGTTATATACCTATTGAGTAAAAAGAAATACAAGTATATTTAATTGATGAACAGCAAACCACAGATAACTGCTTTAATTTCACGCCTAAGAAAATCAATAATAACGGATTGCAGATATTTAACTATTTAATAGAATACATGTACTTACACCGTAGCAAATAAAATGTCAAGGTTAGACACATTAACACATCAGATTGCAAAATAGGTGTGCATTGCAGCAACATAGGTACGTCCCTATATAATATTGTCGAATGAGATCATTTTTTACTTGTCTTCAAGTTAAACGCTCCATCCGTAGATGGAGAAAGAGCGGCGGTCGGTCAGCACATTATAATTACTAGTGCCGACATTCAGAGGAGTAATTTGAAATCGAAATTCAGGGGAACTTTTCCTATACCTGGAATCCTAAAAACCTTATCCTAAGAGATTTAAGGTTTATATCTAGTAATCACCTTAAACCTAGGCTTGTGGTCAAAACTTGACAAGGCATAGGACAGGGATGGGGAACCATATGTGGCACGTTATACAAAATGGTAGGTACGCATGATTGACAATGACATACATGTCAACCGCCACCCAGGCACCAAAAGAATCAATTATATTGACATTTTAGAAACTTTGGCACGTTTGTTTAAAAAGGTTCGCCACCCCTGGCATAGGGTATAATTAAGGTAAGTATATAGATTTCAGCGTTGATGTGTTATTGTGTCACGTTGTATTACGCGGATACTATACGTAGATAAAAAACGTCTGGAGAAGCTATAACTGTCCCTCGGTCTAACACGCGAACCATCATTTTAATAGCTTATTAAGTGGTGCATCGGGCGTGCGCTTGTGATGACCGATCGATGATCAATTAGATAATAGCTGCGCCATTATGTATCTAAAGCGCAGGCCACACTTGGTCCCAGACACGTCCAGGCAGGGCAGGAATGACGTGGAAACGTTCACGGTGGTTTAACGCTGTAAGCGCCTTGTGTAAAGGCGTATACGATGCATCCCAAGCTTAGTCGGTTTACCCCGCCTTCTACGATCTTAGGTAGAGCTGGGTCTCTTTTTCTACTATTTTGGGTGCCCCGAGAGTCCGACATACTCTCTGATTCCCCCCGTTTTCAGTGGGATGATGCGTAATGCGGTTCTAGAGTCAACAAAAAAAATGGTCACTCTGGATGACAGTCAAAACAAAGATATTCATTTTGTATTTTTAGATTGAACATAGGTACTGTGAATTATAGAGTCTAAACTACGCCAGGGTTTTGATCTCAGGTATTCGCTGGCGTATGTGACCAAAGATCACTGAAAGTTAAACGAGCCATTTTAACTTCCCATCGCTCTCAGTGAAGCCTACGCTTAGTTATTATTTGAAGTTTCCAAAATAAATTATTCTACATGATTTTATATATAAAAAGTAATGGAATTTAATACTAACGTTTCTTCGGAAAACTGTCTTTTTTATGTGACTGTTTCGCGAGAGCTACATAAAGAGTCTCACTAGGCCAGAACATTGGCTCCCCACAAGCGCCAGATCTGTGACATTGTTTATTTCGTTTTAAGCCTTGCAAGCCAGGTCTGTGGGGGACCCGCGCAGGCTGGGGCAGGCTAGCACACCACCACGACTATGGCCGGTCCAACGTTGGCTACTTGTCATGTCCGATACTTATAAACCGCGTTTACGTCATGATCGCAAACGATGCATAACTAGACTCGCCTCAGCCCGGTCAGCGATAATCTCCACTGCAACTGACAATTATTCTATCTGAAGTGACGATCTCGTGCACCTCTTATCGCAGTATGATAATCGCGTCTGTTTCTTACATGACGCGCGTTCAAAGAAGTCATTTGAAAATAACCGCTGCATTATGTGATCAGGAATAGAATTATACTGGTTTTCCCAACAGTGACACAACCTGAAATGATAATCTTTTACATTTTATATGAATGGGTTTGTAAGTGAATGGCTGATACGGTTTTTTTTTATTTTTATATTAATAGCACGAATAAAATGTTGGAGAAAAATTGTCAAGCAAATAAATATTTTATTGTATCGTGTTGCTGAACTTTACTATACCTACTGCTAGCTTACTACTACTACATTATTAATTAAGTAGGTTGGCAACTGTTTAATGGAAATTGACAGAACTACATTTGCGAAATCAATGAGGAGATCAGTTGCCCGATTTAAAATATTTATTAGGTCAAGTGATTCCGCGGGATAAGTACGAGCGGCTTCAGTTAACTAAAGAGCCAGCTATTAATACATAGTGGACAATTTAATTTCTAACAATAATCTGGAATACGGAACATAAATAGTTTAAATTTATCTCTAGCCAACTAAAATGTTATATGCGTATAATCTTCCAAGTTTGTTGTAAAAGCTGAAACAATGTATAAACACGTCATCGGGAATAGTATGTATCATTGGCGTCACTAAGTTGGCAGAACTGGTAAAATGCCATGTGCCCTTATTCGGAAAAGACCCCCGGAGGTGCAAGTGCCCCGGGAACCCCTCGCTTTAAAATTGTTGTCATTGAGCGAGAGCCCCAGACGGATGAAATTGCCATGAGCATTAGACAGTATAGTTACGACACTGGTATGTAGGTATACTTGTACGTAGTTTTGTATTAAACCAATCGACATTTAAACCCGTGGTCGTACGCACCTTAAAACAACTCTCTATGGTAATTTTGTGCTAAATCGTCCATCACCTTTAAAAACGCTAGCTGGGGATTCATTATTTAATAATGATGGATCTTCTATAGGTACAATACTGAGGGAGCGTGCAGTTCTCATGAAAAAACGACAAAAACGTGCATATAGCTATGCGATGTCATGTGACAAACGAACTATATAGTTAGTTACGTTGCAGAATCCATTGTGATGTAAAATAAACCGGCATTTGTACGTGTTTCACAATGAAACGACATGGGATCAAGAGGCGAACTGTTATTAGGCACTTGGTACCTTGTGGCATTAGCTGCGGCAGATAATGCTCAGACAACACAAATGTTTGTGCGGTATTGTGGAATTGTTTATAAATCGGGACTGATAACGGGTAATGGGAATATTTTAGACTTATGACTTCTGCTTGTGTTTGAATTTAAATTTTATGTACGTAAAATAATATTTTTCGTGTTTTTTGCTTTTTTACCGAACTGAATTTAAAAATTCACACGCGTATTGATATGCAAACAACGAGATTCGCCAAAACATAATATGAGAAGGCTGAATCGTTATATACTGATTCTTATCATAAAAGCGAAAGCGTATTTGTAATTTTTTTAATGCTTCAGAAATGTCCATAATTCATGTTTATCCCTTACTCGATGAACATTTCTAAATGGCAAAAAAATAATTTCACTTAAGAAAAATACCTAATTCTTAAAAAGTAATTTGGCAAAACGCTCCTCCTATGCAACAAAGCCACGGGCAACAGCTAAATATATTTATTAAACACATTTTATAGACATCTTTTAGGAGTCATTCATCAACATCATCATTATATAAATTAATTAACGATCGAGTTTTTTTTTAAAGTTTGAAAAAACCAAATGTGCCTGGGTTTATTCGAAAAATAATTCGTTCGTTGATGAGACAAGGTCAAGCAATTATTATATTATATAAACATATAAAATGCTGAGTAACATCCACTAAAGTATTTATTTTCATGGTCATTTTCTGAATACTTAAAGCATAGACAATTGGTATGAAATAAAAATTTGTTTGAATTTATATTTCATGCAGCACAAATCTTTAAACACGTATGCAGACTGAGTACATAAAAAATAATTACGACCTTATTTATTGCGTCAATAACAAACTTTAAATCTAGAACAATAAAAGTGGTTAACACACACATTATAATAAAATTAAAGTGTGGACATACACCACAAATGTTACATAATATACGAATGTTACACTTAAATCTAAAATATGTTTTATTTTTAACGGCTTTTAACTTTGATGTCAATCGGTCAATCTCGACGAACATTAGACAACTGCGCAAGATATATATAATATGTAGTAAGTATATAAGTGTTACGGCAAATACGGTTCACTCTTTGCTCCGTCACTCTCATTCTCGTGAGACGGCAACCCAACATGACCGAGGAGAGGTCAGGCGCAGGACCAACAGCTTAACGTGCTTTTCGAGGCATGAGGGTGAATAATTTCCAATTTGCTGACTCCGGACTGGTCGTGCTTGGTCATTTCAATATTGAAACCCAGACACTATTTTTGACCCGACCCCGGATAGAGACGTTTGTTCAAGCCATAATGGACAAAGAGATTATGATAAGAACGTCTTACGCACGTAAAGTAATGACTGTTTGCTAATTAAACATTAGATATGATTACTTTCTGTAGTGTTGTAGCAAAACAACGTTTATACGAAAAGGATTACTTATACTTAAACTATAGACTTAAAGTCAGTCTTTTTAGGTAATTATTTATTGGACATAACTTAGCGGTGGTATATAGGTGGATCTTTAATGCGTGGGGCCTTGGACTAATCCTGCTTATGAGTCTAAAATGGTTTACTTCTACATAGTTACTACTCGTTCTGGTTAGATATGAGTATTGTCAGCAACAGGACCCTTTTTGGCCACGGAGCCCTGGGCTGCAGCTTAATGGTGAAGACACCTCTTAGCCCAGGCGCGGGTTCAAACCCGGGCATGTAACTATGAATATTTCAAATCCAAAATTGTCTGGTTCGCTCATAAGTTAAGAAGTTCAAATCGGCAGTCGCTTTAATGCCATTACCGGACTCGCTAAATAATGGATTATTGTCTAAACAAACCCCGACTAAGCACGGGACTTGACGCTAGGATGATGATGATTTATTGTACAAAACTGAACAGAAATTGTTATTACAGACATAAGTATTTATACGATTTAGAAAATGTTACTAATGTTCACAATTCAGTCAACATTCAGGAAGTGGGCGTTTTTATCTTAAAGCAAAAACTGTGATATCATTATAAAATCTCTAAGAAACTCATGATGATGTTATTTAAGTCATGTAGCTTAACTCGTAATAATGTACGTCATTTATAAGTATAAGGAAAAAATATGTTTTTCCTTACATCTATTTGCTCTGTCTTTTTTAATCAAATCAAGTAACCCTTGACCTTCCGTAAATAAACAAAGATATACGTTTATTTGCTTTTACATTTAAAAAAACTAGCTATAAATTGTTATTTTAATGCAAATCAATAATTTATTTTTATCCTCCGATTTTTTTTGTAAACAGACGTGAAAAGATTTCGTCCAGACACGATACTTGCCAATATACTTTTTCTTGTTGGTATGGAATAGAGTTGGTTCTGCAGCAGAAAGTTCTATGATGCAAGCGCATCGGGAACAGTGAACCTTTCGGATAATAGCCAAGAAATTGAAATCACCGGTAATCGAAAGAAGAATAGCGGGTCCATCGGCCCAGATGGCGAGCTGGGCGTGAAATGAGGGTCATGAGAAAGTGGCGTGTGTCGGGTCACGCGCCGGTCGCGAATCGTATGGTATGTTGCGACTGTCAACGAAGTGCAGGACAAGTCTATAAATGACATATGGTCTTAATGATATTTCCCCTAAATGTGTCGTTCATACTAAAAGTTAATTATCTCCTAGTAAATTCGTTTAGAAATAATGAGCATTTTACTAATTAATGTTTAAGAAATAAAATACAAGTGTTTATAAATCTATGGGATCGTTATGAATTTTTTGGAGTTACTTTACTTTTATAATAAAAAATATGACTTACTTAATACGATTCCATTATGTTAGAAAATATAATATTTAAAAAATATGGAGTGACACCACTTTTACAATGAACGACACTATGACACATGTACACAATTATATTTTACTATAGATTTATATATCATACGCATAAATTTCGACCGAAAATAATGCCCCCAACCTAGTGACATATTTGAGAACATTGACAAACAATTAAATAGGATAGCGTGATTTGAACAGTAAGCAAAATAACAGTACCGTTTATCAAATTAGACGTAAATGAACAAAACAGGTCATTGTTTTTTTTTATTAAAACATCCAAAAGATGGTGTAACTGTGACTTGCGGTCTTGTCATTTGTCATTGGTTAGTTGTCAAACCAAACTGACATGCTGTCAACAATGAGCCAATAGTGACAGTGATAAGACCACGAGACTCCCTTGTGCCATCTGGCGGTTTTGTATTTTTGAAAACGCTCATTGGGACGCACTCTTAACATTGATGGACTTTAAATTAAAA
Organism: Glyphodes perspectalis; assembly: GCA_951394215.1. Lineage (NCBI taxonomy): Eukaryota > Metazoa > Arthropoda > Insecta > Lepidoptera > Crambidae > Glyphodes > Glyphodes perspectalis. The sequence goes on along the minus strand of OX596211.1, from coordinate 10,884,176 downwards.
AATCTGATAAAAGGTATAAAAAATTTTTTTGAATAATTTGTCAGTCTCGTCATTTAATTCTAACGGAAAATTCGCAATACCGCTAATCAGAAACCCCATTTACGTCTTCGGTTATTCTTAACGTGTCACCTGTTCAGTGTCAGAGACAATTAATTTACGAGCAACACCTGTCAGATAACAGTGAACAATAGATTTAGGTACCAGCAAAATGTTAGTACCTATATTAATTAAGTAATATGACACAGATTGGTTCTGCTAGAGTGCAACTATTTATGCTCATCCCAGTAAGTATGGAAATAAATAAAATTGTGCAAAATCTCTCATAACAATAAGTTAGTATAGCCTAGTCCGAAATTCTAGAAACTTGTATAAGTTAACTTTAGTTCACAAATTACTGATACAGATGAAAAATTACTTTTGTGGGATATTTATTTACTAATACATCTAGTTAAAGATTTTATATAACTATAGATACCATTCGATTAAAAACACAGGCGTTTCCAAGACCAAGAACTATCAACTGTGCATTAGTTATTAGAAACGATTGCATTAACATAACATCTGGGTAAACGGTATAATTGTGCAATTCATTGTAGCGTCTACATTTGTGTAAATATAGAAGATATGAGTAATTTTTCATAACGACTAGTGTTTTGAAACAGACACTTATATGTATGTCTATATCTATTTCAAACATGATTGGTATCTAACTAACTAAACTTCACACCACTTCCCTAGCGGGGTAGGCAGAGAGAACCGAACGCCATATGGCACGATCCTTACACACCTCACTCCTCGGATTATGATTGGTATCTACCACTCACAAAGCACATCTGTGCTAGACTATATTTTCGTCTCTTTCACATCAAGTGGTAAAATAATTTAGTTAGCTATAGGTACTTATCTATTAGACTGGCCTCCCTGGAACTGGACTGGAATCCCGCTAGGAGCAAATATTTCGGGTGATGAACGTGAATATTTGTACTCGAGTCATGGATATTTATAAACGTATTTAAGTACGTCTATCCGTTCTTAGCTTAGTTTGGAACTAGGGAATTGGTGTCTCAGTCTGGAAAATTAATTATTTATTTATTATTATATTATGCGGTTAAAGGGGCCTGCTGTCCTTTTGACTCTGCCTACCCCTTCGGGGATTATGGGCGTGATGTTATGTATGTATTATTATAAGATTTTTTATCAACGCTTAACTCTATTTTCCATTCGAAATTTTACGTTTATTAATATATATAGTTTTTAAATGAGAAACACAACCTGTTATGTTATGACAACAACAATGCCTAACTATTGCAATTTCGTGTTAATGCTTACGTCACACTTTTTACGGCGTCGTTGTTTCTTGAAAACGGCACGTCTATTTCTAACTAATAATATATAAAGACAGTTTGTGTGTTACAATTGGGATGTTGACTGGCTAGTCAATTGAGATACTTTTTAAGAGCTGTCAAAACAAAATCACTTCATAGATTTTGTATGGGCTTGTCAACGTGTGACGTCACTAGTTTGTATAGTCAACTGACTTAATATTAAGCAGTTTTTGTAAAATTAAAAATCTTAGACTCAATATGATACAAAATCAATAAGGCTTAACAGCATAGGTACTACGATACTTTCTTTTTAAGAATTGATATTTCAATATTAAATATAAATGGTGTCAACATCCCAATTTCCCATTTTTGCTACACAATTGATCATTACGTTTTGCATATAACTAGTCACATAAATATATAATAAATATTGGTTGTATGAAGTTCAGCAGGTACTTTTAATTAATAGTTGTCTATAAGACGATCTAATTTGTATGGATATCGATTACATATACTCTATCTATTCAATTACAAGCCCTTTATCTCCCTGACAACTTTAGGTAGGGCCAGTGCAATGTTTCATGCGTCTGATGCCAACCTCTATAAATGCGCATACGCTTGATCCAAACACTATCCGGGTACGATCCTTTGTGCGCTTAGGGTCTGCGACTAGTGCCTGGGTACCTTAACCGCCCTAATTACGGCACAAGCTGGAGGGAAATTCTGTTCATCAGAATATTATTTCTCTCCAACACAAAACTCAGTATTCTAAGTGACTTTGGAGAATTGTAGATATGTATACAGACTGCAGTTTCGTAAAAGCATATTGTTTTTACTCTGTATAGGTACTACTGTAACATATTACGTAAGTTTAATACAGTGTGCTTACGTCAAGCGATTAGACACTTATGAAGTAAGCAGAGAAACCATTAACGTAATCAGAAAGCTATTTAAAGATTTATGCTTTGAAACCTACTAACTATATGATGGAAGTGGCAAGGTCGATAGCCTCTTATCAAACTCTGCCCGGATCACTTAAGTAGATGTAGTAAACATATCATGTCATATTTGAAGCAACCATGAACATTACGTATGACTATAATTTTTTAAATATAATCATATCACCTATCTTATATCTATGTGCCTTTTAACATAATCGCAAACCCTAACTTTACAAACTCTACACCTAAGTCAAAATATGAGGCTACAATAGTACAATCTAAACCTTCATAGGGTTCAAAAAAATTACGAAGCGAGAAAAGATAGGTAGTGCCATTTCTGTGGTCTGTGGTAGTGCCTTTCCTTGTTTTTCGCTCGGCTTGTCTTGGCGGGGGTACTCCCGTGCCCCCAGATATGTTATAGGGGAGAGATAAATATTTATCTTTAGTAGTTAAGATGATTTTAAGCGGCAAAATAAACAACAGTTGTTCATCATACTGAAGTCAATTTATAGATAAGCTTACTAATTTGCGATACAAACACAAACTTGTACCTAATACTAAATTATTTGTATTATAATTACGTTCAATAAGAGGAAGAGGTCATTTGCGCGTATCAATGTTTACAAACATAACAATTTTGCTGATGTGTTTCTGGCTATTAGACTAATATGTAGGTATAATTATGTTTAATTTCCGAGACTTTACTCGTGTACAATTTAGTCTGCAAAGTCATTTAATGAGTTACAATTTATAGATTAATAAATTCTCCAGTAAAATAAATAAATTCTCCAGACTGAGTCAAACTAAGCTTATGCTTGTGCTATGGATACTAGGTGAACGGATAGACATACTTAAATAAGTTTATAAACATTCATGACTCGAGTACAAATGTCCATGTTCATCACACGAAACATTTGCCCCTAGCGGGATTCGAACCCGCGACCCTTGGTTTCGTGGCCAGGATCTCTAACCACTCGACCAACGGGCCTGTCAATTAGTCGGGATTAGTCTGGCACTTAAAAGAATGTGCCCACTGTGTTTTTTGCCTAGCATGTCGTAAAAGGCGACTAATGGTATATAGGGTTTTGGGTGTATGGTTGTGTAGGCGACGAGCTAACCACTTGTTACTACTATTTTACAATTTTCAATTTAACCCAGTCCAGTTTTCTTTTTGGCTGAATCACTAAATGTGGTTAAAGGGGCCTGCTGTACCTTTGACTTTGCCTACCCCCTTATAAAGAAATTTTGTACCATAAACTTATCGTAAACTCAAGAACAATGCCTTAATGTAAAAACCTTTACACATTGATGTTAGTCTTACCATATGGCAATGCGCAATACAGTACGCGTATGATTATAAAATAACAAGAATACTTGGAAAATTAAGCGTAATTCGTAAGATATTAGCATATTTAAAAAAAAAATATCTAAGATATGGAATTTTTTGACTACGCAATATATCTATGCGCACCTAACAAAGACCAGTAAAGTCATCAGGTCATCATAATAATAAAATTTTCTTGGAAGCATGATAGCTGGTTTAAAACCATAGCGTAGAGCTGGCCAAGTAACCTCAGACTCCTTGTGCACGGCCCGGCAGTCAAACCACTCGACCATTCAAATTTACTCACGCGTAACGGACTACTTGCATAGTGCAGTTTTGATACCAGTGTTCATCGTCAATCTGCTTATCCACACTTCACTTACTAGCTTTTACCAGCTTATTTAAACCTAAACGTATATATTTTTAAAATTAACCTTAATTTTTTTATTTTTTTTATTTCCAAGTAGAGTTTTAAACCATTGGAGTTACATGAAAGTCTCTGTCCTCTGTCACCAGAGCCGAGTCTAGGGTAGAGTGTAGCCTTCGCCCTAGGTGCCAAGTGACAAGGTGTGCCAAAATTCTAAATGTGAAAAACATTTTTCAGCGGAATAGGTGGAAGTAGATTCATGTAGCTTTAAGGATCACCTATGTAAATTTGACGATTTATAAGTGCTTTCTTGAAGCCTAGATAAATAAAGACATTTTGAATTTGAATTACTATTACTGTAAATGTAAAAAATCAAGAAGATAAGAGCATCAAGTTTTTGAGTGGGGGCTTACATCACTATTTAGTACTTTTTTTTTTGCGAAAGTGTGACGTCACGCGCAACTTGAATGCATTGTATCTTCGTCAATGTTTGTTTTACAAACAAATAAAAAAGTACGTGTTAATTTTTTTTTATAATCTAACTGACAGACTAAACAGATTTTTTAGTCACCTTGCCTATTTCACCTATTCAAATAAAATCAGTCCTTACTAAATATTAACTACAAATGCGAAAGTCACTCAATCTGTTACGCTTTCATACTAAAGCACTTAACTGATTGAAATAAAATTTTGCACGCTAAAAGCCTGAACACCAAAGACTACTTTTATCCCTAAAAACAATGGTTTCCACGGGACATGGGGTAGTTTCTGTGGCAGACCGTAGACCGTAGTGCCCTCCCCTCGCAGAAGCTAGTGGTAGAGACAATATAGAAGACTCTCCGGGGCCAATAAAAGAAGATTATACTTAGTTCGTTAGTTAATAATAAAAAAACATTATCAAGTAGTATTTAAGTACTTAATGTTTTGAGCTATAATACAAATGAATTATTAAAAAAGTACCTCCCCAATAAGAAAAAAAAATCCCCAATAAAATCGTACCATAATCGTCTGATTCCGATCTCTCAGTAACAATTATCCTATTAAAGCCAGCTACGCTTCGCGGTGGCGTAGTCTAATAGTTTGTATTTTCCTTTCCCATAGCAATATCGAGATAAGTATATAAACTCTTTTACATAGATAATTATGTACCAAGACAACACACTATAAATGCAAATATAGGCTTCAAGCGGTACTATTTACATATTGTAATGATAAGGTGAATTGTTCAGCCCCATGCCAAATAATTGTGGTACAAACAAATTAATTGGTGTGTTATGTATGTTCTGCGTGTATGTTGCAATCATTAACTTACGAATTAGTGATATCGTGTTTATGCATTTGGCACGTACTGGCCGGTTCAAAACAAATAAAGTACTCATTAAAATATCTCTCTATTTATTTATCATTGTTGCAATCAGTTTTAAAAGACGACTACATTTAGAAAGACTCATAATATATTAAAAATTGTCGGTAATTAATAAAGTCGTAGTAGAAATATGATATCCGTTTTATTATTAGATAAAATGTCTTTTAATCGCTTTTGGTATCACGCACGTAAGATTTCTTAGACTACAACTTTGTTGCGTCTCGTGCACGCGTCAGTTATATTAATAACTAGCTGTGCCAGCGGTGTCACCCGCGTTTATGGTTAATATTATAAAGACTATTTCCGTCATACATGATTTCTATGTAACTTTAACCATTAAGGCTGAACACGCGACGAAAGCTTAAAAAATGGAGTGACTTCTCCCGTTTTCCCAACATTTCCCTTCACTACTCTGCTCCTATTGATTGTAGCGTGATGAAAAGTATACTATAACCTGCCCAGGAGTATGACGAATAATTGTACCTAGTTTCGTTTAAATCCGTCGAGTAGTTTTTGTTTCTATAAGGAACATACAGACATACAGACAGACAAAAATTTTACTGATTGCATTTTTGGCATCAGTATCGATCACTAATCACCCCCTGATAGTTATTTTGAAAATATATTTCATGTACAGAATTGACCTCTCTACAGATTTATTATAAGTATAGATTTTGCACAAATTTGTCAGCAATTCATAAATTTTGTCTGGAATACCAACAAAAACGTTAAGATGTTATTTTACACGTTGTACCTTGGGACAATCTAATTTCCTACAAACTCTTAATCATATAATATTGTATACAACAAGGTCTTTTTATTTTGCTTTCTGAAATGATAATAATATGTAAAGTCTACAAATGATTGCATTCTTTCCTTTTTACGTAATATGTACCTACTTAATTTTGAAAATTATGTACATTTAAAAGAATAAACTAAGTTTATCATTAGTTAGTTTAGGTTTTATAATGATACGTTTTTGTTCACAGGGAGTACACAATATACCAAACCATATTACTCAACTATATCATTAAACAATATTTATTAAATAATTGAACCCCCACAAGAGTAATAGACCTAATTAGACACTTCAAACAATCCAACACCATTAGAAACTGTGACCTAAACTTTTAGGGAAATATCGAGAGTAGCAATTGCGAAACGACGTCTCCGTACATACGATAATGCGACTATCATTAAAACTGTCGTAACTGCAGTAATAACGTTGCGAGGACTGAAAATCGCGCGAAGCAATATTCTAATACAAAACGCATTTAAAATTAAAACATCATAATATGCGGTTTCACTTCGCGCTGCCCTTAATGAACAACTTCTAATTCCATCGATGTACGATTAAAAATCACAAATCGCCGCATCGATACGCGTTACTTTTACTCTCGGCTAAACAGATGCATCTCGGACGCAGCCGCTATGCAGGAAAACTTTCGCTCACAAACAACACTTACTTTAAACTCGTTTCGACAGTGGCGGACATTTTCGCCAGCGACGCAGCCGCGCGGTTCGCGTCTAGCATAACACTGGCCGCAGCAAGCCCTCCACTGTGTGTAGAGCGGAGCTGTTAATACCACCTCACGTTTAATTTGAATGGTTTTTGGAAGTGACTTCTCCTGAGCCACGTTTAAAATTAAATCAAAAAGACTGAATGTGCAAAAATTTGTGTGTGTTATTTTTAAACAATCCCAAACATGGTCCAACGGAGCTGGACCATTACACTGAATAATCATTTTGAAGCGACTTCTCCTGAGCCAAGTTTAAAATTAAATCAAGAAAGACTGAATAATCATTCTTATTTTACCTTTTTATTAGATTCAAGACTGGATACCATGGCAAATATACAACTCACAGGTATTATTTGTATGAATACTAATTAACACCTTTCATATTCTACTTGCTTCTGAGTCATACACATTGACAACTTTCACTATGTTTGCTTGAGCCAATCTTAAAATACAGGGTTGATAATAATTTAATACTAACCTATAGTAATATAATAGTTAAAGTAATTTTCTCTGGCAATAACCAATGCATAGACCGCGTTGATTTTCAACAGTAAGGTACAATCATTGTATATAATTTACCAGTAGTTATAAGATACAGTGGTTGGAAGAAAATGGATATTCTTCCCTATGGTATATTATAATGACGCTTTTTACTAGGTTTATATTTTTTATCTAACCCAACACAATTTTATCTTTGTCTAAGTGGTTAAATGAGTTTACTGCTCTTGCAGTCTACCTAATCTTTCAGGAAATGTAGGCGTGATGAAATATTTTTATAAAGACATTTTAAATTTCTGTCAAGAGTGTCGGTAGTAACATCTCTATATAGATAAGGTGTTACAGGTAAACAATCTTATGAAGGCAACGCGTCGTGGGAAGACTGCGTTCTCGTTTGTACTTCGGTTTGTTTCCAGATTAGCTGTGTTTTGTCAGACGGGCTCATGGTAACATCAACCTGCTATTGAATTTCAAATGATGATCTGCCAATGTTTTGCGATACAATTCTGATGGAAACGAGTGGCGTTTATTTATTTTAAATTGAATTAATAATGTTAAATTGCGGAAATGTTAAATTTTAAACAAACCCAATTTTATTATATGACAATAAGTGGTTCAGGGCTCTGTCTTTAAATTAGACTCTACCTTCGGGAATAACGGAGTGATGATGAATTCCTTGGCTCTTAACTTTGTTACTTGTGCCACAGTTACTAGACAACTGATATATACTGACCTATGTACGGACTTAAATGTGTTTATAAACATTTGCCTACGGCGAGAAATTGAGAACGTAGAATGTACTATCCACTAAGTAATATCCATGTTCATCGAAAATTTGCCCCTAATGTAATTCGAACTGACTTTCTTAGGGTCTCTCTAACTACAAGACAATGCGACTCTTTTAATTGTAATTGCTTAACTCTTACTCAGTTATGTTCTAAGTGTAAGGTTAAGCTGGTTTAGGTAGTTGAGATAAATTGTGGCCGATATGGTGGCGTAATTTCTTAATTTATTACGTCTTCGTTAGTTCAACAACTCGTTATTTAACTGGAGTTACTATATTTGACGCGACATTTAGGTCAAGTTTGATGAAAACACTTTCATGTCACTACGTTTGATAGTAAACAATAAATTTTCAGGAGCCATTTGGGCAACTACTAACCTAACTACATAGCCGGTGGTGATTGATGAAAAATCTCGTAGAATTAGACGTGAATATATAAATATACAGGCAAAGATATGAAGGTAAAATGGAACATTAAAAAAATCTCTTTTATTTTGTTATAGCAGCGCAGTGTTCCTGGATTTGTTGTGACAAAAACCATAAATCAAAAATGTATTAAAAGCTTTATTTTATAAATCGTTAAAATATTTATTCTCACATATTAAGTGCTGAGCCTAAATTGAAGCCTGGGAGATCACAAGGCGAGATGGTTGCCTTGTTGGTAGGCAACGTATTGTACTTCAAAACTTTCTTCCACCACTCGGATAAGGTTGTACACGAGGAACATTAGGTACATGTCTAAGCCTGGAAAGGTAAAATAAATAATATTAAAAAAAAAAAATTCCATGTCTGTCTGGGACTCAAAAATAATGTGGGTGTGCCAAATTCGTTGACGTAGCGTTTGTTTAAAAGAAAAAATTCTGTTTAATTAAGAACCTCCTCCTTTTTTTGGAAGTCGGTAAACGCCCTTACGTCTAATTAGTGGCGTGGAGTCCTTCTTTATTTACTAGTCCGTGTACTGATGGTGCTAAAATGTATTTGCCTGTTTCCTAAGTAAAGTGGTTTTATAACTTCTGTATGATCTATGAAATCAAATCTTTTTCCTTACAAATAAATAAGAAAATTATGCATTTTCATTATCAAAATGAGCGAGCACGTGATAGCATAAATCAAATTAATTGTATTCAAGAAGCTTAGTTGTAATTGCGGTTTGGTAATAGATATTGCATAATGTTGTTTATAACAAGATTTAATACATTCAACGTACATTTTATTGCTATCTGCATAAAACATGTTTAGGTATTCAATAGAATTTCCAACTTTGCGTTAATTGAATAAGTACATAAAATACATAATCACACTTAGTATTACCTAATATTAAGTCTGCCGGAGTAAATAATAAATAAATAAATATTCAACGACATCACACACATTGATCTGACTCCGAAGTAAGTAGCTTAAGCACTTGTGTTACGGATATCAGAAACAACAGCGGTATTACAAATATATACTTAAATATCGGATATTAACACCCAGACACAGAACAAACACAAGTATTCATCACACGAATGTATGTCCTGGGTGGGGATCGAACCCACAACTCTTGGGGCAGGGTCACTACTGAATGCGCCATCAATCTTTTCGAGTAAATCAAATAGTTATGCAAGGCTTTTACAAATGGATGGAGTTGCGAATGGTCACATGGATGACCAAACAATCCAAACATCGGTATACTAATGAGATATCTAATGCCTTAATAGTACTATTTATTCTCTTTTGTTGTATATTGATTATTTAAAGGGCTTTCTTGAAGCCTATATATTTAAAGTATTTTTTAATTTGAAGTAGATGGTTTGGCCAACGGTTATTGCTCATGAAAATAAGTATGCACGCAGAGTTTCATTATTAATAATTATTATTTGAAATATAAAAAAGTTGGTAGCAAATAGAAGATAAATTGATTTGATAGTGGTGCTAGGAGGTCTATTAGTGGAATTCTAAGGCCATCAGTTATCTAAACTTTGGATTTCTACTCAGCGGCGTAGCGTGGAATTAATCCACGCTACGCCGCTGACTTGACTGAGCTGAGAGCAAAGCTGAGAGATGCGCCTTCGCTCACTCATATTATGATTGTCATGAGTGAGCGAAGTCGCATCAGCGAGGCCCCTTTTCTTTCATTGCCGAGTACTACCCAATACATCTATTTTAACAAACATGTTTATAAAGTGGCTCGTGAGGCCCCTTTAAGTGCGAGGCCATGGGCGAGGGCCCACTTCGCCTACGCTAAGCTACACCACTGTTTCTACTTATCTTCTTTCATCCTCACGAATCCGCCAAATTGAGAGTTGTTTAGTTATAAAATTGTTTATTTATAGCCTTTTTGATTCTGCCTCGTGACTTTATAGTTTCAATACACACGTGTCAAGGTGTGTTTGTAATAACCGTCTATTTTGCCAAGTGTACCTCATTAGTTGCGCTAGCTTAGCTCGAATCTGCGATTTGATTGCTGAGCAACAATGAAGAGGCATTTTTGCCCGAGTTTTGAATCAAAATGTGCAAATTGCTGTGGTTTACATATTTTTACAACATTCGTATTATTTACTATACATGGACGTACTTTCCAAGGGATGTCGCAATAATTAGCTTTCAGCGCCTTATAATGGATAACTAGTTGTTGGCGGACTCACCAGACTTTTAATGATTACGTAGTTATAGTTTCAGTTTTAGCTTTTTTCAAAATAACCTATTTCTTCAGTATATAGCAAAGAATTTCCAATTTTCATTTTAATGAAATCCTTACTCGGACTATCGATCATAAGTAATATGTAAAAAAATTCAGTCGAATTGAGAACCTCCTCCTTTTTTTTTTGAAGTCGGTTAAAAATATCGAAATTGGTCTAGCTGTTCCTGAATTATGCCCATCAACATACAAAATTGTAGTAGAGTAAATTGGATAGATCTTTAGAAGGTTCAATTGGATGGACGAAGTTCGAAATTATCCAAATAATCCAGTGCTGGATCTAGCCGGTGCAGGGCCCGTAGTAATTGCTTACCAAAAAGCTCTTCCATAAAAAATAGATATGCCTTTATTTGGATCTTTGTCCAATGGGGTATCCGATTACAAATGTAAAGTGCCCCCCCCCCCCCTCCCAAGGCGGCCTTAACTTTTCGTAAAACAGAATAACATAATTCTGGACATGCTTAACAAGGTATTATAATTTACATTCATCGTCATCATCATCCTCTTGCCCTTCTCCCAGTTCATCTGGGGTCGGCGCAGTAAAATCTATAATTTTTTATATATACATTTATTTAATTTAAAATCGAAAATATATTTTTTTAATGGGTATGAGGAAAATTCCTACGTTTCTGTATGTACCTACGCAATTGTCTTGTAAATTGAAGTGCGCGTTGCATTTTGCTATTATTTAAGAGCAGGGGCTTTTTATATTGAAACAAAACAAGCAAAGCCTTTAACTGTATTTGATTAGATAGTAATAGTAATTTGATAATTTCTAAACTGAACTATTGCGTACGCCCATGCGCTGAGCTAATCATATAACTTATGCAGTTGCATAAGTTATATGATTAGCTGTGTAGTTACACAGTGACCGTTGATTTCAAAAGCCCATTTCCGTAATTTAATGTAGTTTAGCATCCGTCTTGTCAATTTATCTCAAATCGAAGTACTTACAAAGAAGGAAGAAGTATATAACGTTGGCAATGTACGCTCTGTAGTCGAAGTATATGATGTCTGTGCCGACGGAGATCGCAAGAAAAGCCATGCCTGCATAAAAGAAGACTTTCAGCAGTTGCCGCTTCTTCTGCAATAACATAAACCATTAACTTAATAAAAAATACAAAGTCAAAGTCAAAGTCAAAGTCAAAGATTTAATTCGCTTGAATGTGGTACATAAAAAGATGGAAATTAAAACTTTGGAACACACATTTTACCAAACGTTGGCATGCAAAATGTAAGGAATAAATTTATACAATATACGATAAAATGATAAATGGAATTGTCACATTGCTAAAATTAATACAGAATGTCAACTCAATTATATTCAGTCAGATATTTATATAGTTAAGTAAGTAAGTAAAATAATTGGGTTACAACAATTAGGATTTAAAATTATAAGTAAAATATTCATCAATAGAATAAAAGCAGTTTTCTATCAACCACTTTTTAAGTTTATTCTTAAACATATCAAGAGGAAGTGTCTTCAGACCTTCGTCTAACCTGTTATAGTTTTTTATAGCCATGCAATAAGCACCTCTATTATAAGCGGTTGTTGTATGCTTTGGTAAATCAAGTTTGTTCGGATACCTTGTATTGAATTTTAGAACGTCTTTTTTCTTTTTGAATAAATGTGAGTTAGCCCTGACAAACATACAAGATTCGTATATATATAAACAAGGAAGGGTTAATACCTTTAATTTCTTGTAAAGCGGTCTACATTATGTTAAGCCATCAACATTGCAAATCGCTCGGATGCACTGTTATTGCTATTGTTACATAAACATTTTATTGTTTTTTTTTTTATTATCTTATTAAGTACTTAATATTACGCCCATAATCCCCGAAGGGGTAGGCAGAGACAAAGGGGCAGCAGGCCCCTTTAACCACATTCAGCCAAAAACAAAAGTAGGCTAGGTTAGATAGAAAATTGTAAAAAAGTAGTAAAGTAAGTAAAAGTAGTAAGTTGTAGTAAATTATAAAGATACCTTGTCGCCTACACAATCACATAGGTATCTACCCAAAACCCGATATACCATTAGTCGTCCTTTACGACATGCTAGGCAAGAACTACAGTTGGCACATTCTTTTTAAATCCCAGACCAACATGGGACAATGGGCTGAGTTAGATAGATGGAAAATTGTGAAAAAGTAGTGACAAGTGGCTAGCTCGTCGCCTACATAATCACATACCCAAAAACTCCATATACTTACTATTAGTCGCCTTTTACGACATGCTAGGCAAGAGATCTTATTAAGGAACCATCGTTATTGCCATTATTTCATAATTGTCCATCTCTTTATAAGTGAGGTTGCACTCATCTTCCTAGCGTTATATCCCGTGCTTAGACGGGGTCCGCTTAGACCATGATCCAAGATTTAGCGAGTCTGGTAATAACATTGAAGCGACTGCCGATCTAACCTTCGTAAGCCTAAGATAGGGGAACCAGACAATTTTTGGATCATGGTTACAAATCCAAAGTTGTTTGAATTTGCAGGTTTCATCACGATGTTTTCCCTCACCGTCGAGCTAGTGGTATGAATACGTACATAGATTTGAAAAATCCAGAGGTACGTGCCCGGGTTTGAACCCGCACTCCTCGGTTAAGAGGCGCGTGTCCTTACCATTGAGCTACCACCGCTCTACCGTTACCGTTGCACTCTATGGTAAAAATTAAACTAACTAACTAACTAAACTTCACGCCACTTCCCTAGCGGGGTTGGCAGAGAGAACCGAACGCCATATGGCACGATCCTTACACACCTTACTCGCCTCTTCAACATTCATAATCCTTTTCATACAAGCTCTACAGTTTTTATGACTCCTAACATCACCTTCTTTTAATACACGACCAATCTGATCGTGGTAGGTGAGCCTGGGCCTTCCGCGGCTTCTACATCCTTCCACTTTCGCATTCTATATCTGTTTGGTCAATCTTTCGTCATCCATTCTTTCCACATGTCCGAACCACCGGAGCATGCCTCTTCTTACTTTGACTCCGACGCTGTCCTTCAGACCGACTCTCTTTCTTACATCATCATTCCGAACGCGGTCTGTGAGCGATACACCGCAGATTTTCCGCAGCGTACGCATCTCGACCGTGTTTATTCTACTTTCATGCTCTTTCTGCCATACCCAACTCTCGCTTCCATATGTTAGCGTAGGAATCAGCACCGCATTGTGTATAGCGAGCTGGGCCTTTTGGCTTAAGACTTTGCTGCCTAAAAGTTTTCCTAACGCTCCATTCACCCTATTCCCTGCATTCACTCTTCTCTCTATATCAGCGGAGTACCTTCCATCTCTACTAAATGCAAATCCTAGATATACAATTTCATTCACCTGTTCCAGCACTACATCGTCAACCGTTATCCTTGTATCCGTTCTGGTTTCATCTCTTTTAAACACCATAATCTTTGTTTTCTTCGCATTCAAATGTAAGCCTCTCTCCTTACAATCATCTTTCAATGTTGTGACTGGTTGCTGCAGATCCGATGCCGACTCTGCTAGAAGTACGGCATCGTCCGCGTAAAGCAGGCAGTTCACAACCAATTCACCCATACGCACTCCAACATTCATAGATCTAATCCTCTGGAGACAATGGTCGAGATATAGGATAAACAGCAGAGCAGACAGCACGCATCCCTGTCTGACACCAATATTGACGTCAAACCAGAGTGACAGGCTGCCCTCCACTTGCACACATGCCGTACAGTCCACATAGGTGGACTGCGCAGCACGAAGCAATGCTCCATCAATCCCATATCTCGGCAATATGTCCCAAAGGTCCTTTCGTACAACCCTGTCAAAGGCCTTCTCTATATCCACAAAACAGCAAAAAACCTTCTGGCTTTTGGCCAGATGGTTCTCCACGATGTTGCGAAGAGAAAAATATAATTTGGTAAAAATTAGCCAAAAATAAAATATTTTTAGGTGTGCCTATGTATGTATGTACTCAACATAGAGTCCTACACAGCCGCATAGCACGTGGGATGTTGTTATCTTACTTGTATGTGTGACTCCGGACAAAAAATATAAACTTCTTTCACCATTCCGAAGTGCAGGATATACTAAATGTATCTTAGCCAGAGACAGTGATTCCAAATGAAGATGGATTAGATGGATACGCTCTCTTGCTTCCTACTAGTCTCCGCCAAAAGTTCGTCGCTGTCACCACCTTGTAAACCAAATGTTTACTTGCCTTATGTGCCCCAACTATCAACAGAGTGAGCATCACCACGTCTACCATAAGAAACGCCACGGTGAGGGTCAACTCGATGACGTACTGGTCCAACATGGACTTGCCAGCTGTAGCCTGCTCCACCAGGTCAAACGTCATAGGCGGAAGTGATAGGAGGGTTAGAACCTGGAAATGGCATCAAACAAGATAAAAAAATAAATATCCGACAACATCACATACATTGATCTGTCTCCGAGGTAAGTAGCTTAAGCACTTGTATTACGGATATCAGAATCAACAGTGGTATTACAAATATATACTTAAATATCAGATATTTATTCATCACACAAATGTTTGTCCTCGGTGGGGATCGAACCCACAACTCTTGGCGCATAGGGCAGGGTCACTACCAAATGCGCCATCGAGCCAGTCAAAGTCAAAGAGATCTACAAAAGAAGGGAGTTATATAAATAAAATATCAGACTTCATCACATACATGATTTTTATAATCGGCAATTTGATTTGATAAAACACAGTCAGTTTTTTCAACAAGTAACCGGATCACATGAGACTGATTGGTTACAGTTATCCGTATGTTAGTCATTTTTTGATATATATATGTTATTAAATGTATCCGGCATAGTGCGTGGTTATGATTGCAGATAACATTTGTTGTATACCTACGACAGACGTGATAAATATTATGTATTGTTTGATACAAGCATTTGAAAAAATCGGTAATATAATATTCCATTGCATGTGTAATAAACTGATAAGTAACCATTAGTTAAGTAATTATGCCAACATTCACTTACCATGTTAATGTACGCAAATATAATAACTCCCTTCCTGATGGGAACACAGAAGCAACACTTCCTTGCTATGGGTATAGACGGACATTCGGGCTTGCATAGTTTCATATCTCTTTAAAACTTTACAATAAGATTTTTTAACTGCACACCACAGCATTAAGAACTCTAATAACCTTAATAATTTAATATATTGAGGCTCAAAATAACTAAGTTTCCCAGCTTTACGAAATAGTCGTCCCATATCAGTGCTGTTTGAAGACTGCCAAGCGAAATTGGATGTACACTGCTCCAGATTTCACAGTATAATAGTGTTTATGTCGCAAACGGTACGGTGGTAGTGGGCGAGGAGTGTTATACAAAGAGGAATGAACATCCTCTGGAGACGCCTTTAATAGGATACTTCCTGTTCGCGCTAGACTTGGCTCCAGGGTTGCTACTTTTTCTTTATCAAACATCTCGAATGAGAGCAATAAATCAAACACATTAAAATGACAGTACACAAATCCTACGTTCATAAAAACAAATAACTAGCTGCAAACATATTTGAGATTAGATATAATACTTACCGAAAAAAAATATAATTAAGTAGATCTACACAAAAAAACTACGTAGGTCAAATGAGAAGAATTTAAGTAATATTACTGTAACATGTTACACTGATATTTAGGTAATGTTCAACAAATAATACCTACGCAAAAATTGTAATAAATATAAAACATAATCCTATCAGTTGTACGACTGAAACATTGTCAGTAGGTAAATAGATATACTATGATGCAGAGACACACACGTAGCCTAGATAGAAATGTATGTAATAATAAACGTTTCTCATGTATACATTTTATAATTTAATTTATTTATTAATTGTATAATACATTAGAATTACCTTTACCTAGATTCAAATTGTACATTAAAGTGTCCTTAATGAGTACCTAAGGGCTACTATAAGATTGAAGACTTCTTGACTGACAAGCATAGGTATATGTTTAACTTCATAATTCGTTAAATGTTTACCTGCAGTGCAGTGTAAGATTATTAATTACAATATTGTAAATTTTGACATTTATAAGAGTAACGAGTTTCTTGCCGGTTTCTTCCTGATAGAGGCTATACCTTTCGAACCGGTGGTAATATTTTCTTTTCTGTACACATTGACTATTTATAAGTGCTTTTTTTCAAGCCTTTATATAGGCTTCAAAAAATCACTTATAGAGAATTTTAATTTAAATTAAATTAGATGAGTTGATAAACGCAGTGGTTAAGACAGCTCGTAGGGAGTGGGCGGTGTGGGCCACCGCCCACGGCCTCGCGGTGCAAAGGGCCTCGCGCCTCACAGGTAAAAATAAATTTTAAAAAGTGTGGAAAATCCGAAAGTACACGTCACAAGGTTTTTATTATAATACATTAGAATTATTTCTCAACTTAAAGATATTCCACTTTTCGACCCACGAAATGAATGTGAATGAAATAATCGATATATCTGATAAACTATGTCAACAATATCTGTAAGTACTGCTTCCGCTGAAAGGAGGTTTTTAAAATTAAAACTAATTAAAAATTATGGTTCATATATAAACATAATTTTTAATTAGTTTTAATTTATTAATTTAAAATAATAAAAATACTATGGGTCAAGAAAGTTTTTCAGCTTTGACAGTTTTATCAATTGAAGCAGATATAGCTAATAAGTTTAATTACAGCCAATCATTAAGGAGTTCATATAAACCAAAAGTAGTAAGTTTGTGTTTCTTATTTTTTTTTTTTTTTTCATTTTCATTAAATGTTTTCAAAAGTAAAAAAAATGTTTTGCTTCCAAAACTTTAATTTCAAGTGATGTTATAATTTATATTCGTTTCTTTTTGGACCATCAGGGGGCCACGCAAAATATATCTTACCCACATTAAGTTCAGGTTTTGCACCGCCACTGCGTAGGGACATTGCACTGTGCAAATAGTGTTAGAACAATTTAATTGTTTTTAGTTCTGGATTTTTATACCTACTACTGTTGAGTTTGGACAGTAAGGACACGTACGTACCTACTACAAATAACGTACGTTATATGGACAACAAATACTTAGAAAGTTCAACTACATGAGAAGTTATCTGAATTTCATTATTTATGTCAAATAAATCTTAACTAGTTAATCTCCTCAGTATAGCCATAACTGAGTCTTAAAAAAATGTTTTAATATAAGCGAATACATGTATTGAAAAGGGGCAACCCTTTTTATTTCAAATGTAAAGTGTAAATAGCTACATCAGAATCTGAATACATTCCACGTCACTTAAATATTCCAGACAATTGATAATATTTTTTTTCACTCCTGGGTACCACGAACTAGTAAAAAAAAGAAGTACTCCGCGCAACTAACTAGACGTTGAAGCTCCGCAGGTGCTCCAACTTGACACTCAACTTACGTCAAACAGTGACATAAGCGCTCCAAATGAAAAAATTCCGATATCTGATAATAATAAGGGCAGCTTGTGGCGAGCTGTTGGTGTGTGGTGACACCAAGGACCTGAGACCTCCCGGGGGAACCTACCATCTTATCCCCCACCTTTGGATTGCTTTCATTGGCCGCCCAAAGTGGAGCGCAAGAGCTGTATGCTTGAAAGGGTGGAAGTGCTCAATCTGCGTAATAACGGGGAACGGCTGACCGGATTACCGCGATCCAGAAACCGGTGCACACCTCTCTACACCCTTAGCCCATCATACCGATGCTGCCCCCTTGCTAACCTGCGCGGCGGCTGATTTGGGGGGCCCATCTAGTAGAGGGCGAGTCACCACCTGCCGCACTTTAATTTGTGAGATATTGAAATGGCAGGCGATCGTTATCTCACCCCATAGCCCAGTTTTTCTTTCCACAAAAATCCATTGCAATAGCCCATATTTTTTTTGTTTCCACCTTATTGCAATAGTGTTGCACTTGCCGGGTGTTACTACTGTTAGTGTTAGTGTATTATGTTAGTATACTCAGAAGTAAGATCCGGCCGGTGTACTCCATCACACTCTCATATTAAAACGTCTCAAGGGGCCTCTACATGTTTGGCCTGTGCCCCCATGCAAGCCTTCCAAAGGACCGGGAAGGTAAAACTTCCCGTGATATCTAAAAGGAGACAACAATAATAATAATAATAAAGGCGTAGGGATGTAGCGACCCAACCGCCCCCTGGTAAGAGTCGCTGATTTTCGCTCCATGAAGGGCAGCGACTCTCTACCAGTGCAACCAGTCTCCCCAGGGCAGCTTGTGGCGGGCTGAATGGGATTGACACCCTTTGGGACCCGTGCCCCTGAGAGTCGACCAGGCCCCTCTCTCCGCTTGCCTTAGTTGGCCGGTGGGAGTGGACCCCACAGGGGCCGCAGGACTCTCACCTCTGGCTTGCCTTAGCCGGCCGTCCAGAGTGGGGCGTCAGAGCTGTATGCTCGCAGGGTGGAAGTGAAACATGCCTAATTCGCGAGTTGACACAGTGGCGTAAGCCACTGGGTAGAAAGCGGTGCACACCTCTCCACACCCTGACCCGCTCACACAATGTTGCCCACCGTCGCTCCTGCTTCGTGCCTTGTGTGTGCGACCAATGGAGGGCCCATGACAGTGAGATGGCGAGTCACCACCTGCCCATTTTATTCGTGTTTTTAAACATAGATCGGGCAGGTGCCATAGTCCTTCCCATAGTCCCGGTTACCCAGCCATTATCCACTAGCATCTCATCCTAATAGCCCAGATTCTTTGTTCTTCCACTCCATTCCATAGTCCTGCACTGACCGGGGGTTGTCCTTGGCTACATTTTATAGTGTATACAGGGATAATCGTCGGTTGGTGTCACATTACATTAAAATCATACTTGACTTTAAAGGGCCTCTACGTGTTGGAATCGGCCCCACGCACGCCTCCCAAAAGTCCGGGACTCTATAGTCCCGAGAAATGGCAAAGTCAGATATAAATAAAATAATAATAATAATCTCATTCACACATACATAAACATGGCTTCACGTTAGTAAGACAAGGCGGAGTCCTTCTTTTTTGCTAGTCCGTGCTGGGTTACCAAATAAAATATCATATCTTTGTGAACTCTGTGTATTATAATATTCCTTATCCTTATCATAAATTAAAATTATAATGATTATGTAGGTTTTTCTGTTCTCTCTGCCTATCCCGCTAGGGAAGTGGCGTGAAGTTTAGTTTGTTAGTTATATCTATTTACAGATCTGATATAAATTAAAACAATTTAAAAATAAGTATTAATAATTTATTAGATAAACAATTGTAAGGAGTTTGTCCTTAATATATAAAACTTATATATATAAAAAACGCTTATAATCCTCGTAACTTTAGATAGAGTCTAAGTAGCAATAAGCTCCTAAATAAAATATAACAAAATAAAATCTATCTGAAACTTATAATCGAGTCTGCTTTGGTTACATAAAACATAAGTACTAGCCTCTTACTTATAATGGCGTAGTAGCTACTAACCTCAAATTAGAGACCTTTTGTTCTCTAATCTGAGCTACTAACAGCGACTTTGTTTATTTAAATTTAGGATACCTAGCTATTAACAACTAGTTTTATTTTAAATATTTATTTATTTATAGACAAAAAATTAACCAAACATGTACTATTGTACCTACTTATCATGACATTAAGCTACTTATAAAAAAATTGATTTAGCCCATCATTGAGATTACAAAAAAATATTATTTTTCTTTCGTCCAGCACACCAAATATTACAAAGATACATGACGTTACAGTGCTGCGTGACGTCACTAAACTACTATTTTAGCGTGGCCTCTAAGCGCCTCACTTCAAAACTGTGATATGCTTTCTTAGACAAAATACTAGGATTACATACTGTGTACTTTTTTAACCAGAACAATTCGTTTTTAAGAAAAGAAGCTGTAAAATTTATTGATGACGTCACTTGGCTCACGGCCCCGTCGGTGAGTTGCCGTCAAGAATATGGTTGGTCAGGTCCATGTTGCAAGCGGCCTCGGCTGCATTGTTCACGAACTGAAAATTGGACCCATTGGCCAGCTTTCTCACTTCAGTTCTTACCAACAGAGTGATGTAGCCCTGCAGAACTGGAAAAGAAACAGGATATTAGAAAAAATAATACAGCAGAAGCAGAAGTTGCCTTTGCGTGTATATTTTATACTGCACCTATGGACAACACCTGGCTGTTGTGTATAATAATAACACGTTTAGATCAAACTTTCACAAGGCCTTTACATGTTGGCCCCATGAAAGTCTTTAAGGCCGGGCTTGTCCCGTCGTTTTATCGAGATAATATAATAAAATTAGCATACCACTTCCTAGATCCACATAATAGGTAGGTATATGATTGTGCTCTAAATGAAAGCTAAGTAGTGAGTGTGTGTTTTCGATGCTCAGCGATCAAAATTTTTGTTTTCATGTTTATTTAGAAATGATATTAGGTAATTAGTTTTCGGTTAAAAAAAAAATTGCATTGTTTATTGAAATACTTTTGCATGTTAATATGATCGACATTGTTGCTAAAAGTCTATTATAAAAACATAAAAATTAGTGCACACCGTCATAACTCAGACGAGGATTTGCAATGAACAATTATTTTGCATAATATAAAATATAAAATATTGGATATTTCAAAAGCAAGTGGCGATTTGTGATTGATATTAAAATACATTCCAAATACCTAAGTGTTCACGAAAAAAAAATATTAGTTTTTATGAACGTGATACACTTGCGGCCCGGTTTTGGAATCAAAAAAGCTAACCTGCAGCATTTAAGACTCAACTTATCTTTATAACTTAAACATACAAATAATAACATATCATCACGCCCGCCATCCCCGAAGTGGTAGACAGAGTCTACCAATTAATAATCGATCAATAAACTTTGGAGCTGGGCTAGTTAAATATCTAACTGGTTTCAATGTAGTTTTTAAGTCTAATTTTAAACTTTAAAAATGATACGAAAGAAACAACCGAAAAACCGCTGTTTTAAGGAGCTTTTGATTATAACTGAATTTCTTAATAAGAAGTCAAAGCTGTATACTTACAGAATATAGGGAGAAACATAGTGACCATTTCCAATGTAATTCGAAGAACCAATGCTATCGAAAAATGGTAAAATCCATACCAGTACCAAATGGAAAAGAAAATCAGTAAACACAAATATGTGATTAGATAGCCAATACTGAAGTAATAATAAATATGGTACAGCTTTCCATGTTTCTGAAACAAATTAAAAAACATTTACGTATTACATACGTGTCTAAGCATATCATTACGCCCGCCATCCCCGAAGGGGTAGACACTGTTAAAGGGGCAGCTAGCCCCCTTAATCACATGCAGACATAACTAAAACATGACTGGGTTAGATAGAAAATTGTGAAAAAATAGTGACAAGTGGATAGCGCGTCGTCTACACAATTGTACACCCAAAACCTGATTGATATACCTTTAGATGGAAAATTGTGATAAAGTAATACTTAGAACTTAGAACTAAAACAGTCAAATTGAGAATTTCCTTCTCTTTTTTTGAAAAACTAAATATATAACTATGTAGCTAATAATCTATACTTATAATAAATCTGTAGAGAGGTCAATTCTGTACATGAAAAATATTTTCAAAATAACTATCAGGGAGTGATTAGTGATCGATACTGATGCCAAAAATGCAATCAGTAAAATTTTTGTCTGTCTGTCTGTATATTCCTTATAGAAACAAAAACTACTCGACGGATTTTAACGAAACTTGGTACAATTATTCTTCATACTCCTGGGCAGGTTATAGTATACTTTTCATCACGCTACAATCAATAGGAGCAGAGTAGTGAAGGGAAATGTTGGTAAAACGGGAGAAGTTACTCCATTTTTAAGCTTCCGTCGCGTGTGCAGCCTTAATGGTTAAAGTTACATAGAAATCATGTAAGACGGAAATAGTCTTTATAATATTAACCATAAACGCGGGTGACACCGCTGGCATAGCTAGTGCCTAATAAAGAGAACAAAGCAAGAGAACAATAAAATTAACTGATTATTGTAAATATTTTAATACGTTTTAAGGTATAATACTTTCATCTCAGCAGTGGGAAGAATTTATTTTTATTTTTAGTGTTTAGGTATTCAAATAGCTATTTAGGCAGGTTCTTTTTTGTGTTTTCTTTTTCATAAAACCTTTTTTTCGTGTTTTTCTTGCAGGTTTTTTTTAAGTCGGTTTAGAGATTTTATTTACTTGTTACTTTTTAGTGAAAATTATTTATGGACGTACCATCAAAACGAGCTGCTTTAATGAGACAAAAGACGAAAAGGTATAACGAGCCTATAATATATAAAGAATTGTTCTCAACTACTCATCCTCAAGGAGTTAGTTACCTTCCATCATTAGCTAGGCAACATAAGATAATGAGTACCAAACGTAAATACTGGAATAGTTTAAGAAAAATAAAATAAAAACACTTAACATGCCATTAAAATTTGAGGGTTGCTCTCAATTTTCATTGAATCTCATCACCAGACCAAGATTTAGTGAAGGAATTATCTATTAACTCCAAATCGTTCAGCTTATCAACATGAGATTATGAACACCAAACGTAAATACTTGTTTTTTTTTTTGAAAAATATCTAAAACTTATTGTACGTGTCTATAAAAATATGAGGGTATCCCTTGATTATCCTGGGATCCCTTCATCAAATCCTGATTTTGTAGCAATGGGACCATCTTGAAAGGAAACCCTTTTGAAAAATAAAAAATATTAAAATTAATTTAAATATTCCGTCAAATTAAGAACCTCCTACTTTTTTGAAGTCTTTTAAAAAGATAAAAATGAATAATAAATATCAAACGACATCACATACTATTGGTCTAACTCCAAACTAAGAACTTAAGCACTTGTGTTACGGATATCAAATTTAATTCAACAGTGGTAATACAAACATATCTATATTTAAATATTACACCCAGACACAAATCAAACACAAGTATTCATTACACGAACGAGTGACGATCGAACACATATTTCTTGGCGCATAGGACGGGGTCACTACCGAATGCACCATCGAGTCAATTATCTAATATAATTATGATAATTTTATGATAAATCGCTTACTCACCAGATGTCCAGCAATTATAAATATAAAGTTGAATATTGCGTCTGCTAAAATAAAGATAGTTACAATAATTATTGATAGAAAGACACCACCACGATAGCGCATCATGTCTCTAATTAACATATACGCAAGGAAAAGCAACACAATCTGTAACAAAAGGGTTGTTAAGAAAACTAAAATTATTGTAATTATTATCCCCCATCTTAGATGACGATCTTAGATCGTCAGTCGCTTCAATGTAACTAACAGACTTGCTAAATCCTGGATCATACTCTAAACGGACCCCGTCTAAAGCACGGGACATAACGCTAGGAAAATGAATTAGTAAGGGGATTGACTTGAACATTAAAAAAATAACTCTTCGGATACAACTTAGTTAAAATTCGTTTTTTTATTTAGTTAAAGAGACTCATTGAGGTAAGTTGTGTCAGAAGTCAAAGAAAAGAATCGGCAAAGAGTACACATGCCTATTAGCGTTATATTGTGGTAGGTAGTAAAGCGGTTTTATCATAACATCACACCCGTAATCCCCGAAGACGGCATTAATTCTCGGGTCGAGCTAATCTAACTTATATTGCCTTCAATATGTGGCAATGCGTAACTCTACAACTCATTAAATATTATCTAACACATCTTTTGTTATAAATTTTAATCTATTAGGATACCAAATAATATTCTTATTTGGAAATGCAGTTATTACATTATGGTTTTCAAGATTTTTGTAATCATATACCGGCTTAATAGTGGGCGTTGCGGGAAAATAATGTGACCAAATCTGCACATCCTGATAGCTTTAGATCAGTAGCCACAAAAAGTAGGTGCCAGGCACTACAATGCGCGCTTACTAGCAAACTTACTAAGTTAAAATATAGTATCGTAAACAAAAATAGACTAGAACAAAGGAAGAAGAATCCTAACACTAGTTGTAAGACATTTAACACTCATTACAGTTTTTAACAGAAAGAAGTAAAAAATACCTGTTTAAAATATCCCCAGACCAGCAATCCATGTCGCAGTGGAAGACAAAAACAACACCTTGTAATCTCTGGGATTTCCACACGAGGCATAGAAAAGTTCCAATTCCAATTCCTCCAATAATCCATTATGAGGATAAATACTTAATTTTAATAACAATGTTCAGAGCCGGTGTATGGTCAGTGAGCAACTGATTATGCGTTTTAATTATACAAAGCGAGTCCGGCTCCAATGCTCGTATCGCCATGTCGTCACTTCGAGTATCCGTTACCAAAGTTTAAAGTCTGTTGTTTATTGCGTTTAATAGTAAGGATAATAGTATTGTTGGACTCTCATTTCGGTGGCCTTTGGAAGCTATAAAAATCTAAACTATTAACAAAGTAGTTACAAAAAATAATCCTGTTAGTCTCGTTCGCATCAGTACTATCAAGTTGATAATACAAAATGACTTGTCGGTTACACATACAATACAAGTACCTTTACGATTATGGACATTGAATGATTTCAAGTTTTATGTTAAAATAATGGACAATATATAGGAAAACTTGAACCCTTAGGAAGTTCATACTCCACTTCGTTGTTCCGAAAAACAAATGATATAACCTACTGTACAATGAGTCTCATCAAAAAGTTCAATGTCACAGAAAAGGCAATGGCTCTCCATTGCCAAGGAAATTCCGAGCATTGCTCTCTAGCAAGCTGGGCCTTTTGGCTTAAGGCCTTGCTGCCTAGAAGTTTTCCTAACGCTCCATTCACCCTATTTCCTGCATTCACTCTTCTTTCTATATCAGCGGAGTACCTTCCATCTCTACTAAATTCAGATCCTAGATATACAATTTCATTTACCTGTTCTAGCACTACATCATCCTTGTATCCGTTTTGGTTTCATCTCTTTCAAATACCATATCTTTGTTTTCGTCGCATGCAAAAGTAAGCCCCTCTCCCTCTCTCAAAAATAATGTAGAACTAAATAAGTAAATACCTCCGTCTGAATAAAATGTTTTAACGTTTTAACATTAATATAACTGAAATAGTATTTCGTAGAGAGGCTAATTCTATTACTTTGCTTTTTAAGTTGTTTCATGACTACGATTACTTACTTTGTAAACATTTTTTAAAACACATATGACAATCCAGCCATGTCATTAATAGTTTTAAGTTTATGATGTAGCAGCCTGTCTGCGGTTATTAATGCATCCACGCATACTTTACATTTAAACGACTTTTCAAGATTTTGAGCAATGTAGCCAAATATGTAACCGACTATCAATCAACTGAGAACCAAAGGGGATTTGAGGGAACTGAGATTAGGTATCGGAAATAATATTACAACTGTGCTCAACTTCTATATCAGATTCTAAATAACTAATGGCTGAAAATATATCGTATTCCTCATTATCGTGTCTGTTTAAGGGTTTAAGGGTAAAAGAAGAACGCTGTTCTAAATGATTCAGTGTTTTTTTGTAAGCAGCTTGAAATTGTAATGTATAACACATCTCAACATGTTCTTGAAGTATTTCTTTTCTTTTCTTAATGTATCGAAATCGAACGAAAAGAAAAGAAGTACTTCAAGAACATGATAAGATGTGCAGACAAGAACAAATTTATCTATCACGCTTACTTTACGAATAATACCTAAGTACATAGTTATTTTTATATTTTCATAGTTAAATATTTTATTTATATTTGATCATTTTATTCAAAATATATTAATCATATTTTTATAGTCTTATGCCTACATTGCTTTCTGAATATTACTAGTCTTTGACAAATAATGCAATATGGCTTGTGGTAATTATATTGTTCATAATTATTGGTAAAAAAAATTAAATGAAATTACTTAACGGTGAAAAATTATTCCTTAGCACATTGCCGTGTTCCTTGAATTATTACTACAATATACACCAACAATTAACACAGACCAAGGCAATTCTTAATGGTTTTCACCGTGTTTTTGTTAAATAAATGTACGCGAAAGAGCTAGCAAACGACTAAGTGAGTGAGTTGCGGTGCGATCGCCGCAGTTGAACGGGACAAAGTAAAAATTTGCGGTGTCTTTTCAATTACGTTGTACATATATCTCGATGCTGCAAACACACTATGAGATTAGATATAATACTTACCGAAAAAAATATAACCCAAAAAAACTACGTAGGTCAAATGAGAATAACTTCCGTAATGTGAGTGTAACATTTACACTGATATCTAGGTAATGCTCAACAAATAATACGCAAAAATTTGAATGAATGTTGACCTTAATCCAATGAGTTGTACGACTGGAACATTGACAGTAGGTAAATAGGTATACCCACTATGATGCTGAGACACACACGTAGCCTAGAAATGTATGTAATAATAAAGGTTTCTCATGTATACATTTTATAATTTTAATTTATTCATTTATTGTATTCTAAATTAGCATTACTTTTACCTAGGTTCAAATTGTAGGTACATTAAAGCGTTCTCAATGTGTAAGGGCTACTATAAGATTGAAGACGTCTTAAATGACAAGCATAAATGTTTAACTTCATAATGAAGTATTCACTTGCAGTGTTCTTGTGTATCTTGTAAGTATAGATTAGGAATTACAATATTGTAAATTTTGGCATTTAAAAGAGTAACTATCGAGTTTCTTGCCGGTTTTTTCTCGATAGAGTCTACCTTCCGAACCGGTGGTAATATTTTTTTTTCTATACACATTGAATATTTATAAGTGCTTTTTGAAGCCTTTGTAAATAAAGAGATTTTTAATTTAAATTTGAAATAATTAATAAGTTAAGTGCAAATAGTGTCAGAACAAATTAATTATTTTAAGTTCTGGGTTTTTATATCTACTACTGTTGAATCTGGAAAGTACAGATACGTACTACAAATTACTTACGTTATATGGACAAAAAATATAAAGTTTAACTACATGAGAAGTTATCTGAATTTCAATATTTATGTCAAATTAATCTTAGCTAGTTAGAAAATCTCCTAAGTAATGCCTTAACTGAGTTTTAAAAAAATGTTTTGATAAAAGTTACGTAGTATATTATTACTCTGTGATAAAAGCGAACACATGTGTTGAAAAGGGTCAACCTAATGGCTGTTAATTATTTCTAATGTAAAGTGTAAATAATTGCATAGATAGAATAGAATAGATACACTTTATTCGACACACACAAAATAAATACAAGCAACAAGAAAAAGACTGAAACATAGAATTAAGTACAGCAAATGTGTGCCAAAACGGCGCCCGCTCAGCTCAGTCATGCATGAGTAGTCTGTTCCGCGCACCCGCCCCCATCCACAGTGTCTATCAAGCTAGACGAGGCACACGGCAGAAGGAAGCAGATGCGCGAAGCAGAGGTGTGGCTGTGAGAAATAAAAATTACATATAACAATTAAGAAAAAAATACAAATAGATAATAATAATAATATTCGCAATAGAACACACAATTTTCCTAAAATACCTCAAGGAAAATTATTAAAAAAAAAATGCATAAACCATTCCGTAAATTGTTCATTCAATCAATCTAATACTTTTAATCCTAGTCTGTGTCAAATGCACAGACCAGGAATTATAAATTCAAATAATAAATTAAAAAAAAAAAGCAATACTGTGGCAGTTTATGGTAGTAGTCTATGGTCTGTGAGAGGGAATGTCAAACGTGTACATCGGAATCGTAGTACATTCTACGTCACATAAATATTCCAGACAATTGATAATATACTCTTTTTTCACTACTGGATACCACGAACTCGTAAAAAAAGAAGGATTCTGCGCCGCTAAATAGACGTTGAAGCTCCGCAGGTGCTCCAACTTGGCAATCAATTTACGTCACACATTGACATAAGCGCTCCAAATAACAGATTTCCGATATCTATATCCAAGAATCTCACTCCCACATATACATAAACATGGCTTCACGTTATTATGTCAACGAGGAGTCTTTTTTTTTACTAGTCCGTGCTGGGTACCAAATAAAATACCATGTGAACTCTGTATACCTATTAGATTGTTTCCTTATGCTTATCATAAATTATAATGATTAAGCAAGTTTTTAAATATATATTTATTTACAGATCTGATAAAACATTATAAAAATAAGTATTAGCTAAAGTATGGTTAGGTACAATTGTAAGGAGTTTATACTCAGTAATATATAAAACGACGCTCGTAATCCTCTTAAGTGCAGACAGAGTCTAAGTAGCAATAAGCTCCTAAATAAAATAAAACGATAATAAAATCTATCTGAAACTTATAATCGAGACTGCTTTGGTTACATAAAACTTACGTACTAGCCTCTTACTTATTATGGCGTAGTAGCTACTAACAGCGACTTTATTAATTTAAATGTAGAATTGCTTCTAACAACTAGTTTTATTTTAAATAATTATTCATTTATAGACTAAAAATTTACCAAACATATACAATTGTACCTACTTATCATTACAATAGGCTTCCTGACTAAAAAAATTGTTTTAGCCCATCAGTAAGATTACAAAAAGATATTATTTTCTTTTGTCCAGCACACCAAAAATTACAAAGATACATGACGTTACAGTGCTGCGTGACGTCACTAAACTACTATTTTAGCGTGGCCTCTAAGCGCCTCACTTCAAAACTGTGATATGCTATTATTAGACAAAATACTCGGATTGAATACTTATTGTGTACTTTTTACCCAGAACAATCCGTTTATAAGTAAAGAAGCTGTAAAATTTATTGATGACGTCACTTGACTCACGGCCCCGTCGGCGAGTTTCCATCAAGAATATGGTTGGTCAGGTCCATGTTGCATGCGGCCTCGGCGGCATTGTTCACGAACTCAAAATTGGACCTATTGGCCAGCTTTCTCACTTCAGTCCTTACCAACAGAGTGATGTAGCCCTGCAGAACTGGAAAAAAAACAGGATATTAGAAAAAATAATACAGCAGAATGTTGCCTTTGCGTGTATATTTTATACTGCAGCTATGGACAACACCTGGCTGTTGTGTATAATAATAACACGTTTAGATCAAACTTTAACAAGGCCTATACATGTTGGGCCCATGAAAGTCTTTAAGGCCGGGCTTGTCCCGTCATTTTATCGAGATAATAAAATACAATTAGCACACCACTACCTTTTTGTTTTTTTTTTTTTTTTTTTTTTTTTACGTGAGGAATGCATTTACGCACCGTCCAAGTAAACCTAGGTTCGGCCTACGAGGGATGTGTCGGGCTCAGAGGCCGGGAAAGCACTCTACTACCGACTAAACCTCACGGTGGTCATTCTTCGGGCGTTGGCGCAGATTCCGGGCTCCCCACTCGGGACTCTACGCAAAATCTACGTCTACGCCGCTGCCGATCCATGCGGCCCATCTCGAGGGAGAGGCAACCTCGCCCCCAGAACACCTCGCGGTGCTTATGACGGCACAGACCACAGTGTCACCCCATCCTATTTAACGGACGAGGATCCACGTGTCGTCATCTTCTCTGGGGCTGCTTAACGAAGTGAATGCAGGCCCCCCCGCAAACACTCCACAGCCCCAAAGGCCCTTTTAGTCGCCTCCTACGACAGGCAGGGATACCACAGGAGTATTCGGAGCCCCCCCTGTAGGGCGCCGCCGGGCTAGACACCATCGCCACGGCGGCCTCGCCTTCTGCGTCGGGCGGGATTGTCGAGCTCGCGCTGACGTTCGGCGCTCTCCTTCTGCGACATGACGATGCCGCAGAAGGAGAGCACCGCCTCCCAGGAGCTCTCGCTCGCCACCATGGCTGACACCACGGATGGCAGCGAGAGGTCCTGCCCAACGGCGGCGGAGAGCGCTGCGCGCTCGCCGGCAAAAGCCGGACACACCTCCAGCGTGTGCTGGGCACAGTCCTCGATGGCACCGCAATGGTGACACGACCTGGACGCCTCCCGACCAATCCGACACAGGTACTTCCCGAAGCAACCATGCCCCGAGAGCACCTGCGCCAGATGGAAGGTTACCACGCCATGGGTCCGGTCTAACCATGCGGCTAGGACTGGCCGGATCGCTTGGATGGTCCGAAGACCAGCTCCAGGATCGGCTAGTCGCGCGTCCCAGAGTCCCACGGCAAGACCGCGGAACTCTTCCAACCAGGAATTCACCTCGCGAGCGGTGACCCCGTGGACTGAGGACCGACGCGCCTCCTCTCGGCAATGGAACACGGCCGAGAGGGCTCTCGCGTCAAGGTCCCAGGGGAGGGCACTAGCTAGCACACAAGCCGCCTCGAACGAGATTGTGCGGTAGCCCCGTATTACCCTGACCGCCATCGCGCGCTGCGGACGTCGCAGCTGCGCGAGAGACCGGCCTGTCAGGGTATCGGCCCACACGGGTGAGCCGTACAGGGCGATGGACCGCACAACCCCGAGGTAGAGCCTCCGGCACGAAGCCCTCGGCCCCCCTATGTTGGGCAGAAGACTGCCCAAGGCGGCTGCAGTCCCCATAAGTTTAGGCGAAAGCTGCCTAAAGTGCGCCTGGAAGTTCCAGTGACTGTCGAGGACCAATCCCAGGTACTTCATGGTCGACCCGACAAGGTGATTTCCGAGGCCCATGGAATAGAATGGCCTCGGATTTCTCTAGGGCCACCAGGAGCCCTAGACGTCGGATGCGACCGACGACCTGTGCCACGCCTGCAGTGGCCAGGATGGCTGCTTCTCTATACGAGTTCCCTCTCGCTGTCACCAGGGTGTCGTCCGCGTAACACGTTACGCCGACACCCGGGAGATTGGCACCGCGAAGCGCCCAATCGTAACCGATGTTCCACAGGAGCGGCCCGAGAACCGAACCCTGTGGAACACCGCGCGACATGGGGTGCCGCGACCAACCGTCGCGCCCCGGGAACTCGACGTACCTCTCCTCCAGGTACGAATTGAGGATCAGCCTCAGATAAAGGGGCACCCTAAAGTGTCGGAGTGCCTCCTTTATGCAGGTCCACGGCAGGGTGTTGAAAGCGTTCGCGATATCGAGTGACACCGCCAACACCACTTGACCCTGCGCCATCGCAGACTGTGCGATGTCCTTCACGCGGAGAATCGCGTGAACCGTGGACCGATGACGCCGAAAGCCGAACTGGTTGTTGGAAAAGTTCGGGCCCACCTCCTCGAGGTGACCAACCAGGCGAGCCGCGATTATGCGCTCGAAGAGTTTCCCAACCTCGTCAAGAAGCACAATCGGGCGGTAAGCCGAAGGAGAGTCATATGGACGACCGTCCTTCTGCAGCAGCACGAGCTTCCCCGTTTTCCACTGACGCGGAAAACGTCCCCGCTCCAAGCAGGCCGTGAACAGCCCACGCAGTCTCGGCCCCAACCACGGCAGGCAGAGTGCCCACACGCGGCCGGGTATGCCGTCTAGACCGGGGGCCGTGTTGCGGGCCCGCATGGGCGAGACGGCCGCGTCAAACTCGACGTCCGACACGACCGGGACCTAGGCTGCGCTCACCTCGCCTGTTGGCGGCGCCATCACCGGCGGAGTGTGCTCAGCATCGCAAGGCGGGAATAGTGCCTGGACCACAGTGCGGAGCAAAGGAGGAGGGAGACTCTGCGTCACCGGGGGTGCCCAGGGGCGGAGCTTGTTCAGCGCCACCCTGTACGGCCGTCCCCACGGGTCAGCGTCGAGCGTCCCCAGAAACTCCTCCCTTGCCCTGGTCTTGGCTCTGTCGATCCCCACCTTGAGCGCCTTTTTCGCCTCTCTGTAGACGTCGTAAAGGCGCGCCTCCTCGTCTGCAATCCTTGCGCGTCTGCGCCGGTACCGGGAGTACTGGCGTCTCGCCCTCACGCACGCAAAGCGCAAGTCCGCGAGGTCTGCGGACCACCAGTACACCTGCTTCCGTGGAGAAGCTGGCCCGGCCCGGGGCATGGCTGCGTCGCAGATGTGCGACAGCGCCTCCCGGAACCAACCGGCCTCACTCTCCACATCCACAGGCCCATCCGGCGCAGGAATCCATGCCTGGACGAGGGATGCACACTCCAACCTACCGCGATCGAGTCGCTTCAGTGACCATCTCGGACAGTCTCTATGCCGGATAGAACGGCTTGGACTGGTCTGGAGCGTCGGATGCTGCGGACAGACGTCGAACCGGATATACCGGTGGTCCGACAACGTCTCCACGTCGACCAACACTCTCCAGCCCTGAACACGGCGTGCTAGCGCAGGACTCGCGAAACCTAAGTCCACGATGGACCCGCCCTGCATGCGCACGCAGGTGTTAACCGAACCCCGATTCAAGACTGTCAAACCTGAAGCGACAAACCACTCCTCAAGCGCTTCTCCACGCACATCTGTCGCCGGAGACCCCCACACCAAGGACTTGGCGTTGAAGTCACCGGCAACTAGCACATGGAGCGAACGATTGCGACCGAACACGATCTCCAACTCGGAGAGAAAACCCTCGAAAAGAGCGAGAGTCGGCCTTTCGGCCGGCCACAGAGCACACCGAGCAGTGTGGCGCTGCGTTACAGGCTCGTGCCAGATGACCTAGACAGCCGCACCGGTAGCATTGACTGCTACGGTCGACGTCTGACCCGCACTGTGCCCGTACGTGTCCCTTCTCGAGACACCGGAAACAGCGCAGGCTTCGGGCCTCCAGCAACCGGACCCGCGCCGACGACCAGCCCACCAGTAGACGATTACCGTCCACCAGCTTCTTAGCCGCCGACACAGGACAACGTGCCCACACAGCGCCTTGCCCCGATCGGGCTCGGCGGATTTCGCCAATGCGAATGGATTCCACCGAGCATCCACCAGCGGTGGAGACGGCAGCTGCGACTTCCTCGGCGGTGACGGAGTCATCCAGCTCAGAGATGCGCAGTTCTGCGCACCTCACAGGCCGGGAAACTCGAACGTCCTCCGCCTTGAGGACCTCTCTCAGCTTGTCGGCCAAGAGATCCGCCCTACTGTCCGTCTCCGCACCCGGCAGCTCCAAAATGGCGCCACCGGTTGCTGCGCGACGAAAACGCACCGACTCAATCCCCAAGGCTGCCAAGGAGATCTTGGCCTTTGCCTCGGAGATGACGCCACTGTACGTCACGCCCCGCTTCTCGGCATCGGGCTGTAGCGTAAGAACTACAGCCGCCGATCGCGCGGGGCGGAGATTCGGGGTCTTCGCCTGCTTCGGCTGGGGTCTGGTTTGGGGCCTCACTGCTGCTGCAGCGGGTTGTTGCCTCGCACCGTTGGTCTTTCCCCTCTTCACCACGGTGGTCCAACCGTCCTCCATGGACGCGGGAGCCGGTGGCAGGGGACGAGGCTCCCTTGGGGGCGGGGCAGATGGAGCTGCCCTGCCCTTCGCGGCCTTCTTGCCCCTCCTCCCCTTACGGGACTTGGGGTTCGAAGGCGCTGGAGCCTGAACCTTCGGCGCGGCTGCAGCCGGTGTGCTGCGAGCTGGGGCCCTTTGAGGAGTGGCCCCTTTGCTCGCTTGAGCGGGCGCAGGTCGCGCGGCCGGTCCTGGTACCGGCGGCGCGTTCGCTAGGCGGCGGTCAGCGGCCAGGGGAGGCCGGAGACGCTCGGGAGGCAGGCGTGCCTCCAAGGCCTCGAACCGCGCGTTGACGTAGGCGAAGACATTGCTGTCTCCGCCGGCGTCAACGACGCGGGGCGCTTGCCCGGTGAGGCTCGCGCGCAGCTTAGCCATCTCCTCGCGGAGTTCGGCCAGCTCCTTCCCCTGGCGGCTGAGCTCCGCCTGCAGGCGGGAGTTC
Source organism: Glyphodes perspectalis (assembly GCA_951394215.1). Classification (NCBI taxonomy): domain Eukaryota; kingdom Metazoa; phylum Arthropoda; class Insecta; order Lepidoptera; family Crambidae; genus Glyphodes; species Glyphodes perspectalis. The sequence continues at coordinate 10,849,636 of OX596211.1, read as the reverse complement.
TCAGCTTGGAGCTTCTTCGTCTCCTCCGAGACGGTCCTGGAATACAGCTCGCCGGCTGTCCTGGAGAACTCCTCCGCTGCTGTCTTGAGGGCCTTTTGGCTCGTACCCTTCAGGTGACCCGAGCAAGCGATGTCCTTGCGGACAATCGCTGCCGAGCCGTCCATACGCTCCTTCAGGGTCGAAGCCGTCATGTCGCGCTCATCCTCCTCGTCATGAGACGACTCCGATGGGCGCGACGCCCTCTCACGCAGCTCGCGGAGACCGTGGTCCATCGCGGCTATCTCCCGCTCCCCACGCTCCTCCGCCTCTGCCCGCTCTTGTGCGCGTTTGTCGAGCGCAAACTTCTTTTTGGCCGCCGCCAACCCGACATATTAGCCGGTGGTCGGCGGACGGCCTCTGCTCCTCGTCTTTGTCGCTGGACCTCCGCTAGAGGAGCCTGACCCGCTCCCATCCGACGCGGACCCAGCGTCACTGGCCTCCTTGGCCTTTTTGGTGTGCCGTCTCTTGCGCCAGAGCTTTCCGCCTTCCCCCTCTGATTGAGGGTCCACGGTCATCAGGCTCGCGCCTGAGTCCGACTCCGGCCCTGACGCAAGAGTCGCCTCACTCCTGCTCCTGGCTAAACTGCCGGCGCTAGAGCGGCTACTGCGCAGGCTGCGCCTAACCGCTCCACCCGACCCCGATTTTGACCCTGCCGATGGTGTTGGCAGGGTTGGTGAGCTCACCACTGAGCAGCTGCTGCCCCCCCCAGAATACGCGGGGCTGGACGCGCTGGAAGACGCGCCGGCGGATTCTCCGGCCTCCCGGCCGGTACCGCCCTGGGGTATTTTCTTGGAACAAACTGCCTTCATAGTGAATAGGCTCAATTTTTTTAACGTGGTAGAGCTCCCACGGAGAAGAAGGAAAAACAAGACAAGAAGAAAGACAAAGACCAAAAACGACAACACAAAGAAAGAAACAAGAAACCCCCAAAGATCCCCCCCAAAAAGAGTGCCCATCCACGAACCTCCTCAAAAAGGAGGGACGGGAGGGCACGGGTGTCAGGACATTGCCGTCGGCTGGAGAGATCCGATAGGACGTCTCCAGCCGCCGTTGCCCGGGGTAAACCTGGCCCGACTGCTTGCCCTTCCCCCCTAATCCCCAGAAGGGGATTCTGAGGGACCGACAAGACAGCCAGGCGCACGAGGAGGTTTCCTGACCCGATACCCCAGCACACCACTACCTGAATCAGGATTTCCCAACCTTTATTCCACGGAGGCTCCCCGGACCAAAAATTATATTTTCATGCCCCCCCCTTAGGTGTTCAAAAATAATAATTTTATTGTTTTATTTTTTAATTTACCTACGCATTGAATAGATTTCTTTTTTCGGAAAAGCAAACTTATCTATTATGCCCCCCTAACATTTGCCTACGCCCCCTTAGGGGGCGTGCCCCCCTGGTTGGAAAGTCCTGACCTAGATCCACATTATGCCTATATGCTTGTGCTGTTAATGTAAGCTAAGTAGCGAAAACACACAACTTAAACCTCCTCTTAAGATATTCATGGCTCGAGTACAAATCTATGTTCATCACAAAACCATTCATCATATCCCAAGATCCAGTTGCAAGTAACATATCTGGTAAAGATACGTTTATCGCGTATTTGATCAAAATTATGTGTTCATGTATATTCAGAAATGATGGTAATTAGTTTTTCGTTAAAAATATAAAATATGTTTTTGCAGTGTTTATTAAAATACTTTTGCTTGTTAATCTGATAGACATTTTTGCTAAAATTTTAAGATAGATGTTTGAATGTGCTTTTGATTATATAACTTAATTTCTTAATAATAAGTCAAAGCTGATATACTTACAGAAAATAGGAAGAAACGTAGCGACCATTTCCAATGTAATTTGAAGAACGAATATTAACGAAAAATGGTAAAATGCATACCAGTTCCAACAGAAGAAGAAAATTAGTAAAAGCAAATATGTAATTAGATAGCCAATACTAAAGTAATAATAAATTTGGTACAGCTTTTCATGTTTCTGAAACAAATAAACAAGGTTTACATACATACGTGTACATGCATATCATCACGCCCGCCATCCCCGAAGGGGTAGACAGAGTTAAAGGGGCAGCTAGCCCCCTTAACCACAAGCAGCCAAAAATATAACTCGACTGGGTTAGATAGAAAATGGTGAAAAGTAACAGAACGAAGAAAACAAGAAATATAAATAAAGAGTACTTACAAGGGGCAACATACACACTCAATACCAATACATACCCAATATACAAATATACATACTTGATAATAATAATTAAAATACAGTAAGAGGAAAACAAATACGACACCATACAATTATAAAAGGTAAACGTAAATATATATTTAATAAATATCAGACGACATCACATAATATTGGTCTAACTCCAAACTAAGAACTTAAGCGCTTGTGTTATGGATACACAATTTAATTTAACAGTGGTAATATGAACATATACTTAGAATTAGATATGAATACTTCGACACAGATCAAACACAAGTAATCATCACACTAATGTTTGTCCTGTAAAGATCGAACACATATTTCTTGGCGCATAATATCCGACTACATCACATACATTGATCTGACTCCGAGGTAAGTAGCTTAAGCACTTGTGTTACGGATATCAGAATCAACAGTGGTATTACAAATATATACTTAAATATTGGATATTAACACCCAGACACAGAACAAACACAAGTATTCATCATACGAATGTTTGTCCTAGGTGGGAATCGAACCCACAACTCTTGGCCCATGGGGCAGGGCCACTACCGAATGCGCCATCGAGCCAGTTAACTAATGTAATTATATAATTCGCTTACTCACCAGATGTCCAGCAATTATAAATATAAGGTTAAATATTGCGTCTGCCAAAATAAAGATCGTTACAAGAATTATTGATGCAAAGAGGCCACCACGAACACGCATCATGTTTCTAATTAACATATACGCAAGGAAAAGCAACACAATCTGTAACAAAAGGGTTGTTAAGAAAACATAATGTTTCTAATTACCATCGGGTTGTAATTTGTAACGGGATTGATTTGAACATTTAAAAATACATTTTCGGATACAACTTAGCTTTAATATTTGCATCAATATCGACACGTTGTGTCAGAAGTGATATTGAGCTGTCTTAAAGAGTTGGCGAAGAGTACACATGTCTATTAGCGTTATATTGTGTGTCTAGAAAGGCGATTTTTTCATAACATCACACCTGTAATCCCCGAAGAGGGTATTAATTCTCGGGTCGAGCTAGTCTAACTTATATTGCCTCCAATATGTGGCAAAGCGTAACTCTATAATGTATTAAATATGATGTAACACATCTGTGGTTATAAATTATAATCTATTAGGATACCAAATAACATTCTTATTTGGAAATGCAGTTATTATATTATGGTTTCCAAGATTTATTAAATGTCTGTCTTTAAATTTCTTGAGTGGGTTTTTCTCATCTAAAAGTACTTTTCTATTTTTAAAAGTCTAAAAACGTATGATTACCTAATTGTAATCATATACCGGCTTAATAGGGGGCGTTGCGGGAAAACTTAGATTAAATCAAATAGTGATTGAATTAATTATCATTTGATTTAATCTAAGCGGGAAAATAATGTGACGGAATCTGCACATCCTGATAGCTTTAGATCAGTAGCCAAAAAAAGTAGGTGACAGGCACTACAATGCGCGCTTACTAGCAAACTTACTAAGTTAAAAGATAGTATCGTAAACAAAAATAGACTAGAACAAAGGAAGAAGAATCCTAACACTAGTTGTAAGACATTTAACTAACACTCATTTCAGTTTTTAACAGCTTTCTGTTAAGAAGTAAAAAATACCTGTTTAAAATATCCCCAGACCAGCAATCCATGTCGCAGTGGAAGACAAAAACAACACCTTGTATTCTCTGGGAATTCCACACGAGGCATAGAAAAGTTCCAATTCCAATTCCTCCAAAAATCCATTATGAGAATAAATACTTAATTTTAATAACAATGTTCAGAGCCGGTGTATGGTCAGTGAGCAACTGATTATGCGTTTTAATTCTACAAAGCGAGTCCGGCTCCAATGCTCGTATCGCCATGTCGTCACTTCGAGTATCCGTTACCAAAGTTTAAAGTCTGTTGTTTATTGCGTTTAATAGTAAGGATAATAGTATTGGACTCTCACTTCGGTGGCCTTTGGAATCTAAACTATTAACAAAGTAGTTACAAAAATAATCCTGTTAGTCTCGTTCGCATCAGTACTATCAAGTTGATAATACAAAATGACTTGTCGGTTACACACATACAATACAAGTACCTTTACGATTATGGACATTGAATGATTTCAAGTTTTATGTTAAAATAATGGACAATATATAGGAAAACTTGAACCCTTAGGAAGTTCATACTCCACTTGGTTGTTCCGAAAAACAAATGATATAACCTACTGTGCAATGAGTCTCATCGAAAAGTTTAAAGTCACAGAAAAGGCAATGGCTCTCCATTGCCAAGGAAATTCCGAGCATTGCTCTCTAGCAAGCTGGGCCTTTTGGCTTAAGGCCTTACTGCCTAGAAGTTTTCCTAACGCTCCATTCACCCTATTTCCTGCATTCACTCTTCTTTCTATATCAGCGGAGTACCTTCCATCTCTACTAAATGCAGATCCTAGATATACAATTTCATTTACCTGTTCCAGCACTACATCATCCTTGTATCCGTTTTGGTTTCATCTCTTTCAAACACCATATCTTTGTTTTCGTCGCATGCAAAAGTAAGCCCCTCTCCCTCTCTCAAAAATAATGTAGAACTAAATAAGTAAATACCTCCGTCTGAATAAAATGTTCTAACGTATTAACATTAATATAACTGAAATAGTATTTCGTAGAGAGGCTAATTCTACTACTTTGCTTTTTAAGTTGTTTCATGACTACGATTACTTACTTTGTAAACATTTTTTAAAACACATATGACAATCCAGCCATGTCATTAATAGTTTTAAGTTTATGATGTAGCAGCCTTTCTGCGGTTATTAATGCATCCACGCATTCTTTACATTTAAACGACTTTTCAAGATTTTGAGCAATGTAGCCAAATATGTAACCGACTATCAATCAACTGAGAACCAAAGGGGATTTGAGGGAACTGAGATTAGGTATCGGAAATAATATTACAACTGTGCTCAACTTCTATATCAGATTCTAAATAACTAATGGCTGAAAATATATCGTATTCCTCATTATCGTGTCTGTTTAAGGGTTTAAGGGTAAAAGAAGAACGCTGTTCTAAATGATTCAGTGTTTTTTTGTAAGCAGCTTGAAATTGTAATGTATAACACATCTCAACATGTTCTTGAAGTATTTCTTTTCTTTTCTTAATGTATCGAAATCGAAAGAAAAGAAAAGAAATACTTCAAGTACACGATAAGATGTGCAGACAAGAACAACTTTCTCTATCACGCTTACTTTACGAATAATACCTAAGTACATAGTTATTTTTATATTTTCATAGTTAAATATTTTATTTATATTTGATCATTTTATTCAAAATATATTAATCATATTTTTATAGTCTTATGCCTAATTGCTTTCTGAATATTACTAGTCTTTGACAAATAATGCAATATGGCGTGTGGTAATTATATTGTTCATAATTATTGGTAAAAAAATTTAAATGAAATTACTTAACGGTGAAAAATTATTCCTTAGCACATTGCCGTGTTCCTTGAATTATTACTACAATATACACCAACAATTAACACAGACCAAGGCAATTCTTAATGGTTTTCACCGTGTTTTTGTTAAATAATTGTCGAATGTACGCGAAAGAGCTAGCAAACGACTAAGTGAGTGAGTTGCGGTGCGATCGCCGCAGTTGAACGGGACAAAGTAAAAATTTGCGGTGTCTTTTCAATTACGTTGTACATATATCTCGATGCTGCAAACACACTATGAGATTAGATATAATACTTACCGAAAAAAATATAACCCAAAAAAACTACGTAGGTCAAATGAGAATAACTTCCGTAATGTGAGTGTAACATTTACACTGATATCTAGGTAATGCTCAACAAATAATAGGCAAAAATTTGAATGAATGTTGACCTTAATCCAATGAGTTGTACGACTGGAACATTGACAGTAGGTAAATAGGTATACCCACTATGATGCTGAGACACACACGTAGCCTAGAAATGTATGTAATAATATAGGTTTCTTATGTATATGTTGCTGTAATAGCTCGAACTATGGTAAATTTTAAGATTTTCCAGTAAAACCTAAGATTTACCAACTCTTAACGGTAAAAGTCTGAACAGGTGTACAATTCGAACTTTAACCACCATTTACTTAGTAAATCTTAGGATTCTTTACTTGGAAAATTTTACCTAACCAAACCTAACTAAGATTAGATTATATTATAGGTTAGGTTAGGTAAGGTATTTCTTTAATCAGGTTAATAAACCTAACCTAACTAACCCATAATATAACCTAACCTAGAAATGTTTACATTTACCAACTCATGTTGGTAAATCCTAAGATTTACTAGTAAAACCTAAGATTGACCAATATACGGGCTTTTACAGTAACATATACATTTTATAATTTTAATTGATTCATTTATTGTATTCTAAATTAGCATTACTTTTACCTAGGTTCAAATTGTAGGTACATTAAAGCGTTCTCAATGTGTAGGGGCTACTATAAGATTGAAGACGTCTTAAATGACAAGCATAAATGTTTAACTTCATAATGAAGTATTCACTTGCAGTGTTCTTGTGTATCTTGTAAGTATAGATTAGGAATTACAATATTGTAAATTTTGGCATTTAAAAGAGTAACTATCGAGTTTCTTGCCGGTTTCTTCTCGATAGAGTCTACCTTCCGATCCGGTGGTAATATTTTCTTTTCTATACACATTGACTATTTATAAGTGCTTTTTGAAGCCTTTATAAATAAAGAGATTTTTAATTTGAATTTGAAATAAGTTAAGTGCAAATAGTGTCAGAACAAATTAATTATTTTAAGTTCTGGGTTTTTATATCTACTACTGTTGAATCTGGAAAGTACAGATACGTACTACAAATTACTTACGTTATATGGACAAAAAATATAAAGTTTAACTACATGAGAAGTTATCTGAATTTCAATATTTATGTCAAATTAATCTTAGCTAGTTAGAAAATCTCCTAAGTAATGCCTTAACTGAGTTTTAAAAAAATGTTTTGATAAAAGGTACGTAGTATATTATTACTCTGTGATAAAAGCGAACACATGTGTTGAAAAGGGTCAACCCCTCTTATTTCTAATGTAAAGTGTAAATAATTGCATAGATAGAATAGAATAGATAAACTTTATTCGACACACACAAAATAAATACAAGCAACAAGAAAAAGACTGAAACATAGAATTAAGTACAGCAAATGTGTGCCAAAACGGCGCCCGCTCAGCTCAGTCATGCATGAGTAGTCTGTTCCGCGCACCCGCCCCCATCCACAGTGTCTATCAAGCTAGACGAGGCACACGGCAGAAGGAAGCAGATGCGCGAAGCAGAGGTGTGGCTGTGAGAAATAAAAATTACATATAACAATTAAGAAAAAAAATACAAATAGATAATAATAATAATATTCGCAATAGAACACACAATTTTCCGAAAAACCCACAAGGAAAATTATTAAAAAAAAATTGCATAAACCATTCCGTAAATTGTTCATTCATTCAATCTAATTCTTTTAATCCTAGTTTGTGCTAAATGCACAGACCAGCAGTTATAAATTCAAATAATAAATAAAAAAAAAACAAAAAAAAAGCAATACTGTGGCAGTTTATGGTAGTAGTCTATGGTCTGTGAGAGGGAATGTCATACGTGTACATCGGAATCGTAGTACATTCTACGTCACATAAATATTCCAGACAATTGATAATATACTCTTTTTTCACTACTGGATACCACGAACTCGTAAAAAAAGAAGGATTCTGCGCCGCTAAATAGACGTTGAAGCTCCGCAGGTGCTCCAACTTGGCAATCAATTTACGTCACACATTGACATAAGCGCTCCAAATAACAGATTTCCGATATCTATATGCAAGAATCTCACTCCCACATATACATAAACATGGCTTCACGTTATTATGTCAACGAGGAGTCTTTTTTTTTACTAGTCCGTGCTGGGTACCAAATAAAATACCATGTGAACTCTGTATACCTATTAAATTGTTTCTTTATTCTTATCATAAATTATAATGATTAAGCAAGTTTTTAAATATATATTTATTTACAGATCTGATGTAAATTAAAACATTTTAAAAATAAGTATTAGCTAAAGTATGGTTAGGTACAATTGTAAGGAGTTTATACTCAGTAATATATAAAACCATAGATTTAGGATGTACAGTCAAAAAATTCTAAATCTATGTATAAAACGACGCTCGTAATCCTCTTAAGTGTAGACAGAGTCTAAGTAGCAATAAGCTCCTAAATAAAATATAACGATAATAAAATCTATCTGAAACTTATAATCGAGTCTGCTTTGGTTACATAAAACTTACGTACTAGCCTCTTACTTATTATGGCGTAGTAGCTACTAACAGCGACTTTATTTATTTAAATGTAGAATTGCTTCTAACAACTAGTTTTATTTTAAATAATTATTCATTTATAGACTAAAAATTTACCAAACATATACAATTGTACCTACTTATCATTACAATAGGCTTCCTGACTAAAAAAATTGTTTTAGCCCATCAGTAAGATTACAAAAAAATATTATTTTCTTTTGTCCAGCACACCAAAAATTACAAAGATACATGACGTTACAGTGCTGCGTGACGTCACTAAACTACTATTTTAGCGTGGCCTCTAAGCGCCTCACTTCAAAACTATGATATGCTATTATTAGTCAAAATACTCGGATTGAATACTTATTGTGTACTTTTTACCCAGAACAATACGTTTTTAAGTAAAGAAGCTGTAAAATTTATTGATGACGTCACTTGACTCACGGCCCCGTCGGCGAGTTTCCATCAAGAATATGGTTGGTCAGGTCCATGTTGCATGCGGCCTCGGCGGCATTGTTCACGAACTCAAAATTGGACCTATTGGCCAGCTTTCTCACTTCAGTCCTTACCAACAGAGTGATGTAGCCCTGCAGAACTGGAAAAAAAAACAGGATATTAGAAAAAATAATACAGCAGAATGTTGCCTTTGCGTGTATATTTTATACTGCAGCTATGGACAACACCTGGCTGTTGTGTATAATAATAACACGTTTAGATCAAACTTTCACAAGGCCTATACATGTTGGGCCCATGAAAGTCTTAAAGGCCGGGCTTGTCCCGTCATTTTATCGAGATAATAAAATACAATTAGCACACCACTACCTAAATCAGGGTTTCCCAACCTTTATTCCACGGAGGCTCCCCGGACCAAAAATTATATTTTCATGGTGGTTCTTAGGTGTTCAAAAATAATAATTTTATTGTTTTATTTTTTAATTTACCTACGCATAGAATAGATTTCTTTTTTCGGAAAAGCAAACTTATCTATTATGCCCCCCCTAACATTTCCCTACGCCCCCTTAGGGGGCGTGCTCCCCCGGTTGGGAAGTCCTGACCTAGATCCACATTATACCTATATGCTTGTGCTGTTAATGTAAGCTAAGTAGCGAAAACACACAACTTAAATGATGATAAACACCTTTTAAGATATTCATGGCTCGAGTACAAATCTATGTTCATCACAAAACCATTCATTCAGTTGCAAGTAACATATCTGGTAAAGATACGTTTATCGCGTATTTGATCAAAATTATGCGTTCATGTATATTCAGAAATGATGGTAATTAGTTTTCCGTTAAAAATATAAAATATGTTTTTGCAGTGTTTATTAAAATAATTTTGCTTGTTAATCTGATAGACATTGTTGCTAAAATTTTAAGATAGATGTTTGAATGTGCTTTTGATTATATAACTTAATTTCTTAATAATAAGTCAAAGCTGATATACTTACAGAAAATAGGAAGAAACGTAGCGACCATTTCCAATGTAATTTGAAGAACGAATATTAACGAAAAATGGTAAAATGCATACCAGTTCCAACAGAAGAAGAAAATTAGTAAACACAAATATGTAATTAGATAGCCAATACTGAAGTAATAATAAATTTGGTACAGCTTTTCATGTTTCTGAAACAAATAAACAAGGTTTACATACATACGTGTACATGCATATCATCACGCCCGCCATCCCCGAAGGGGTAGACAGAGTTAAAGGGCCAGCTAGCCCCCTTAACCACAAGCAGCCAAAAATATAACTCGACTGGGTTAGATAGAAAATGGTGAAAAGTAACAGAACGAAGAAAACAAGAAATATAAATAAAGAGTACTTACAAGGGGCAACATACACACTCAATACCAATACATACCCAATATACAAATATACATACTTGATAATAATAATTAAAATACAGTAAGAGGAAAACAAATACGACACCATACAATTATAAAAGGTAAACGTAAATATATAATTAATAAATATCAGACGACATCACATAATATTGGTCTAACTCCAAACTAAGAACTTAAGCGCTTGTGTTATGGATATACAATTTAATTTAACAGTGGTAATATGAACATATACTTAAAATTAGATATGAATACTTCGACACAGATCAAACACAAGTAATCATCACACGAATGTTTGTCCTGTAAAGATCGAACACATATTTCTTGGCGCATAGGGCAGGGTCACTATCGAATGCGCCATCGTGTCAGTTAACTAATATAATTATATAATTCGCTTACTCACCAGATGTCCAGCAATTATAAATATAAAGTTGAATATTGCGTCTGCTAATATAAAGATAGTTACAATAATTATTGATGCAAAGAGGCCGCCATGAACACGCATCATTTCTCTAATTAACATATACGCAAGGAAAAGCAACACAATCTGTAACAAAAGGGTTGTTAAGAAAACATAATGTTTCTAATTACCATCGGGTTGTAATTTGTAACGGGATTGAATTGAACATTTAAAAATACCTTTTCGGATACAACTTAGCTTAAATATTTGCATCAATATCGATACGTTGTCTCAGAAGTGATATTGAGCTATCTTAAAGAGTTGGCGAGGAGTACACCTGTCTATTAGCGTTATATTGTGTGTCTCCCCCGAAGAGGGTATTAATTCTCGGGTCGAGCTAGTCTAACTTATATTGCCTTTAATATGTGGCAAAGCGTAACTCTACAACGTATTAAATATGATGTAACATATCTATGGTTATAAATTATAATCTATTAGAATACCAAATAACATTCTTATTTGGGAATGCAGTTATTACATTATGGTTTTCAAGATTGATTTAATGTCTGTCTTTAAATTAGTTGAGTGGATTTTTTAAATCTAAAAGTACTCTTTTATTTTCAAAAGTCTAAATATGTATGATTACCTTATTGTAATCATATACCGGCTTAATAGTGGGCGTTGCGGGAAAACAGAGATTAAATAATAATAATAATAATAAAGGCGTAGGGACGTGACGCCCCCATCGCCCGCTGGCGAGAGTTGGTGAGCTTCGCACCATGAAGAGCAACAACTCCCGTCAGTGCAGTCAGTCTCCGCAGGGCGGCTTGTGGCGAGCCGTTAGTGGGTGGCGACACCACGGACCCTACCTCCAGGGGGACCATACAGACATGCGCGATACACACACTTACAGACAGTTACACACCCCCCGCCTCTGCGCTTGCCTTGACCGGCCGGCCAGAGTGGATTCGCAAGAGCGGAACCTATGCTCCAGGTTGGAAGTGTAAAATGTCATAACGCCGGGGGCACTTGACTGTATAAGGATCTTGCGCCCCGCAGTCTCACCTCTCCACAACCTTAGCTGCTTTCTAGTGTTGCCCCCTTGCCGCCCGTATGGCAGCTAGTTGGGGGGCCCACAATTTGGATTAACAAGCGGCGAGTCACCGTCTGCCAACTTAATATATTTGTGAGAAATTTTCGAGGCAGATGTCCGGTATCTCACTCCATAGCCCAATTTCCTGTCCATAGTAGAACCTCCCTCCATAGCCCCGGTTTTTAGTTTCCCTTTTTCGCAATAGTCCTGCATCAGCCTGATGTCGCCTTTGAGTGTATGTTTTATACTGCAACTAAGGGCAACACCCGGCCGGTGTTCCATCACACATTTAGATCGAACTCTCAAAAGGCCTCTAAATGTTGGACCCATGTCCCCATGCAAGCCTCAAAGGCCCGGGCTTGTCCCGTGATTGTGCCGAGAGACATAATAATAATAATAATAAAATTTATTTCCACAAAAAGTACAATATACAAGTAACAGGTTTGCTGGTCCCCACACTAGGCTAAGCCTGTCCTGTGGGGAACGAGTCACGATTTTCAAAAACAGCGTGAGGTAATTAATGGCGCTAGTACAAGGAAATTTGTGAGTTAATACAATAACATATTTAGCAACTTACAATAAATACAGATATAGTAACAAGTTAAGGTCACATAATTAACTTAATGTATGTGTGTGTGTGTGTGTGTGTGTATGTGTGTGTGCGTGGGTGGTTGCGTGTGCGCGTGCGTACGTGCGTGCGTGCGTGCATGCGTGCGTGCGTGTGTGTGTGTGTGTGTGTGTGTGTGTGTGTATGTGTGTGTATGTGTGTGTGTGTCGGAGAGTGCTGATATCTCAAATAGGCTTTAGAAAATCTTCCGTATGATCGTATGTCCAATGCAATAATACTTTAGTTAATAGTTTTTTCGCTTCTATAACCGATTTATCTTTGAAATTGTATTTATTTACAAATTTATTATAAATGTAGGGATGCAGAAATCTGCCAAAACGGTGTGAGAAAGAAGTTAATTAAATTAAATCAAATAGTGATTGAATTAATTATTATTTGATTTAATCTACGCGGGAAAATAATGTGACGGAATCTGCACATCCTGATAGCTTTAGATCAGTAGCCAAAAAAAGTAGGTGACAGGCACTACAATGCGCGCTTACTAGCAAACTTACTAAGTTAAAAGATAGTATCGTAAACAAAAATAGACTGGAACAAAGGAAGAAGAATCCTAACACTAGTTGTAAGACATTTAACACTCATTACAGTTTTTAACAGAAAGAAGTAAAAAATACCTGTTTAAAATATCCCCATACTAGCAATCCATGTCGCAGTGGAAGACAAAAACAACACCTTGTAATCTCTGGGATTTCCACACGAGGCATAGAAAAGTTCCAATTCCAATTCCTCCAATAATCCATTATGAGGATAAATACTTAATTTTAATAACAATGTTCAGAGCCGGTGTGTGGTCAGTGAGCAACTGATTATGCGTTTTAATTCTACAAAGCGAGTCCGGCTCCAATGCTCGTATCGCCATGTCGTCACTTCGAGTATCCGTTACCAAAGTTTAAAGTCTGTTGTTTATTGCGTTTAATAGTAAGGATAATAGTATTGTTGGACTCTCACTTCGGTGGCCTTTGGAATCTAAACTATTAACAAAGTAGTTACAAAAAATAATCCTGTTAGTCTCGTTCGCATCAGTACAATCAAGTTGATAATACAAAATGACTTGTCGGTTACACACATACAATACAAGTACCTTTACGATTATGGACATTGAATGATTTCAAGTTTTATGTTAAAATAATGGACAATATATAGGAAAACTTGAACCCTTAGGAAGTTCATACTCCACTTGGTTGTTCCGAAAAACAAATGATATAACCTACTGTACAATGAGTCTCATCGAAAAGTTTAAAGTCACAGAAAAGGCAATGGCTCTCCACTGCCAGGGAAATTCCGAGCATTGCTCTCTAGCAAGCTGGGCCTTTTGGCTTAAGGCCTTCCTGCCTAGAAGTTTCCTAACGCTCCATTCACCCTATTTTCTGCATTCACTCTTCTTTCTGTATCAGCGGAGTACCTTCCATCTCTACTAAATGTAGGTCCTAGATATACAATTTCATTTACCTGTTCTAGCACTACATCATCCTTGTATCCGTTTTGGTTTCATCTCTTTCAAACACCATATCTTTGTTTTCGTCGCATGCAACAGTAAGCCCCTCTCCCTCTCTCAAAAATAATTTAGAACTAAATAAGTAAATACCTCCGTCTGAATAAAATGTTCTAATGTATTAACATTAATATCACTGAAATAGTATTTCGTAGAGAGGCTAATTCTACTACTTTGCTTTTTAAGTCTTTTCAATTACGCTGTACATATATCTCGATGCTGCAAACACATTATGAGATTAGATATAATACTTACCGAAAAAAATATAACCCAAAAAAACTACGTAGGTCAAATGAGAATAACTTCCGTAATGTGAGTGTAACATTTACACTGATATTTAGGTAATGCTCAACAAATAATACGCAAAAATTTGAATGAATGTTGACCTTAATCCAATGAGTTGTACGACTGGAACATTGACAGTAGGTAAATAGGTATCCCCACTATGATGCTGAGACACACGCGTAACCTAGAAATGTATGTAATAATAAAGGTTTCTCATGTATACATTTTATAATTTTAATTTATTCATTTATTGTATTCTAATTTAGCATTACTTTTACCTAGGTTCAAATTGTAGGTACATTAAAGCGTTCTCAATGTGTAAGGGCTACTATAAGATTGAAGACGTCTTAAATGACAAGCATATATGTTTAACTTCATAATGAAGTATTCACTTGCAGTGTTCTTGTGTATCTTGTAAGTATAGATTAGGAATTACAATATTGTAAATTTTGGCATTTAAAAGAGTAACTATCGAGTATCTTGCCGGTTTCTTCTCGATAGAGTCTACCTTCCGAACCGGTGGTAATATTTTCTTTTCTATACACATTGACTATTTATAAGTGCTTTTTGAAGCCTTTATAAATAAAGAGATTTTTAATTTGAATTTGAAATAAGTTAAGTGCAAATAGTGTCAGAACAAATTAATTATTTTAAGTTCTGGGTTTTTATATCTACTACTGTTGAATCTGGAAAGTACAGATACGTACTACAAATTACTTACGTTATATGGACAATAAATATAAAGTTTAACTACATGAGAAGTTATCTGAATTTCAATATTTATGTCAAATTAATCTTAGCTAGTTAGAAAATCTCCTAAGTAATGCCTTAACTGAGTTTTAAAAAAATGTTTTGATAAAAGGTACGTAGTATATTATTACTCTGTGATAAAAGCGAACACATGTGTTGAAAAGGGTCAACCTAATGGCTGTTAATTATTTCTAATGTAAAGTGTAAATAATTGCATAGATAGAATAGAATAGATACACTTTATTCGACACACACAAAATAAATACAAGCAACAAGAAAAAGACTGAAACATAGAATTAAGTACAGCAAATGTGTGCCAAAACGGCGCCCGCTCAGCTCAGTCATGCATGAGTAGTCTGTTCCGCGCACCCGCCCCCATCCACAGTGTCTATCAAGCTAGACGAGGCACACGGCAGAAGGAAGCAGATGCGCGAAGCAGAGGTGTGGCTGTGAGAAATAAAAATTACATATAACAATTAAGAAAAAAATACAAATAAATAATAATAATAATATTCGCAATAGAACACACAATTTTCCTAAAGTACCTCAAGGAAAATTATTAAAAAAAAAATGCATAAACCATTCCGTAAATTGTTCATTCATTCAATCTAATACTTTTAATCCTAGTCTGTGTCAAATGCACAGACCAGCAATTATAAATTCAAATAATAAATTAAAAAAAAAAGCAATACTGTGGCAGTTTATGGTAGTAGTCTATGGTCTGTGAGAGGGAATGTCAAACGTGTACATCGGAATCGTAGTACATTCTACGTCACATAAATATTCCAGACAATTGATAATATACTCTTTTTTCACTACTGGATACCACGAACTCGTAAAAAAGAAGGATTCTGCGCCGCTAAATAGACGTTGAAGCTCCGCAGGTGCTCCAACTTGGCAATCAATTTACTTCACACATTGACATAAGCGCTCCAAATAACAGATTTCCGATATCTATATCCAAGAATCTCACTCCCACATATACATAAACATGGCTTCAAGTTATTATGTCAACGAGGAGTCTTTTTTTTTACTAGTCCGTGCTGGGTACCAAATAAAATACCATGTGAACTCTGTATACCTATTAGATTGTTTCCTTATGCTTATCATAAATTATAATGATTAAGCAAGTTTTTAAATATATATTTATTTACAGATCTGATATAAATTAAAACATTATAAAAATAAGTATTAGCTAAAGTATGGTTAGGTACAATTGTAAGGAGTTTATACTCAGTAATATATAAAACGACGCTCGTAATCCTCTTAAGTGTAGACAGAGTCTAAGTAGCAATAAGCTCCTAAATAAAATATAACGATAATAAAATCTATCTGAAACTTATAATCGAGTCTGCTTTGGTTACATAAAACTTACGTACTAGCCTCTTACTTATTATGGCGTAGTAGCTACTAACAGCGACTTTATTCATTTAAATGTTGAATTGCTTCTAACAACTAGTTTTATTTTAAATAATTATTCATTTATAGACTAAAAATTTACCAAACATATACAATTGTACCTACTTATCATTACAATAGGCTTCCTGACTAAAAAAATTGTTTTAGCCCATCAGTAAGATTACAAAAAAATATTATTTTCTTTTGTCCAGCACACCAAAAATTACAAAGATACATGACGTTACAGTGCTGCGTGACGTCACTAAACTACTATTTTAGCGTGGCCTCTAAGCGGCTCACTTCAAAACTGTGATATGCTATTATTAGACCAAATACTCGGATTGAATACTTATTGTGTACTTTTTACCCAGAACAATACGTTTTTAAGTAAAGAAGCTGTAAAATTTATTGATGACGTCACTTGACTCACGGCCCCGTCGGCGAGTTTCCATCAAGAATATGGTTGGTCAGGTCCATGTTGCATGCGGCCTCGGCGGCATTGTTCACGAACTCAAAATTGGACCTATTGGCCAGCTTTCTCACTTCAGTCCTTACCAACAGAGTGATGTAGCCCTGCAGAACTGGAAAAAAAAACAGGATATTAGAAAAAATAATACAGCAGAATGTTGCCTTTGCGTGTATATTTTATACTGCACCTATGGACAACACCTGGCTGTTGTGTATAATAATAACACGTTTAGATCAAACTTTCACAAGGCCTATACATGTTGGGCCCATGAAAGTCTTTAAGGCCGGGCTTGTCCCGTCATTTTATCGAGATAATAAAATACAATTAGCACACCACTACCTGAATCAGGGTTTCCCAACCTTTATTCCACGGAGGCTCCCCGGACCAAAAATTATATTTTCATGCCCCTGCTTAGGTGTTCAAAAATAATAATTTTACTGTTTTATTTTTTAATTTACCTATGCATTGAATAGATTTCTTTTTTCGGAAAAGCAAACTTATCTATTATGCCCCCCCTAACATTTCCCTACGCCCCCTTAGGGGGCGTGCCCCCCTGGTTGGAAAGTCCTGACCTAGATCCACATTATGCCTATATGCTTGTGCTGTTAATGTAAGCTAAGTAGCGAAAACACACAACTTAAACCTCCTCTTAAGATATTCATGGCTCGAGTACAAATCTATGTTCATCACAAAACCATTCATCATATCCCAAGATCCAGTTGCAAGTAACATATCTGGTAAAGATACGTTTATCGCGTATTTGATCAAAATTATGTGTTCATGTATATTCAGAAATGATGGTAATTAGTTTTCCGTTAAAAATATAAAATATGTTTTTGCAGTGTTTATTAAAATACTTTTGCTTGTTAATCTGATAGACATTGTTGCTAAAATTTTAAGATAGATGTTTTAATGTGCTTTTGATTATATAACTTAATTTCTTAATAATAAGTCAAAGCTGATATACTTACAGAAAATAGGAAGAAACGTAGCGACCATTTCCAATGTAATTTGAAGAACGAATATTAACGAAAAATGGTAAAATGCATACCAGTTCCAACAGAAGAAGAAAATTAGTAAAAGCAAATATGTAATTAGATAGCCAATACTAAAGTAATAATAAATTTGGTACAGCTTTTCATGTTTCTGAAACAAATAAACAAGGTTTACATACATACGTGTACATGCATATCATCGCGCCCGCCATCCCCGAAGGGGTAGACAGAGTTAAAGGGGCAGCTAGCCCCCTTAACCACAAGCAGCCAAAAATATAACTCGACTGGGTTAGATAGAAAATGGTGAAAAGTAACAGAACGAAGAAAACAAGAAATAGAAATAAAGAGTACTTACAAGGGGCAACATACACACTCAATACCAATACATACCCAATATACAAATATACATACTTGATAATAATAATTAAAATACAGTAAGAGGAAAACAAATACGACACCATACAATTATAAAAGGTATAGGTACGGTACGGTAAATAAATAATTTATAAATATCAGACGACATCACATAATATTGGTCTAACTCCAAACTAAGAACTTAAGCGCTTGTGTTATGGATATACAATTTAATTTAACAGTGGTAATATGAACATATACTTAAAATTAGATATGAATACTTCGACACAGATCAAACACAAGTAATCATCACACGAATGTTTGTCCTGTAAAGATCGAACACATATTTCTTGGCGCATAGGGCAGGGTCACTTTCGAATGCGCCATCGTGTCAGTTAACTAATATAATTATATAATTCGCTTACTCACCAGATGTCCAGCAATTATAAATATAAAGTTGAATATTGCGTCTGCTAAAATAAAGATAGTTACAATAATTATTGATGCAAAGAGGCCGCCATGAACACGCATCATGTTTCTAATTAACATATACGCAAGGAAAAGCAACACAATCTGTAACAAAAGGGTTGTTAAGAAAACAAAATGTTTCTAATTACCATCGGGTTGTAATTTGTAACGGGATTGAATTGAACATTTAAAAATACCTTTCCGGATACAACTTAGCTTAAATATTTGCATCAATATCGATACGTTGTCTCAGAAGTGATCTTGAGCTATCTTAAAGAGTTGGCGAAGAGTACACCTGTCTATTAGCGTTATATTGTGTGTCTCCCCCGAAGAGGGTATTAATTCTCGGGTCGAGCTAGTCTAACTTATATTGCCTTCAATATGTGGCAAAGCGTAACTCTACAACGTATTAAATATGATGTAACATATCTATGGTTATAAATTATAATCTATTAGAATACCAAATAACATTCTTATTTGGGAATGCAGTTATTACATTATGGTTTTCAAGATTGATTTAATGTCTGTCTTTAAATTTGTTGAGTGGATTTTTTAAATCTAAAAGTACTCTTTTATTTTCAAAAGTCTAAATATGTATGATTACCTTATTGTAATCATATACCGGCTTAATAGTGGGCGTTGCGGGAAAACAGAGATATAATAATAATAATAATAAAATTTATTTCCACAAAAAGTACAATATACAAGTAACAGGTTTGCTGGTCCCCACACTAGGCTAAGCCTGTCCTGTGGGGAACGAGTCACGATTTTCAAAAACAGCGTGAGGTAATTAATGGCGCTAGTACAAGGAAATTTGTGAGTTAATACAATAACATATTTAGCAACTTACAATAAATACAGATATAGTAACAAGTTAAGGTCACATAATTAACTTAATGTATGTGTGTGTGTGTGTGCGTGGGTGGTTGCGTGTGCGCGTGCGTACGTGCGTGCATGCGTGCGTGCGTGCGTGTGTGTGTGTGTGTGTGTGTGTGTGTGTGTGTGCGTGTGTGTGTATGTGTGTGTATGTGTGTGTGTGTCGGAGAGTGCTGATATCTCAAATAGGCTTTAGAAAATCTTCCGTATGATCGTATGTCCAATGCAATAATACTTTAGTTAATAGTTTTTTCGCTTCTATAACCGATTTATCTTTGAAATTGTATTTATTTACAAATTTATTATAAATGTAGGGATGCAGAAATCTGCCAAAACGGTGTGAGAAAGAAGTTAATTAAATTAAATCAAATAGTGATTGAATTAATTATTATTTGATTTAATCTACGCGGGAAAATAATGTGACGGAATCTGCACATCCTGATAGCTTTAGATCAGTAGCCAAAAAAAGTAGGTGACAGGCACTACAATGCGCGCTTACTAGCAAACTTACTAAGTTAAAAGATAGTATCGTAAACAAAAATAGACTAGAACAAAGGAAGAAGAATCCTAACACTAGTTGTAAGACATTTAACACTCATTACAGTTTTTAACAGAAAGAAGTAAAAAATACCTGTTTAAAATATCCCCATACTAGCAATCCATGTCGCAGTGGAAGACAAAAACAACACCTTGTAATCTCTGGGATTTCCACACGAGGCATAGAAAAGTTCCAATTCCAATTCCTCCAATAATCCATTATGAGGATAAATACTTAATTTTAATAACAATGTTCAGAGCCGGTGTATGGTCAGTGAGCAACTGATTATGCGTTTTAATTCTACAAAGCGAGTCCGGCTCCAATGCTCGTATCGCCATGTCGTCACTTCGAGTATCCGTTACCAAAGTTTAAAGTCTGTTGTTTATTGCGTTTAATAGTAAGGATAATAGTATTGTTGGACTCTCACTTCGGTGGCCTTTGGAAGCTATAAAAATCTAAACTATTAACAAAGTAGTTACAAAAAATAATCCTGTTAGTCTCGTTCGCATCAGTACAATCAAGTTGATAATACAAAATGACTTGTCGGTTACACACATACAATACAAGTACCTTTACGATTATGGACATTGAATGATTTCAAGTTTTATGTTAAAATAATGGACAATATATAGGAAAACTTGAACCCTTAGGAAGTTCATACTCCACTTGGTTGTTCCGAAAAACAAATGATATAACCTACTGTACAATGAGTCTCATCGAAAAGTTTAAAGTCACAGAAAAGGCAATGGCTCTCCATTGCCAAGGAAATTCCGAGCATTGCTCTCTAGCAAGCTGGGCCTTTTGGCTTAAGGCCTTACTGCCTAGAAGTTTTCCTAACGCTCCATTCACCCTATTTCCTGCATTCACTCTTCTTTCTATATCAGCGGAGTACCTTCCATCTCTACTAAATGCAGATCCTAGATATACAATTTCATTTACCTGTTCCAGCACTACATCATCCTTGTATCCGTTTTGGTTTCATCTCTTTCAAACACCATATCTTTGTTTTCGTCGCATGCAAAAGTAAGCCCCTCTCCCTCTCTCAAAAATAATGTAGAACTAAATAAGTAAATACCTCCGTCTGAATAAAATGTTCTAACGTATTAACATTAATATAACTGAAATAGTATTTCGTAGAGAGGCTAATTCTACTACTTTGCTTTTTTAGTTGTTTCATGACTACGATTACTTACTTTGTAAACATTTTTTAAAACACATATGACAATCCAGCCATGTCATTAATAGTTTTAAGTTTATGATGTAGCAGCCTTTCTGCGGTTATTAATGCATCCACGCATTCTTTACATTTAAACGACTTTTCAAGATTTTGAGCAATGTAGCCGAATATGTAACCGACTATCAATCAACTGAGAACCAAAGGGGATTTGAGGGAACTGAGATTAGGTATCGGAAATAATATTACAACTGTGCTCAACTTCTATATCAGATTCTAAATAACTAATGGCTGAAAATATATCGTATTCCTCATTATCGTGTCTGTTTAAGGGTTTAAGGGTAAAAGAAGAACGCTGTTCTAAATGATTCAGTGTTTTTTTGTAAGCAGCTTGAAATTGTAATGTATAACACATCTCAACATGTTCTTGAAGTATTTCTTTTCTTTTCTTAACGTATCGAAATCGAAAGAAAAGAAAAGAAGTACTTCAAGAACACGATAAGATGTGCAGACAAGAACAAATTTATCTATCACGCTTACTTTACGAATAATACCTAAGTACATAGTTATTTTTATATTTTCATAGTTAAATATTTTATTTATATTTGATCATTTTATTCAAAATATATTAATCATATTTTTATAGTCTTATGCCTAATTGCTTTCTGAATATTACTAATCTTTGACAAATAATGCAATATGGCGTGTGGTAATTATATTGTTCATAATTATTGGTAAAAAAATTTAAATGAAATTACTTAACGGTGAAAAATTATTCCTTATTGTAGTAATAATTCAAGAAACACGGCAATGTGCTAATTGCCGTGTTTCTTGAATTATTACTACAATATACACCAACAATTAACACAGACCAAGGCATTTCTTTTTGATTTTCACCGTGTTTTTGTTAAATAATTGTCGAATGTACGCGAAGGAGCTAGCAAACGACTAAGTGAGTGAGTTGCGGTGCGATCGCCGCAGTTGAACGGGACAAAGTAAAAATTTGCGGTGTCTTTTCAATTACGTTGTACATATATCTCGATGCTGCAAACACATTATGAGATTAGATATAATACTTACCGAAAAAAATATAACCCAAAAAAACTACGTAGGTCAAATGAGAATAACTTCCGTAATGTGAGTGTAACATTTACACTGATATCTAGGTAATGCTCAACAAATAATACGCAAAAATTTGAATGAATGTTGACCTTCATCCAATGAGTTGTACGACTGGAACATTTACAGTAGGTAAATAGGTATACCCACTATGATGCTGAGACACACACGTAGCCTAGAAATGTATGTAATAATATTGGTTTCTTATGTATATGTTGCTGTCATAGCTCGAACTGTGGTAAATTTTAAGATTTTCCAGTAAAACCTAAGATTTACCAACTCTTAACGGTAAAAGTCCGAACAGGTGTACAATTCGAACTTTAACCACCATTTACTTAGTAAATCTTAGGATTCTTTACTTGGAAAATTTTACCTAACCAAACCTAACTAAGATTAGATTATATTATAGGTTAGGTTAGGTAAGGTATTTCTTTAATCAGGTTAATAAACCTAACCTAACTAACCCATAATATAACCTAACCTAGAAATGTTTACATTTACCAACTCATGTCGGTAAATCCTAAGATTTACTAGTAAAACCTAAGATTGACCAATATACGGGCTTTTACAGTAACATATACATTTTATAATTTTAATTGATTCATTTATTGTATTCTAAATTAGCATTACTTTTACCTAGGTTCAAATTGTAGGTACATTAAAGCGTTCTCAATGTGTAAGGGCTACTATAAGATTGAAGACGTCTTAAATGACAAGCATATATGTTTAACTTCATAATGAAGTATTCACTTGCAGTGTTCTTGTGTATCTTGTAAGTATAGATTAGGAATTACAATATTGTAAATTTTGGCATTTAAAAGAGTAACTATCGAGTATCTTGCCGGTTTCTTCTCGATAGAGTCTACCTTCCGAACCGGTGGTAATATTTTCTTTTCTATACACATTGACTATTTATAAGTGCTTTTTGAAGCCTTTATAAATAAAGAGATTTTTAATTTGAATTTGAAATAAGTTAAGTGCAAATAGTGTCAGAACAAATTAATTATTTTAAGTTCTGGGTTTTTATATCTACTACTGTTGAATCTGGAAAGTACAGATACGTACTACAAATTACTTACGTTATATGGACAAAAATTATAAAGTTTAACTACATGAGAAGTTATCTGAATTTCAATATTTATGTCAAATTAATCTTAGCTAGTTAGAAAATCTCCTAAGTAATGCCTTAACTGAGTTTTAAAAAAATGTTTTGATAAAAGGTACGTAGTATATTATTACTCTGTGATAAAAGCGAACACATGTGTTGAAAAGGGTCAACCCATCCTATTTCTAATGTAAAGTGTAAATAATTGCATAGATAGAATAGAATAGATAAACTTTATTCGACACACACAAAATAAATACAAGCAACAAGAAAAAGACTGAAACATAGAATTAAGTACAGCAAATGTGTGCCAAAACGGCGCCCGCTCAGCTCAGTCATGCATGAGTAGTCTGTTCCGCGCACCCGCCCCCATCCACAGTGTCTATCAAGCTAGACGAGGCACACGGCAGAAGGAAGCAGATGCGCGAAGCAGAGGTGTGGCTGTGAGAAATAAAAATTACATATAACAATTAAGAAAAAAAATACAAATAGATAATAATAATAATATTCGCAATAGAACACACAATTTTCCGAAAAACCCACAAGGAAAATTATTAAAAAAAATTTGCATAAACCATTCCGTAAATTGTTCATTCATTCAATCTAATTCTTTTAATCCTAGTTTGTGTCAAATGCACAGACCAGCAGTTATAAATTCAAATAATAAATAAAAAAAAAACAAAAAAAAAGCAATACTGTGGCAGTTTATGGTAGTAGTCTATGGTCTGTGAGAGGGAATGTCAAACGTGTACATCGGAATCGTAGTACATTCTACGTCACATAAATATTCCAGACAATTGATAATATACTCTTTTTTCACTACTGGATACCACGAACTCGTAAAAAAAGAAGGATTCTGCGCCGCTAAATAGACGTTGAAGCTCCGCAGGTGCTCCAACTTGGCAATCAATTTACTTCACACATTGACATAAGCGCTCCAAATAACAGATTTCCGATATCTATATCCAAGAATCTCACTCCCACATATACATAAACATGGCTTCAAGTTATTATGTCAACGAGGAGTCTTTTTTTTTACTAGTCCGTGCTGGGTACCAAATAAAATACCATGTGAACTCTGTATACCTATTAGATTGTTTCTTTATTCTTATCATAAATTAGAATGATTAAGCAAGTTTTTAAATATATATTTATTTACAGATCTGATGTAAATTAAAACATTATAAAAATAAGTATTAGCTAAAGTATGGTTAGGTACAATTGTAAGGAGTTTATACTCAGTAATATATAAAACGACGCTCGTAATCCTCTTAAGTGCAGACAGAGTTTAAGTAGCAATAAGCTCCTAAATAAAATATAACGATAATAAAATCTATCTGAAACTTATAATCGAGTCTGCTTTGGTTACATAAAACTTACGTACTAGCCTCTTACTTATTATGGCGTAGTAGCTACTAACAGCGACTTTATTCATTTAAATGAAGAATTGCTTCTAACAACTAGTTTTATTTTAATAATTATTCATTTATAGACTAAAAATTAACCAAACATATACAATTGTACCTACTTATCATTACAATAGGCTTCCTGACTAAAAAAATTGTTTTAGCCCATCAGCAAGATTACAAAAAAATATTATTTTCTTTTGTCCAGCACACCAAAAATTACAAAGATACATGACGTTACAGTGCTGCGTGACGTCACTAAACTACTATTTTAGCGTGGCCTCTAAGCGCCTCACTTCAAAACTATGATATGCTATTATTAGTCAAAATACTCGGATTGAATACTTATTGTGTACTTTTTACCCAGAACAATACGTTTTTAAGTAAAGAAGCTGTAAAATTTATTGATGACGTCACTTGACTCACGGCCCCGTCGGCGAGTTTCCATCAAGAATATGGTTGGTCAGGTCCATGTTGCATGCGGCCTCGGCGGCATTGTTCACGAACTCAAAATTGGACCTATTGGCCAGCTTTCTCACTTCAGTCCTTACCAACAGAGTGATGTAGCCCTGCAGAACTGGAAAAAAAAACAGGATATTAGAAAAAATAATACAGCAGAATGTTGCCTTTGCGTGTATATTTTATACTGCACCTATGGACAACACCTGGCTGTTGTGTATAATAATAACACGTTTAGATCAAACTTTCACAAGGCCTATACATGTTGGGCCCATGAAAGTCTTTAAGGCCGGGCTTGTCCCGTCATTTTATCGAGATAATAAAATACAATTAGCACACCACTACCTGAATCAGGGTTTCCCAACCTTTATTCCACGGAGGCTCCCCGGACCAAAAATTATATTTTCATGCCCCTGCTTAGGTGTTCAAAAATAATAATTTTACTGTTTTATTTTTTAATTTACCTATGCATTGAATAGATTTCTTTTTTCGGAAAAGCAAACTTATCTATTATGCCCCCCCTAACATTTCCCTACGCCCCCTTAGGGGGCGTGCCCCCCTGGTTGGAAAGTCCTGACCTAGATCCACATTATACCTATATGCTTGTGCTGTTAATGTAAGCTAAGTAGCGAAAACACACAACTTAAACCTCCTCTTAAGATATTCATGGCTCGAGTACAAATCTATGTTCATCACAAAACCATTCATCATATCCCAAGATCCAGTTGCAAGTAACATATCTGGTAAAGATACGTTTATCGCGTATTTGGTCAAAATTATGTGTTCATGTATATTCAGAAATGATGGTAATTAGTTTTCCGTTAAAAATATAAAATATGTTTTTGCAGTGTTTATTAAAATACTTTTGCTTGTTAATCTGATAGACATTGTTGCTAAAATTTTAAGATAGATGTTTGAATGTGCTTTTGATTATATAACTTAATTTCTTAATAATAAGTCAAAGCTGATATACTTACAGAAAATAGGAAGAAACGTAGCGACCATTTCCAATGTAATTTGAAGAACGAATATTAACGAAAAATGGTAAAATGCATACCAGTTCCAACAGAAGAAGAAAATTAGTAAAAGCAAATATGTAATTAGATAGCCAATACTGAAGTAATAATAAATTTGGTACAGCTTTTCATGTTTCTGAAACAAATAAACAAGGTTTACATACATACGTGTACATGCATATCATCACGCCCGCCATCCCCGAAGGGGTAGACAGAGTTTAAGGGGTAGCTAGCCCCCTTAACCACAAGCAGACAAAAATATAACTCGAGTGGGTTAGATAGAAAATGGTGAAAAGTAACAGAACGAAGAAAACAAGAAATAGAAATAAAGAGTACTTACAAGGGGCAACATACATACTCAATACCAACACATACCCAATATACAAATATACATACTTGATAATAATAATTAAAATACAGTAAGAGGAAAACAAATACGACACCATACAATTATAAAAGGTAAACGTAAATATATAATTAAATATCAGACGACATCACATAATATTGGTCTAACTCCAAACTAAGAACTTAAGCGCTTGTGTTATGGATATACAATTTAATTTAACAGTGGTAATATGAACATATACTTAAAATTAGATATGAATACTTCGACACAGATCAAACACAAGTAATCATCACACGAATGTTTGTCCTGTAAAGATCGAACACATATTTCTTGGCGCATAGGGCAGGGTCACTATCGAATGCGCCATCGTGTCGCCAGTTAACTATCTATCTATCTATCTATCTATCTATTATATATAAAGCTAAATTACCACTCACTGACTCACTGACTGATCAGGGGTGTTTTTGAAGGGGAAGGAGGGGGTTTAGGACTTTTCGACGTATGGGGGGTGGGTTTAGATTTTTAATCAACGCAGCTTTTTCTTGTTTTTTTTTTTAAATTCAAGATGGCCGCCGAGTATGGCTTAGCGGGAAAAAAAAAATGTATGGAAACGTGGGGCGGTTTAGACTGTCAAAGATTGTTGTTTAT
Source organism: Glyphodes perspectalis (assembly GCA_951394215.1). Lineage (NCBI taxonomy): Eukaryota > Metazoa > Arthropoda > Insecta > Lepidoptera > Crambidae > Glyphodes > Glyphodes perspectalis. Next base: position 10,822,212 of record OX596211.1, on the reverse strand, counting down.
GGGTTAGGAATGGAAAAAAAATAAAATGTCAAAAAAACAAGATGGCGGCGGTGTAATTGCGGTTTGAAAATCAGATTTAGAGTCATTTTTGCGCAGTCGTACTAAAGAGACGCGCATAGACAGTGGAAAACTTTCTTTTGACATTTATTGCGGATATAGTCAACTCGACGACCCCATCCATAGATTATAGAAATTCAATATGGCGGCGGCGCAGGCGGCCATTTTGTCCCGAGAATTTTTTTTCCATTTTTCAAAGGCGTTTTTCGGGTGGATGGCAACACTTTAGAGAATCGCTTGTAAGAAGGCTATGGTGGGGAATTTATTCGAGTGTTACCATGTGTGGAAATTTCTACCAAATTCATGGTCGTTTTGGAGCCATGGGAGAAAATAGTAGGAAAAAAAATTTTTGGTATTTTGGAAAATCAAGTATGCAGTTTTGTGGCAACCCCGACCCGCTTGGGCCTTTTTGTAGTTTTTTTGGAAAATTCTGGCAACACTGGGAATTATCGGTAAAAAACGTTTTTTCGACATTGCCAGCTTCTAGGAGCCCTGTGGGTCAGAGGAAGCGTCGGAGGAAAAAACCAAAAATGAGGGTTGATGGGTTATACGATCCAGAATATGGGAAAAATATGGGCATCACAAAATTCAAGATGGCGGACGCGCTGGCGGTAATTTAGTAAAACTGAAAATTTTCGAAAAATTTGTTTTTCATTTTTCGCATGGATGGCAACATTTTAGAGAATCGCGTTGTATGTGGCAGGGGTAGAGAATTTATTCAAGTGTTGCCGTGCGTTTGAATTTCTACCAAATTCATGGTAGTTTTCGAGCCATGGTAGAAAATGGTAGGGATGAAATTTTGACGTTTTGCGAAAATTCGAGTATGCAGATTTATGGCAACTCCGACCCGCAATGGCCTCATGGTAGTTTTGTTGAAAAATTCTGGCAACACTGGCGACAGCGGACCAAAACATTTTTTCGACATGGTCATTTTCCAAACTCTCTCTGGGTCCGAGGACGCACGGGAGAAAAAAACGAAAAATGTGGGTTGGTGGGGTATACGACCCAGAATATGGGAAAAATATGGGCATTCGGAAATTCAAGATGGCGGACGCGCTAGCGGCCATTTTGTGAAAATTTCACTTTTTCCAAATTTTATTTTCAATTTTTCGGGCAGATGGCGACACTTTAGCGTTTCCCAATGTACTAGGCAGATGTGTGTCTGGTCGAGATGTGTTGCCAGGTGAAAAAAAAATTTGGTAGTTTTTGGTAGTTTTCGAGATATGGCCCAAAAAGTTCGAAAGTAGAAATAACGACTTTTCGATAAATTCATTGCCAGGTACCTAGAGGGCGGGTCCATTAAAATGACATTTGACTATTTTAATCTCATTCGCATGGCAACACTCGGAGCGGCGGGGAGGTGAATCCCGAAGGCATGGTCTACTTCCAGAGGCTCTGGAGGACTCATTATACGTTGGAGGGAAAAAGTAAAAATGCAGTTCGATGTGGTATATAACGTAGAATGCTTAAAAAATACTGGCTTCAAAAAAATAAAAATGGCGGACCAAGTGGCGGCCATTTTGTAAAAATGTGAATTTTTCAGAATTTTCAAAGTGGTTTTTGGGGCAGTTGCAGTTAGCAAAGCTAAATTTTGATAATGACCTTTGTTGTAGAGCCCTATAAGACCTATCGACTGGTTATAATTTTTTCCCAATTTTATGGGTAATTTTTGAGTTTTACCCCAAAATGTAAAAACTCGAAATAACGACTTTTGCTAGAAAATAAGTATGAGGATCTGTCAAAATTGGCCATTAATTTCCATTTCGATCCAATTTTGGACAATAAATCAACAGTCAAAAGAAAAAAATTGAAAACTCCATGTCATGTTGGTACTCGATTTTCCCATACATTTTGTACTGGAGCCGACCGCAAAGATAAGTTTGTACGAATTTGTATAGGGAAACGGTTGCATAGTATTGCGGTACTGTCTTTATCATACAAATGACTATGTAACTTTGCGTGGGCATAGGTGGAGCACATTTATTATGCCTTAATTTTCGCAAAGTTCTAGGCGGAGCGCCGCGTAGGGCGAAGCCCGGAGCGGCCAATCAAGTGATGTAATTTTGCTAATGTATAGGCGGAGCGCCGCGTAGGGCGAAGCCCGGAGCGGCCATAGAGTTAATGTATTTTTGCGAAGCCACAGGCGGAGCGTCACGTAGGGCGAAGCCCGGAGCGGCCAAAGAAGTAATGTTATATTGCGATTGCGTAGGCGGAGCGCCGCGTAGGGCGCAGCCCGGAGCGGCTAAACAAGTGATGTTATATTGCGAATGTAAAGGCGGAGCGCCGCGTAGGGCGAAGCCCGGAGCGGCCAAACAAGTAATGTTATATTGCGAATGCGTAAGCGGAGCGCCGCGTAGGGCGCAGCCCGGAGCGGCCAATCAAGTGATGTAATTTTGCGAACGTAAAGGCGGAGCGCCGCGTAGGGCGAAGCCCGGAGCGGCCAATTAAGTTATGTTATTATGCAAATCCTTAGGCGGAGCGCCGCGTAGGGCGAAGCCCGGAGCGCCGCGTAGGGCGAAGCCCGGAGCGGCCAAATAAGTGATATTATATTGCTAAGCCATAAGCGGAGCGCCGCGTAGGGCGCAGCCCGGAGCGGCCAAATAAATTATGTAATTTTGCAAGACCGCAATTCAAACCACGTATGCGAGGCCGGAGGCCTGGTTCTTTAGGACCCATTTGATGGAACATTGGGCATCAAAAAAAGAATAAGAACGCCATTGCGAACGGTCCAACCCAGCCATGTAATCTAAGCGAGGCCGCAGGCCGAGCTGCGTATCGCGAGGCCGAAGGCCGAGCTCCGCGTAGGGCGAAGCCCGGAGCGTCCCCCTCCGCCTCGCAGAGCTGGGTTTTGGCAAGCACACGCGCAGCGTGTGCGCCAAAAGCTAGTCTATTATATATAAAGCTAAATTACCACTCACTGACTCACTGACTGATCGGGGGTGTTTTTGGGGGTGAAGGGGGGCGTTTAGGACTTTTTGATGTATGGGGGGTGGGTTTAGATTTTTAATCAACGCAGCTTTTTCTTGTTTTTTTTTTTAAATTCAAGATGGCCGCCGAGTATGGCTTAGCGGGGGGAAAAAAATGTAGGGGATGGGGGGGCGGTCTCGACTGTCCAAGATGGGTGTTTGGTAGTTGGGAATGGAAAAAAAATAAAATGTCAAAAAAACAAGATGGCGGCGGTGTGATTGCGGTTTGAAAAAAAATTTTAGAGTCATTTTTGCGCAGTCGTACTGAAGGGACGCGCATAGACAGTGGAAAACTTTCTTTTGGAAATTCTTGCAAGTATAGTCGACTCGACGACCCCATCCATAGATTATAGAAATTCAAGATGGCGGCGGCGCTGGCGACCATTTTGTCCCGAGAAAAAAATTGGCAGTTTTTGAAGGCGTTTTTTGGGTGTATGGCAACACTTTAGAGAATCGCTTGTAAGAAGGCTATGGTGGGGAATTTATTCGAGTGTTACCATGCGTGACGATTTCTACCAAATTCATGGTAGTTTTCGGGCCATGGGAGAAAATGGTAGGAAAAAAAAAATTGGGATTTTTAAAAAATCGAGTATGCAGTTTTGTGGCAACCCCGACCCGCTTAGGCATTTTTGTAGTTTTTTTGGAAAATTCTGGCAACCCTGGGAATTATCGGTAAAAAACGTTTTTTCGACATTGTCATCTTCCAGGAGGCCTGTGGGTCAGAGGAAGCGTCGGAGGAAAAAACGAAAAATGAGGGTTGATGGGGTATACGATCCAGAATATGGGAAAAATATGGGCATTGCAAAATTCAAGATGGCGGACGCGCTGGCGGTAATTTAGTAAAACTCAAAATTTTCCAAAAAATTGTTTTTAATTTTTCGCATGGATGGCAACATTTTAGAGAATCGCGTTGTATGAGGTAGGGGTAGAGAATTTATTCAAGTGTTGCCGTGCGTTTGAATTTCTACCAAATTCATGGTAGTTTTCGAGCCATGGTAGAAAATGGTAGGGAAGAAATTTTGACGTTTTGCGAAAAATCGAGTATGCAGATTTATGGCAACTCCGATCCGCAATGGCCTCATGGTAGTTTTGTTGAAAAATTCTGGCAACACTGGCGACAGCGGACCAAAACATTTTTTCGACATGGTCATTTTCCAAACTCTCTCTGGGTCCGAGGACGCACGGAAGAAAAAAACGAAAAATGTGGGTTGGTGGGGTATACGACTCAGAATATGGGAAAAATATGGGCATTCGGAAATTCAAGATGGCGGACGCGCTAGCGGCCATTTTGTGAAAATTTCACTTTTTCGAAATTTTATTTTCAATTTTTCGGGCAGATGGCGACACTTTAGCGTTTTCCAATATACTAGGCGGATATGTGTCTCGTCAAAATGTGTTGCCAGGTGAAAAAAAATTTTGGTAGTTTTTGGTAGTTTTCGAGATATGGCCCAAAAAGGTCGAAAGTAGAAATAACGACTTTTTGGTAAATTCATTGCCAGGTACCTAGAGGGCGGGTCCATTAAAATGACATTTGACTATTTTAATCTCATTCGCATGGCAACACTCGGAGCGGCGGGAAGGTGAATCCCGAAGGCATGGTCTACTTCCAGAGGCTCTGGAGGACTCATTATACGTTGGAGGGAAAAAGTAAAAATGCAGTTCGATGTGGTATATAACGTAGAATGCCTAAAAAATACTGGCTTCAAAAAAATAAAAATGGCGGACCAAGTGGCAGCCATTTTGTAAAAATGTGAATTTTTCAGAATTTTCAAAGTGGTTTTTGAGGCAGTTGCAGTTAGCAAAACAAAATTTTGATAATGACCTTTGTTGTAGAGCCCTATAAGACCTATAGACTGGTTAAGAAATTTTCCCAAATTTCGGGGTAGTTTTCGAGATTTACCCTGAAATGTAAAAACTAGAAATTACATATTTTGGCAGAAAATAAGTATGAGGATCTATCAAAAGTGGTCATTTATTTTCATTTTAATCCAATTTTGGAAAATAAATCAACAGTCAAAAGAAAAAAATGAAAAACTCCATGTCATGGTCTCCCATACATTTTGTACTGGAGCCGACCGCAAAGATAAGTTTCTACGATTTTGTATGGGAAAGTGGTTGCATACGAATGTGATATTTTTTTTTCATATTAATATTAAGTAATTAAGTAACGTGGAAGTGGTTGTAGCTTAATGGTAAGAACACGCGTCTCTTAACCGAGGAATGCGGGTTCCAACATCTAATGGACGTATATAAGCATGAACCAAAAATTGTCTGATTCCCCTGTCTCAAGAGTTACGAAGTTAAAATCTGTAGTCGTTATAATGTAAGTAGATAACTAACCAGACACGCTAAATTCTAGAGCATAGTCTAAACGTCCCCGACCAAGCACGGGACATAACGCCAGGAAGAAGCTAACATACCTATTAAGTAAAAATTAAAATTTTCAATCATAATTCAGGTAATAAATATGGTCTTCTTGTATAATTCAATCGTGATTTCTTTTGTTCGTTATTATAAGCCCTACGTAGGGTACCTACTACTATAAGTACTACCTCTATTTTTTCTCCCTTTCAAAATTATGTAAGATAAATAAAAAAATAATAAATAGGTACTTACAAGGGTATCATCTAAACTTCATTGTTACTAGACATTGTTAAAACTATCTTGTTTTATGTTTGTGCCATAATAAATCTAAAACTATCTATTTAATTTGATTTATTACTCGATTTTCTTGTGATTGTGTGAAACATAGTAGGTAAATTGGTGTTGTAAGCAGGAGTGCGAGGACAGGTCACCTACCTATGCAAAATAACGATGTACCATATTGTGGATCGGATAAGGTTGAATCATTACCATGCGATACTTTAAGAATCGAGAAGATCGACTTTATTAAGTCTTAAAAGTGATTTCGTTACAAACTCAATAAATAGCCTTTTTAATAAGTACTTAGTTATTAATCGAAACCGAACGCCATATTATGGCAACGGTCCTTAGGTATACACCTCATTCACTTTAAAAACATTGATAATCCTTTTTATATATGCTCTACGGTTTTATAACTCCTAACTAACATCACTTTCTGTTAACATACGGCCAATCTGGTTGTGGTAGGTGAGCCGGGGACTTCCCCCCCGCTGGGGTCTTCGGTTTGGCGTACCGGGGGGGCTTAGTAGGCCCTGGTGCAGGACAGGGCCGAAGCTAAGAGAGACCCCGAGGTGAGCTGCGACTGCTCGGCATTTCCCACCGAGCAGTTGCGGCACCGGCCGCAGCCCCCTGCGGCCGGACTAAAATTGCCGAGGAAGAGGAGGAGCTGAGTGTGTCGTTGCTCGCCTCCCTATCCTCGGCAACCCGACAGGGGCGCACTGCGCTGCGTTGTGGTGGGTCGCGGAGGGATCTCCTCTCCCTCCGTGACGACAGGGCTCTGCCCTCAATTTAGGTCGCCGGGCGGAAGGCGGCCCCCTCTGACGAGACGCTCTCCGCGTGCCCTCTGGCTTAGCAGAGGGCACAGCGCGAGAGTGGGCCCACGACGCCGGTCACGGGGACGATCGGCGTCTGAATCCTGGGCGGAGTAGTTGAGACATGCTGGGTGGCCTGGCATGTCTCGACGCGCGCGTGTGCTCGGTGCTGTGCATCCGACGACTGATGGCGTTGGCTGCACAGCATCGACCACCGCCGCGCGAGGTGAGCCGCGCAGCGCGGCATGCGCACTACCGGAGGAGCTGTCGTATAGTCCCGACAGTGGGGATACCGGCTCCTCCGGAACTGCGCCGCGGGAGGCCACGTTGGGGTTTTAGTCGGTTCGAGTCCGACACACCGCCCTCTGCTTCCCTGAGCAGAGGGTGACGGCTCGTGGGAGTTTCCCCAACTAAAAAAAAAAAAAAAAAACATACCGCTCCTTAACTTGACTGCGACGGTGTCTTTGAACGTAGTCTGTAAGTAAGCAATACACTGCAGATTTTACTCAACGCACGCATCTCGACCGCGTTTATTCTACTTGCATGCTCTTTCTACCATAATCAACTCTCGCTTTCATACGTTAGCGTGGAAATCAGGATTGCATTGTGTATAGCGAGCTGGTTCTTCTAGCTTAAGACTTCACTACCTAGAAGTTTTCCTAACGATCCATTCACCCTATTCCCTTAATTTACTTTTCTTTCTGTATCAGCAGAATACCTTATCTTCTCTTTCAAACTACAATCAACTAAATAATTATTTAAACTATACTTTCAATAAAACAATTATTTGTCAAACTACTACATGATTACAGGGTCCAAAAAGATAAAAGCCTGGTAGAGTTGCGTATATACAATATTATAGCCTCATTTTTATTTAGGACTGTCCTATGTTGGTCTAGAAAAATGTTAGTAGATACCAACTGTGTTTCATGTCCAACATGTCGGAAACGCCGACTATTAATGTATGGAGTGATAGATTTGTGGTTACGTGGATGACAACAAATTGACCACTTGTCACTGGTTTTTTACAATTTTCCATTTAACTAAGCTTAACTTCATTCTTGGCTGAATGAGGCTTAAGGCTTTTAAGCTTATCGCTCTTTGAACTTTGCCCTTCGAGATTATGGTGTTTATGTGTTTTTTCGATTGTTTGATATGGCAGTATGATGTGACTGGAGTAATAAATTGAGCAGCTTTCGAAGCCTCAAAATGAATTTCCCCTTTAATTAATGTTAGATTACATAAATGATATAGGTATATATCTACTCAATGAGTATTTTCTTGTTAACTCTAAAAATAAATTTGTGACAACTTGATAGATGTTGCGATGTTAATTTCATTAGACTACCTATATTTATATGTCTAAGAGATATTAATTGCTACGTTAAAAAACTGAGTATTATAATAATTCATGACAGCCCATTTTTACCCACATATTTATACTAGAAGAAGTGACTTCCTGTGGTATATATGCAAGGATTTATTGTACTATTTATCAATAAATGTGGATAATTGTGACTAATAACTTTAATATTTAAGATCTTTAACCTATCCTATCTTTATATAATTAATAATGAAACAAAAAACATTAATTAAATAATATGTTTATTAGAATATTTTATATACATATATTTTAATTGTTTAAATTAATTTACTTTTTCTGTCTCTGTAATTTAAATATTATGTCCATCTAAGTACAGTAAACCAATCCGACATCCTCTGGTACTCCATTGTGTGTTTGATTATAGGCTGAAACAATATAACAATTCAATCAGTTGAAGACATATTTCAACATGTTAACTTTGTGTACATGTTATAAATGAAACATAACATTTATAACCCATATTTACACACAAAATGAGTAGTAATGGCTATAGTTAAGACATCAATACAAAAAAGATTCTCATGCCAGCTAAAATAATCAGTTCAAAACTATATAAATATTGTCAAGGAATCAAATATCATACACCCAGTATTATTAATTTAAAGTTTTGTTCATTTATTATACTTGGCTAATGAGCTTAGTGCATCATAGACTTGTCCACCCTTTGGGTTATTGCTGATGTCATGGTATGATGATGATTATCCACAACACACCAGCATTAAATCTTTCTTAGGTTTATTCTTATACTGGCAATGTCTCAATTCAAAATACATCCTCTACCCATTAATCCTCCCCATAATATCTCTGACCTATTAATCTCTTTTACTATTATTAGAAGTAGCCTTTTTTTTAATAATTAAGTTTTCTCTATTATTGTTTAATTGTTCTCTATTATTAACGCCTTCAATACACGACATTAATATTTTGATATTGGTTTGATATAAAAGTACTAATATCTAAACAGTTTACCGGTCAGAGGGTAGGGTTTACCTCACGTGACTAATTGTTTATTACGTTACTATGAAATGTAAATACATTAGATGAAATCGATAATAATTAAATAAATAGATAAGTACTTACCTGTGGGATATCACTTGCTTTATGAAAATGCTTAAACAACGCTAAACCGGTTAGTGACCTATGGGGTTGCTGTCCTCAGTCCTTTGATTCTGCCTCTTCAATGTTTTGCAGGCCACACCATTTCAATAGATAAGAAGAAAAGAAGCAAACTTTTTAACGAAATAGGTAACGCGGGAAGCTGTTGTTGTTGATGGCAATTTGTAAGTTTGAAAGTTGTCACACTGACATGTCAGTATTAAATGTCACTTTTTTATTCGTTCCGAAACCAATATTTTTCGATATTTAGTAAAACTTATACTTTTATTTTGTTTTTGAGAAATCATTTATAAGTTCATTATTAAAAACGCATCTTCCACAAAGACTTATAATTCTTACAAATTACATTATGTTTGATTATTCTGACCCATGTTAAATTTGTCCTTCAATATCTTAGGTTTAGTCAAGATCACATCTATTACACAGTAAAAAAAAAATGCAGTCAGTGTTGCAAGTAAAAAAAAGTTTAACCCCAATTTGAGGGTAATCATATATTTCCTTTATTATTTTCATTACGAAGATAAATCAATTGATATTCAAAATTATTTAAAATTACGTTTCGTTTTTCCTTGTTAACAAATAGAGACTTTTTGTAGAACGTATTGTGAACGGTGCCTGATAACTACAATACGTTTTTATTTTTATTTATTTAATAGTGCTTTTGAATTTTGAAATAAAACAAACAAAACATTAATCTTAATTAAAAATGGCTGCATTGGTAATTGGTAATAATAATACATTTTAATTATACCTTGTCTTTCATTTTTATAAAATATTAATTAAAAATACATATTAGACTTACATACAGTATTTTTAAGTCTCTAACTTATAAAGTGATGATAGAAATGTGTTCTAAAAATTATTTGTATATATGTATAGCTTTCATAAATGCTGCAGAAATAATATTTCATCAAAAACTAAAATCAATATATTTTACGGGTAACCACTAATGTTGACACTGACAATACTAAAAACAATCGCAAAGTTTTCTCCCGCCGTTATTAGCGTCACTTTGCCTTTGGCGTCACTATTTTTCGTCTGTTCTCAGGTGAGTAGCAAAAACTTTTTTATGTAAATACTTGTCGTTATTAGATAAAATGAAAATATATTATAATTCGATTTCTACCTATGATGGGGATTGTTTAGCATGCGTGAGATTTAACTGTAAGTAGAAATATTTTCAAGTGTTTTTGGATTGTTCTATCACTCCGTTTTTGCAACAAAATGGAGGCGTGGCGTACCACTGCAAACTTCAAATAAAAGTTGGTATTTAATTATAACTTTTACTACAGAATACAATAATGTAAGAAAGGTTTATTATGTGACTAATTCGATTTGAGAAGTACATACGTGTGTTGGTATATTTACTTGATGCGATACAATTCATGTCGTTATTTTTAGTTGTTTTAGACTTTAAATTTAATATTAATTAAATTAAATAGGCTTGCTAAAAACACATTTTCCATTAAACGAAGTTAACGTTATGAATGATTTGGTAGGTATGACAAGATTAGGTATGTAAGTAATATGCTCTAAGGCGGGTGTTTAAAGAGATTAGTTAGTTGGACGGGTGTTTTAGTCTCGTGTCGTAATATTAATGAGGTAAGTAATAGGTAAGTACTATAATTAGGTACTCTGTTCTTACTTTTCCTCATTGATGTCTTGCGCGTCTATATGCAAATAAACATTTAAGTAAGTAGGTATGTCCTTCCCCAAAATCCCCAATGTGCATTGGAATCATAAACTATGTCCTTATATAGATAATATTCCTACATACATATTATATTCCTAGGGAAATACCATACTTAATTTAGGCAACAATGTTAAATATATATATAATTCATAATTTTAGATTTCTACTGACATCATGCCTGGGCATTCTGCTATCATCCCTGCATCTTCGTGCATCGCTACGGGTAAGTTGCACACTCTCATTTTATGTTCTATTTTCGTATTTCTATTTAATATATAGGTATTTTGAGAGTTGATCTATTGTACTGTGTGGTGTTAACCACTTAATAAACATTTGGTTCTATCTATTTTTTATAGGTATTTTATAGTTCTATGAATCAATATGATTTTTTAATATAGATTATTTATTCCTTATATTATAATAACAACTAAATGATATTTTAAAGCCTTTTAATTTATTCAAATTATAGTTAGAGTTCAATATATAGCAGTGTAACTTAGGGATATTAATACCTATATCATTTTTATAATGAATAATAAGTGGTGTAGGTAGGTTTAATTTCAATGTTCCTTTTGATTAACTAGGTACATTAAATAAATTAAATCCAATGAGTTGCAGCTAGGAAATTGTTATATTCCTAAATTTACATTTTAAATAATTATGGTACAATAAATATAGGTAGATTAGGTTAGTATTATATGAATTTACTTGTATTTTTTTGATTGCAAATATTTGTTAATATACCTACATATTTAAAAGGTTTCTCTTTACATTATATTTATTCAAGTGATAGTATCTTGGTAGATTCAGTCAAAACCATATTTTTATTCTTTTTGCATATCATATCTATTTATTTATTTATACAATAGAAATCTTGGATCTAAAAAATATAACAAAACACTTTGGCCTTTTGACTATTATGTATTGAAGTAACATAAATTAGAATAATTGAAAGTACCTACACTAAAAGTAAAATATAAGTTCTAAATTTTCAAGTGGTAACTTTTTTAAATTTATTTGGGATATAGGTATAAATAATAGGAATGAAACATATTTTTGAAGATTGTTTTAATAATTTATGGCTATAATTTAAGCATAATATATATAAGCACAACTATTGTACAAGTTTAGTTCTTATCGTTGTGTTATTATTTATAAATAAATAAGATGAAATACATATAAATAAAATAGGTAGGCAAACTAGAATTTACAATGATGAATTCATGATATTATTTATAAAGTAAATAAACCTTTTATGTTTAATGATTTCCATTACTTTAATTGTTTCATCTCACAGTATTATATGGTGAATGATTCTTTATTTAATTTAATTTACATAATTGCTATCTTTTTCGAACTGTTACGATAGGTATCATTATTTATCTGGATCAAAACCCATCAATAGGAGTAAGAAATATGTGCATTGTTTTGTAAACATAACAACCCAATTGTAATATTATTATAATTTATATTTATATAACATGTTAGTAGGTACTACCCAATAGCGAGTGTTTTTATGAGCAAGATTGAATGAATATTACATGTTGTTATAGGGTAAGTTCGCCTTTTCGCGTCCATCGCCCAATCCGCGTCCATTTTACGGTTCTCCCTTTGAAAACTCTCGAAATTAAGTATACTAACACACTAAATATCATTACCGCCAATACTTCAATACACAAAAGTTCCGTGCGCCCAACCAATCCTCTGTAGAAAAATAGTAAGAGACTGCTGTTCAATAAGAGAGCGCGGACGTGCGGGATTATGACACAAAAATAGTGGGCAGCGGTGCGTTTGAAGGTAAGTCTTTTTTTGTTTAATGTGTATAGCCATGGCTGTTTGAAAACGTTGATAATGATAAAAGGAGTTATGTTAATTATGAATTTGCTTTTTTTTTATAGTTAGCAGTTAAAATAAGGTGGACGCGAATTATTACACTGAATTTAAAACTTGCACTTTGCGTCAATTGCGTCTTTGCGCGACAATGGACGCAAACTATACCGTCAGGGAATAAAGCAAATCGCGTCCATTTTTTTTAATTAATTCCCTACAGTTGATTTGTTTGTATTTTTGAATACAAAATGTGTTGTAGGATTTTTTTTTTATTATGACTACAAATTTAATCCCTATTATACTTTGTATGTAATGAGTAATTTCTTAAATTCTTATTTTTTCTGTTTAAGTTGAGTTCTTTAGATATAAGAACGAAGAAGGAATTAAGGACATACCTACCTACACAGAAGAAGATTTAAGAAAAGCCTTGAATGAAACTCGAGAAAAGAAGAAATCGGTAACAAATATGCAAAGAATATGTTATTCCTAAGACCACAATATTGAACAAAATCAGTGAGCGCAGACCTGATGGAGTAAAGAAACCGGGGCCAGAAACTGTATTTGGATACAGCAAAATTGATTTTTAATGAAATTAAATTAACTATAATTCTTAAATACTTAATAAACTATTAAAATCCAATCTCTCTTTACATTATCATAAAAATATCACCCCTTAATTCCTTTTCTAATATGGTGGACGTAAAGTGGTCCAGCGGTATACAATTGTTTTACAGCTTTTTGTTTATATATAACTGCACGCATGTTTTCAATGTTGCGTTTTTGTAGGCAGCACCCATCAAGGGGACCGCTTACTTTTCCGAGGTAATAACGCACAATGTGTGGCAATGTCGGCATGTGCATCCTGTTTATCAGTAATTTTAGATCGTAGTCCGTTCTCTACTTCCGATATAGACACCATTTTGCGTAGTGGTGACGCGTTGTACTTACATTCAAAACCCACCCATCATGTATATTTATTACCGGAAGAGTTGCCTTCTGAATTTCGTGTAGGAAATTTTTCGGTCAAAATTCGTGCTATGGAAGACAGCTGGATTATTAACGGTTTATTTCCAAACAACTTGCAGACTTTTGACATTAAGTCGTTAGAATTAGAGAATCTATTGCGGACGGTTGTTTTTGATGCGTCTCACAATGATAATTCGGATAGCTATCTTTTTACGGGGCATAACAACACGATTTCATTTTGGAAATTTAATGACAGGTTTTATCTATTTAATAGTCATGCGGTGGATAGTAGGAATACGTATTCTCATAATACCGAACTAAATAAGGCGCGCTTATTTTCTTGTGGTACTTTAAAAAATCTTGCAGAGTTGCTATTTAGGAACCATATGTATGACGGCCAAGAATATTCAATTCATAAGGTTAGGGTTTTAGGCCATTCGGAAATAGAGCAGGATCGAGTAAATATTTTATCTCACGTTTACGATGACATGAAGCTAAGTACGCTGCAACCGGTAGTTGTTCTTACGCGAATAGAATCTCCGATAGTATCCCAACCAGCTAAGAAGAGAGGCCGGCCTACGAAACGGAAACTCTTAGCCACCGCATGCCGCGACAGTAAAAAACCCTCGGCGGGTCAATTGTCTGTTGTTACTCATGATGAAAAACATAATATCACAAGTCATGATGTAAAACTGAATATGAAACCAGTCGTGGTATTGAAAAAAATAATTACTCATGATACAAAACATAATATCACAAATCATGATGTAAAACTCAGCATGAATCCAGTCGTGGTTTTGGACAAAATTGATGTAAAATCATTAGAACTCGATACCCCTCTGCGTCTTGAAAATGTAGACGAAAATGCCGAGGTAAATAATATTGTATCTATTGCTCGTCACCGAGACGCTGTGAAACGTTACTCGTTACGCAATCCTTCCGTACATCGCAAAGCCGCCAAGCGATACACGCAGAAAAATCCTGTAGTGAATAGGCAAGCTGTTCTTAGGTATTCGCAGAAGAATCCTGATATACATAGAAAAGCTGTGGAGCGGTATTCTCACGAACATCCGAATGTGAATAGACAAGCGGTCCAACGTTATTCTCAAACTCACATTGACGTTACTACGGAATCTACAAAACGTTACAATGTTGTACGGAACATTGAACCTGAGTTGCGTAGATCGGAAAATTTGATAGGACAAAAACAAGCCGAAGAATTAGGGTCCGTTCCATTATATTCTCTTAAAAGTAGTTCATTCAATAGCTATGTATGTCCTTATTGTCACGCCCGTCTCTTTATTGAGGAGAAAACGCGAGTAAAATGGTGCTGTGGGACCGGAGCGTACAACGTACAAAATTTTGAACCTTTAACGGAGGAATTTTACACACAGCGCGCGTTTATTGACCGCGCTCGCGCATATAATAATTTATTCGCCTTCAGCGCCTTGGGTGTATCGCACGGCTTTCAACACCCAGACACAGGTATTTCGTTTTTGAAAATACAGGGCCGTATTTACCACCGCGTTTTTGATTTGGCGTACTCTGAATCTACAAATCCTATTGGGTTGTACATTCACGATAGTCAGGAACGGGAGCGCCTCGCCGCTGGGCAAAATTTAGATATAAACATCGTGCAATGTATAACACATTTCATGCACGAGGTAAATCCCTATATCGAGTGTTTTAAACGCTTGTATCGGGAAGCTTCCGAAGAAGCCCATCTTATTTTTGAATCCACTACACGACGCACCCATGGTAATATTTTAGGTGACATGCCATTAGGAGCAGAAATAGCTGCTATTATGAGTACGGAACGAGAACGTTTCATACCCAAAGCTATTGTGATTTGGAAAATTGGAGCTAGGAAACCTCACACTGTGGACCTTTTACATCCACTCTATGAAAGTTTTCAATTTCCTCTATTATATCCTCATGGTAATCCGGGCTGGTTACCCAATAAAGTAGATAATAAAGGCTCCAAATTAACTCAAAACAAATATGTGCGTTGCTTATTACTGTCAGAATCTAGATTCTCAGAACTTGGCAGACTATCGGAGGAATGGATAGTAGATATGTTTTGTAGAATTTCTGAAGAGCGCCTCCGATACATATCTAACATGCAACGTTCATCAAATACTGCTCAGCTTAGATCAGCTCCATTGCAAGAATTAGAATGTAATGTAGAACAGATTAATGCCGACGAGACTATTCAAGGGGAGGGCGGCGTGGTGCCGGGGCGTGTTTATTTGCCCAATTCGTTTACTGGAGGCCCACGATACATGAAAACCAAATATATGGACGCAATTGCGTTAGTCAATAGATTAGGCACTCCATCATATTTTTTGACAATGACATGTAATCCAAAATGGCCCGAGATCCAACAATCTACTCCACAAGGTCAAAGGCCTAATCCTTTAATTTGTGCTCGAGTATTTAATCTAAAGTTAAGTCAACTTTTAAAAGATCTAAGAACTGGCGCATGGTTCGGTAAATGTGTATATATAATGCATGTCATAGAATTTCAAAAACGAGGGCTGCCGCATGCGCACATTTGTTTTAGGGTAGAAGGCGGTGGCCCAGTCCAAAATACGGATATTGACAAATTTGTTAGAGCAGACCTTCCCGATCCTTCTGAAGCGGAAGGTAGACTACGCAAGGCCGTGATTGATCATATGATACACGGCCCATGTGGACCTCCTAATAGGACAGATTTACCTTGTTGGAATCAACAAAAAGGTAAATGTATAAAATTTTTCCCCAAACGTGAAACATCTACCACTTTTTGCGATGATAGGGGTTTTGTTAATTTGCGACGCAGTAGCACAAACGTAGGAACAATAAAGTACCGTGGTAGAGACGTCACCATTAGTGACTTGTGGGTGGTCCCGTACAATGCCGCTTTACTTTTAAAATACGATTGTCACATTAATCTTTTAGTTTATTCAGCCCGTGCTATAGTTAAATATTTATTTAAATATATGACCAAAGGTCCGGATGAATCACGCGTAGCGGTGATCCCGGACAGTGACAAAAATAATGAAATAGAGCAATATGTCACCAAACGTTACCTTGGTTCTTGCGAAGCCACGTGGAGGATTTTAGAGTTTGACATCACCGCTCGTGAACCGAACGTCAAGCAACTTGCTGTACATTTAGACGGCCATCAATCCATCTTTTTTAAACCGGGCACCGAAACTGAAGCAGTCACCCGCCGAGACTGCTCGGATTTATTAACATATTTTAATCGTCCTCCCGGTGAGGAATTTGATAATATAACCTATTTAGACTTTTATGAACAATTTATTGTTCACACTAGACGTCCCTTGACCAAAAACGTACAAATCTACCGATTAAACAACGGTAGATATATAACAAGACGTCAGAGGGGCGAGTTAGTCTCCCGTTTGTTCTGGGTCGCGCCTAATAGAGGTGAACAGTTTTATTTGCGTCTATTATTAGCTTCTCAACCATGTCGCGGTTACAGCGATTTGTATAAACTTGGCGGTCCACTTTGCAGTAGTTTCCAAGAAGCTGCCAAAGCTCTAGGGATCGCGAACGATGAGTCCGAGTACGAAATGGCTATGCAAGAAGCATCTACTTTCTTGACAGGACCGCGGTTGCGTAGCTTTTTCGTTCTTCTAGCAGTTAACGGGGTTAGGGTCGTTTCACTTTGGGAGACATACAAACGTATAATTAGTCAAGACATCTTGCAACGATTTCCGGAAAACGAAGATAGAGCGTATAATCTTAGCTTACTTTGTATCGACAGGTTAATGCGTAAACATGGGACGTCGCTTGTCGAACAAGGATTACCGGCGGTCATAGACGATACCACGGAGGTAGGTCGCGAGCGCATCGAATACGACAATAAGCTCTTAACAGCTTTCGTCGCGGATTGGCTTCCGAAGTTGTCGGACGATCAACGTCACGTATTCGAATATGTAGATAAACTCTTACGCGACGGGAGTTTTCGCGATACTCACGACACCGCAATTTTCTTAGACGGTCCTGCCGGAACAGGTAAAACGTTATTGTTGAACGTAATAACAGCACACACACGCGGTAACTTGGATAGCATAGCTTTGTGTACAGCGAGTTCAGGTATTGCAGCTCAGAACTACGAAGGCGGCATAACGGCGCACAGTATGTTTAGATTCCCTCTGAATCCCGTCGACGATCTTGGTTACTGGAACATCACGAACGGCTCTCAAAGAGCTGAATTGATTACTCAGGCTACTGTTATTATTTATGACGAGGCCCCTATGGCGCATAAATATCTAATAAACTTGCTCGACAGGTCACTTAAGGATCTCATGAAATCAGATAGGTTATTCGGGGGTAAAATTATTATTTTTGCTGGGGACTTTCGTCAAATCCCACCGGTTGTAGTCAACGCAAAGACCAATTCGGACATCATTAATTGCTCAGTCAAATCTTCACCTATTTGGCCTAAAATTAAGTCTTTTACACTTTCTACGTCACAGCGATGTAAAAGTGATGCAGATTTTTCTAATTTTTTATTAAAATTGGGTTCAGATCAATTACCAGTACAATCAGTTAAAGTAGATCGATCAGTTTTGAATTTAATAGATTTATCTTCAGTTAGTTTTGTTACTGAAGTTAATGACTTAATAGATTTTGTTTTCCCTAGCGTAGTAATAGATGAACCCGACATATGCGCTCATCGAGCCATATTGTCTACTCATAATAGCAATGTCAAAGAAATAAATTCTTTAATTTTGAATAAATTGCCTCAGGATCCACTGCATTTTTATTCAATTGACGAAGTTGTTAGTGATAAAGCGGACGAAATATTCTTAGGTGCGGATACCCTGCACAGACTGCAACCAAAGGGTGTTCCAGATCACGATTTAGTACTTAAGATAGGATGCGTGTGCATGATAGTCCGGAACCTCAGCTTCTCTGATAGGTTAGTAAATGGTAGTAAAGTAATTGTAGTAAGTACCACACCGCGACTTATTACCGTTCGAAAGCCAGGCGAATCGGGTAACTACGTAATACCTCGCATTTTATTTAAAGCCCCAATAGAGCCAAACAGTCCTATCGAAATGACGCGTCGCCAATTCCCGTTGCAAGTATGTTACGCGATGACTATACACAAAAGCCAGGGTCAGACGATCAGTCGAGTAGGTGTAGATTTGAGATCGGACGTATTCAGTCACGGACAACTGTATGTCGCTCTAGGTCGCGTTCAAGATAGAGAGAGTTTAAAAGTTTTAGTGTCCCGGGACAAGATTATAGATGGTAAACTGATGCTCAATAATATTGTCTTCCCACAATTACTGTAGATTTAGACGGACTTTGTGCAGCCTCTTGCTATATAAAATTGTTCACCTCTAATCAGAATCGGGCAACTTGTATTTAGTATTTATTAAATCATAAAATCATGCCGACACAACTGTACATTGTGCGTTATCTTTATTATTTTTTGTTGTTATTTAGTTTTAGTCTTTATTTAGTTACACTACACATGCGCTATACACAGAATGCATTGAACGAGAAAAGTTTCATTTGTGGTAATAATGACGTATTATTGAATATCTTTCATTTTGTTAACTTAGCTTGTGTGTGTATGCATGATAGTATATTGAAGCTATTCCTTTGGTTGCGTTATTATCACATATTCCCGATTGGTGGTATCGGTGGATGTCGTCACTCGGAGAGTAATTCCATTATAGTTGGCCGTGGTTCGTGTGGCGGGAGTCTTTTCGGTCGTCCGGCTAGGGGGCGGACGGCGAGACTGCCGAGCGAACAGACCGTGGAATAGGTAGACGTTTCGCGTTGGTCGAGGAGCCGGCGCGCGACCGAGGTGCACCCGGCGTTCGGCGGGGCGCAAAGGCGGGTAACTTAGGGAAAGTATTGTCATCTAAGTGAGGAGTATAATATCGACATGGTGATGCATTGTCGATGTGACGCATGTGCGGCGTATCCGATGAGGCGAGTCGTCTGCATTCAGTTTCCGAACTGAATGCAGCCGACTTGCATTAACATGGTTCGCGTGATGTACCAATACATACAAACCATACATACTCACCGGAAGAAATAATTTTATTGTTTTTTTTTTTTTTGTTTTTTTTTTTTTGTTTTTTTTTTTTTTTTTTTTTGTTTTTTTTTTTTTGGTTTTTTTTTTGTTTATTTTTTGTTTTTTTTTTTTATAACCTTTTTGTTTTTTATACACTTTTTTCTAAGCCTTTTTTGTTTTATAAAAAAAATAGAAAGTGTTAATTTGGAATATTCCATAGTAAATTACTTATTTTTAATTACGTATCAGTCTAAAAATAGCATTAGCATAAAATTTAAAATAAAATATCCAGCATATACTTGTAGACCAATGTGTGACAAAAAAGCCATCTATTCTGATATTGCCGTACACCTTTTCCTATGTTATGTCTTATAGAGCAACGTGCGACAAAACATTGTACTCGTCCCTGGTGTTATCAACTCCGTTTACCATATGATAATTATGTTCTATAGTTAAATAGTTAAAAGTCCATAAAAAATTATGCAATACACGGTAATTATATACGGTATTTTCTCAACTTTTTATATTTCCTTAATCCGTTTTCTATTAAGAAGATAAATTAGCAATATTACTAATCTATTTCCAATGTCAACATTGTTCACATTTTAATGTTTTCCTTTATCACCTTTTTACACGGTATTCTCAAAGTTTTATACTACCTTAATCCGTTTTCTATTAAAAAGATAAATTAGTAATATTACTAATCTATCCCGAATGTCAACGTTGTTCGCATTTTAATGTTATACTTTACCACCTTTGACCACTTTTTAAAGTTATTTTGAAAATTGTTAAACTTATTTATAAGAATTTGTGAAACAATACTTTTATAAGAAAAAAAATATTAGTACCTACTTTTATGGAATGCATCGAATTGTGATACGAAATTTAAAAATATCCAGCATATAAATTTATACAATTTTCGTTCTGATATTATTTTACTTGAAGATCAATGTGTGACAAAAAACCATCTACCCTGATATTGCCGTACAGTCTTCCCGTTGTTCTATCTCTCGTAGAGCAACGTGCGACAGATCATTGTACTCGTCTCTGGTGTTGCCGTACAGTCTTCCCGTTGTTCTATCCCTCGTAGAGCAACGTGCGACAGATCATTGTACTCGTCTCTGGTGTTGCCGTACAGTCTTCCCGTTGTTCTATCTCTCGTAGAGCAACGTGCGACAGAACATTGTACTCGTCCTTGGTGTTGCCGTACAGTCTTCCCGTTGTTCTATCCCTCGTAGAGCAACGTGCGACAGAACATTGTACTCGTCCTTGGTGTTGCCGTACAGTCTTCCCGTTGTTCTATCCCTCGTAGAGCAACGTGTGACAGAACATTGTACTCGTCCTTGGTGTTGCCGTACAGTCTTCCCGTTGTTCTATCCCTCGTAGAGCAACGTGCGACAGAACATTGTACTCGTCCCTGGTGTTGCCATACAGTCTTCCCGTTGTTCTATCTCATAGAGCAACGTGCGACAGAACATTGTACTCATCCCTGGTGTTATCATCTCCGTTTATCATTTATTCTATAGTTAAAAGTCCATAAAGATTTATACAATTCAATTATACACGGTATTCTCTCAACATTTTATATTTCGTGGATTTCGATAATATGTTTTATATTAGGAAGATAAATTAGTAATATTACTAATCTATCCCCAATGTCAACACTGTTCGCATTTTAATGTTTTCATTTACCACCTTTGACCACTGTTTGAAAAGTCATTTTGAAAACTATTTAACTTATGAAAAGAATTGGTTGGTTCCAAAATATAATCTTGGTCTCACTTGACCTAGGCATGTGAGTCTTAGATTATCACTGAAATATTTATAAACATCGTTTATATTTTGAGTATTCAATACACTGATAAAAGAAAAAAATATTTGTACTTTTTGGAATACATGGAATATGATAAATGATCTTTCTTCACATATATGTAAAACTTTTCGAATTGCAAACTTTATTGTAGACAAATAGAATAATCTCAGTGATTTTTATAGATTGTTGTATTTTACACAGTATGTGCGTTCTTATTTGAAATAATCTGTATTACTGCCACCCAATATAAAAAAAAAAACAATCTTTACTCAGCGCACACCACGAGTAAACCAACTATTATATGAAAATAAGCATCATTTGATGATAAAAATCTCGCGCAACTAAATACACGTTGATAATAATAATAATTTAACATTTCGCTATATTTATCTTAATATTTTGAATCTCCTCTATATTCATGTCTTCGTTTGTTATGTGAGCAATTGAATGAAATACTTTTACTCTGTTTATAATAAGTAGTATTCATTAACACGTACTAAACAGATTATAAGTATTACATTAGCAAATTAGGTGATTTGTTTTTGACCACAATTATTTCACGAGTTGTATATATGTTGTCTCCAATGCTTAGCCTAAATATTTAAAGGAAAAGCAGTATGTAGTTTTTTCGAATAAATTTTGGTAGTATTTAGCAGCACTCTCATCTAATGTCGTTCTCGTTTTCCTGAAATCCTCTCGTCACATCTACACCTCTTGACCAAATAGGTTTAGATGTGACAAATATTTAATGAAATAATAAAGAACTCGTTTTATAGAACCAGTATTCAAAAATGGCCCTAATTGGCTTAATTCACAAAAAAAAAATGCATTTGTTTTCTTCGTTGTGTATTCGTTGTATATGTAAAAAAATCTAATAATTTCTACATTCAGACACAATAATGCATTATGAAAAATTACCCAACGTCATAAAACTAATACTAATTTAAAATAAAACCAAATTTGATGTTTTATAGGGCTGTCTTTTAGTATTTGTTTGGTGAAAAAATTTTACTTCCATTGTTGAATATAATAAATATACTTTCAGTTTAATATGTTCTTATGTATGTTGATAATTCAATTTGTTTTACAATCTTCTAACAAAATTGTCTAATATCATATCCTCAACACGATATTGGCATCATTCGATAATCCAATATTTAAGGTTTTTCTAACGAACCTGACCCGATCAAGAGTTTATAGACATGTTTTCTGCGTTGCTTTTCGTAGGTTATAGGTATCTTAAATAATTACACCAATAAATCATAAATTCAAACAACAACGATAAATAAAATCGAATAGTCCCAATATTTTGTTCAAGTTTATTTAATATGGCAAATAGTTTCGCTTAACGTAAAAGGCTCTTGAATCAGTGCATAATCAAGTATCATGACTTCATCAAAATTGCTGTCACATGGTTTGTATGTCCATGGTATTATAGTTTAATTTATCATTTTCTTGGGAAACAAGCGTTATCATCCAATACAAACAGACATACTATTATAGCAGTAAGTATTAATGATTGTAAAACAAACTATATACGTTCCTTAATATAATTGACATCAATAGCTAATCCAATGTTTAAATTGTTTGATTCTTGTATGGTTTTGATAATACTTAGTAAGCACATAATGTTTTCCTTCGTCGTTATTCATATCTAAATTACCTAAGTATTTTCAAATCCTAAATACCAATAACTTTTATAAACAAAATATAAATACATATAAATAATAACGTAAAATAATCTAATACGAGTAGTCTCAGTTTAGTTTCAAACTATTCAGTAGTAGCGGCTCCGCCCTCAAAAAAATCGCACAAAGACGATTGCGGGTTTCTGTAATAAAAAATAGTCAATAATTCATCTCTGCCTAAAATCCAGATTCGTGTAGCCGTTCTAACATGATCAGTCAATAAGTATCTATCCAACTAATTTTCGTATTAATATTAGTAGTCACATACTAACATTTCGCAACTTTTAATGTATGTAATCTTAAATCATGCCTTCGTTTAATCACTTGAGAATTTTTTGTTGTACTGAAGTTTGATTTTTTCTTACAAAGACACTTTTAGCCAGTTGTATTCTTTATAAACGTCCCACGTTATTTGTGTTTATCTGTCATTTTAAAATTTTAATTTGATAATTTTCTTAGAATATAAAGGCACTTTCAGCCAGCCAAACAGATCGATGACACCAAGTGTTAGGTGATAGTATAACAAACAACACGTACACGTACGTAAATGTCGCCACTCATTAATCCAGTATTTTAATTCGTTTGTTCTTGTGATCTGGTTGATTGTAGACGGTGTTTTTTTTCAGTCGTTTGTCAGATCTAAATACTAAATAAATATAATATATATGTAGTCCTTGAAATAATAATATAATAGTTCGTCCCTTCTGTTCAAAATACATAATTACCTATGTATGAGGGATTAGTTTCGCCCCAGAAACTTGTGTAAATTTGAAATTTAATATGTAACTCTTGTATAATTCTTGAAAATAACAAACCAAAAAAAAACAAATTTTCTCGTGAATTACAGGCGGTTTCAGTCAAACGTATCTCTGTGGCACCGAGTATTTATGATTGTAAGACAACACCAATCTGCTACGCCTCGTAACTGGCACTACTAATCATCCAGTGGTTTAGTTCTCTGTAACCAAACCTGGTTCAATCCACACAGTATACAGATATGTTTTCTCCGTTGCTTTTCTTTGGTCCTCAGTCACGTCCAAATCGCCAAGTAATTTAGGAACGTATACTTGTATAATTCCTAAAATTAACCGACGATTGCAGTAACTATATCATGTCCTGATCTCGATTGACAAATATATTTTTTTTAAATAGTGAAATTTTAAATTGTAATTTTTTCACGAAACACGGTCGGTTTCTTTTTAAAACTGTCTCTGTGGCACCGAGTGTTTATGATTGTAAGACAACACCATATCTGCTACGCCTCGTAACTGGCACTACTAATCATCCAGTGGTTTAGTTCTCTGTAACCAAACCTGGTTCAATCCATACAGTAGACAGATATGTTTTCTCCGTTGCTTTTCTTTGGTCCTCAGTCACGTCCAAATCACTGTGTATTTTCGTGAATCAACTTATACAGAATTATTCATAAAAAACATCTTTCATAGCATGATAAGTATGAAACGTGTTTTTGTAAAAATTACCTATTTCCCCCCTTCCCTTCTTCTTTTGTACATAATTTTTCATCTTCGTAAGTAAAGGGCACCATAGGCATTACCATGGTTTTTTTTTGTTTTTTTTTTGTTTTTTTATTGCACTTTGGGTGTGGTCTTGCCAGGAATTGTATTCCTAGCTCTTTATTTACACTCCTTTACAATTTTGTGCGGGAAGTAGGTGATGTGAATTTCCAAGGCACGTTTTATCCATGCATTTTTATTTTCATCATTTCCTATTTGTATTATCATTAATTAGTAAAAAATATTACACAAGAGTTATTTGGATTTATATAAAGTTCAAACAACAAAAAGTATATGACTTGGGGAAACTAATGCATCTTTTGAGTAATGTTGTATGATTTTTCGTATTCGTGATTTATTTACTTAATTAAGGAAGGCATGATTTATTATTTAAGTTGTACAAATGCTTTGACATTTATTAAAAAAAAAAAACAATACCAAAATATCTTGTCAACTAATAAAAAGTGTATTTTTTCAATCGTATTTTACCAGACTTACTTGGTTTAAACGTGGTGTGC
Source organism: Glyphodes perspectalis (assembly GCA_951394215.1). Lineage (NCBI taxonomy): Eukaryota > Metazoa > Arthropoda > Insecta > Lepidoptera > Crambidae > Glyphodes > Glyphodes perspectalis. The sequence continues at coordinate 10,797,166 of OX596211.1, read as the reverse complement.
GATATAACAATATTATATACTAAAACAATGAAGACCTGAACTCATTTACTACTACTGTAACTACTACTACTACTACTGAACGCATTTTTAGAATATCGTGTTATTACTTTTTATAAACTATCATATTGGTAACTTAATAAACCTGTATTAGACTGATACGTAATTGTAGGACTAAATCTAACGTGTTCTTGATACAATTTCGGCAAAAACTTCACAATATTATTTAATACGTTTTTTTATTTTCCTTTTTTTTTTCTTTTTTTTTTATCAATAAAATTATTTCTTCCGGTACCATGTATGGTTTGTATGTATTCTTGTACCATTGTTACGCGAATCATGTAGATGCAACTCGGCTGCATTCAGTTCGGACACTGATTGCAGACGACTAGCCATGGATATGCCACATATGCGTCACATTGGCAATGATTTTCACTCATGTCGGTGCTATACTCCCCACTTAGAAGGCAATACTTTTCCTAAGTTATCCGTCTTTGCGCCTCGCCGCGCGCCGACCGCACCTCCTAGCGCGCCGGCTCGTCGTCCACGCGGAACCGTCCACCTGTTCCTCGGTTCGTTCGTTCCGTAGGATCGCCTGTTCTCCCTCTGGTCAGTCGGCTGGGGGGGCCAATCCTGCCCTCGATCACGTGTCAACATATAGTGGTGTTTCCGACGTGCCTTCGTTGGACTGATAACATCATATCGGTGAAGTGATATAATGCTCCATTGTAATATTTTTCACTATATTTTTCATGTATTCACATTCATACTATTTATTCAAGATGCACTATTATTCAATAATACTTACTGCTGAACATTTTTCAACTTCAGAGCATTTGCACACGCATACATTTATGCTAATCAATCAAACGCTGGTATTAAAAGTTGCTGATTCATTGCTTTCATTTTAAATAAATCTTATATTTATCTATGTAGAATTGTAAAGATATTTAGTACTTATTGTTATTTTTATATAGTATTTGCTTGCTTGCTTTTAGTGCTTGTAGTTAGTTGGGGAGTAAAAGGGATTAACGTGTCGCAGGGAAGTTAAGATTTGATATGGCTCACAAATAATCTTGAATAACTAAACTTCAATAAAAATTTGATCCCCAATAACATGTAACTTGTTCTATAATAACCTATCCCAGCGACATAAAACATCATGTTTTATTTATTTTGCACGATCATTTTCACGTGTGTGATTAATATATTGGTAAAGCAATATAGCAATCATTATCAAACTGTAACTTTATATGTTGTAAAATAAATAAAATAAGATGTGCAGCTACAGGATTGATTCACAAATATGGACGGCCATACTAACTAATAGCAATGTGCTCACTTATTGTGTTTTTTGTTTTTCAAAACTTTGCATGAAACTCATGAAGTTCAATTACAGTTTAGCTATTAAACATATTTCCTGCTAATCCTGTACCTATCCAGTATACAAGATACCTCATTGATGTAGCACTTAAAGAGATGTACTTTAATGTAAATAAGAACCTAAATGATTTTTCTCATACTACTTTTAGGAACTCATAATTTTACCCATGCCAATAGTCTGTAAATGAACAATTACAATTTCTTATTATAAATTATTTAAAGTACCTTTCATTGATGGTACCAAAATGATGAGATATCCTGTATACATATCCCAAGTGCCAACCTCACCTGCACGTGGTGCTCCCTGCTGTGGAACTAACGAGGCTCTGGCCATTTTTTTTTTCTTAATAAAAGTTATCTTATTATTATAAGTTTTAATACAATGTTGTTTGTATATTTCAGATTTGTATGGCTATCTCTAGACGAGTAAGGAGAACAAAAATGAACCAAAAATAACAGGCCAATATCAATATTAAGAGCTGTAAAATGAAGAGCCATCACAATATAATGTAAGTAAATATTATTCCTTACATAATTTAAGCAAACTCTACACTTATATTTTTTAAGTAGAGTTGTAATGTATTGTGCTGACAATACAATGGGTAATTTGGAAATGCAATAATTTCACAAAAAATAACTGATTTTATAGGATAAATGTCACAAATCTTGGTAACATTATCTGTTTATAAAAATAAGAGAATTTCATGCATATCACCTGTAGAATATTTATAGAAATTCAGCTTGTGCTCTCATGTCTACTTACACTTCATATTTCCCTTTTTGGAAGGAGTTAGAAATAAACAATATATCAAACAATAAAATGGATTTGTTAATTTATTTCAGACTAAGGAGAGCTCAATTATGGTTGAAAACTAAATTACTGCAACTGCAAATACTTGAGAACCAAGTGTAACGCAATAAGACAATAAGAATTTATAGTTAAATTGTAAGTATAAATTAGAATTATTTTATGTTCTTACAAATTTGTCTAACACAAAGGTCAGACATGATCTAAGCGGGACTCTAATTAAGCACGTTAACATAACACTTTGTAGATGATAACTATGGGTCAGACTACCTGGAGTCTTCTGAATATATTTTTTTGAAAATGAGACTTGTATGTTCGAAACCACATGTTTACATTGGTTAGGTTAGGTTAGTGTTGCGACCACAAAGCGCGCGAGCCGAGCGAGCGAAGCGAGCGTGCCGCGGCAGCGGCCGGCGAAGCGCCAGATTAGAAATCATGCCAACAAAATGTACCATATTAAAAACTTGAAATACAACACTTGAAGTTAATAGTATGATTTTTTTTAAATAGCTATTTTGAGATATATTAAAAAGTCAATTTACTTAACTTCCTTTTATTTTGTTTCAGATATGCAGAGTATGAGTATGAAAACACATCACACGCTGAATAAATACATAGGCAACGAAAGAAAGACGAAAATTCACAATTTACTTCTAATGATATTTGCTGATACTTAAAAATAAGAATTTCTAAAATTCTATTTAATATTAGTTGTAGGAAGATAATGTTGTTATTTACCCATGAATATAATGATATATATGTAGTCATGTTCTGTATAAATTTATGGAGTAATTTTTGCTCCCTACTACATCTTTAGGTTCCACAATTATAAAAATTAAATCGCTTAAAATTTAATGTTACTACTACGAGTGACAACTCGAAGGTAGTCTGGTAGATCTATCTGTTCTAAATTAATAACAATTTGTCTTAATTTAAAATTGTATAAACATTTAACTAATTTTCGCCAGTAAACTATTTGAACACAATATATCAGTTTATGCAATCAACTGAGATCCAATTAATTCAAATCTGATCTAATACTTTTGGTAACATACTAAATTTGTATTTGTTTTTTTTTATAATATATTATTGTGAATGCTTTTAACATTGACAAAATGTATTATTGATTTCATATGACATGAACATAGTATTACAATATTTAAAGTAGGTAAGTATTAAAGTATTCCAATTTCAGGAATTTTCTTTCTTGAAGGGTTTTGCAAGCATGCATACAGGGAGCAAAAAAAAACTTTATTTAACTACCCTGATTATGGGGGTTACATGATTATAAATAATGTGATGTTGAATAAGAATTGTTATTATATATGGACATAATAACGTCATTTTGTTTATGGATTATATTCATTCAGCTGTATTCATGTACAAAAATCAATTTATGGGTGTAGTAACATGTTAACAATATTGTATTTTTCTGTATAAGTATAAAAATTGTTTAATCGAATTGTTGTTAAATGCAAATAAATAACATTTACATTTAATAAATGTATTTTATTTTGTAATATAACTGAAACTATAAAAAGTACATATCTATCTTAACTCTCAACAAGGTACTAATTACAAGGTACAAATAAACCACACAATTTTAGCGTGAATGACGGTAGACGTATATTAGTTAAGAAGGTATTTCTTAAGTAATAATATTTATTTATATATGTACATAACATTTCAGTGGTATATTTTGTTTACTTTGAAGCCTTACAACGACCAATAAGAAACGTAAATCATTATAAACATAGATAGATAGAAATGGCTTATGTACTAAATAATTAAATTATTAACGTTCTTACACATTGAATATATGTATTAATATATTTGTCCCTTGGTCTGGGACTTAAAAAGAATGTCCCAACTGTGGTTCTTGTCTAGCATGTCGTAAAAGGCGACTAATGGTATATGGGGTTTTGAGTAGGTACCTATGTGATTGTGTTGGGGACGAGCTAGCTACTTGTCCCTACTTTTTTACAATTTTCCATCTAACCCAGCCCAGTTGGCTGAATGTGGTTAAAGGGGCCTGCTGCCCCTTTGACTCTGCCTACCCCTTCGGGGATTATGGGCGTGATGTTATTGTTATGTACGAATGTATGTATGAATATATTAAATGCCTTTTTTTAGGTACAAACCTACTTATTAAATTTTCAATATATTTTCATGTTGATTTATCAAATTAATTAAGCTTTATTTATTTTTATAAGCAAGATTTTACGAGTAGGTACATACAACGGGCAATAAAATGAACATTAATGATAGTAATTAGCATTTATGACTTCAATGTCTGACATTTTGCATTTGCTTGGTACAATCAAGTACCGAAATCATAAAAACATTGTCAATTGGTACTTAATTACATAGGTGTATAACGTTAAACAATGTTTACATGATATATCCAAGGTATCGCATCACGACATAAAAACCAACCATATGCGGTCATATTATAATAACCATATGGAGCCCGGAGCGGCCAAATAAATCATGTCGGACAAGGTCGAAGTACGTACGCGAGGCCGGAGGCCGAGCGCCCTCCCGGCCGAAGGCCTGGTTCTTTAGGACCCATTTGATGGAACATAGGGCATCAAAAAAGAATAAGAACGCCATTGCGAACGGTCCAACCCAGCCATGTAATCTAAGCGAGGCCGCAGGCCGAGCTGCGTATCGCGAGGCCGAAGGCCGAGCTCCGCGTAGGGCGAAGCCCGGAGCGTCCGCCTCGCAGAGCTGGGTTTTGGCAAGCACACGCGTAGCGTGTGCGCCAAAAGCTAGTCTATTATATATAAAGCTAAATTACCACTGACTGACTCACTCACTGATCAGGGGTGTTTTTGGGGGTGAAGGGGGGCGTTTAGGACTTTTTGATGTATGGGGGGTGGGTTTAGATTTTTAATCAACGCAGCTTTTTTTTGTTTTTTTTTCGAAATTCAAGATGGCCGCCGAGTATGGCTTAGCGGGAAAAAAAAAATGTATGGGAACGTGGGGCGGTTTATACTGCTCAAGATTGTTGTTTATGGGTTAGGAATGGAAAAAAAATAAAATGTCAAAAAAAACAAGATGGCGGCGGTGTAATTGCGGTTTGAAAATCCGATTTAGAGTCATTTTTGCGCAGTCGTACTGAAGGGACGCGCATAGACAGATGAAAACTTTCTTTTGGAAATTCTTGCAAGTATAGTCGACTCGACGACCCTATCCATAGATTATAGAAATTCAATATGGCGGCGGCGCTGGCGGCCATTTTGTCCCAAGAAAAAAATTGGCAGTTTTTGAAGGCGTTTTTCGGGTGGATGGCAACACTTTAGAGAATCGCTTGTAAGAAGGCTATGGTGGGGAGTTTATTCGAGTGTTACCATGTGTGGAAATTTCTACCAAATTCATGGTAGTTTTTGGGCCATGGGAGAAAATAGTAGGAAAAAAAAAATTTGGATTTTCGAAAAATCGAGTATGCAGTTTTGTGGCAACCCCGACCCGCTTGGGCCTTTTGGTGGTTTTTTTGGAAAATTCTGGCAACACTGGGAATTATCGGTAAAAAACGTTTTTTCGACATTGTCGTCTTCTAGGAGCCCTGTGGGTCAGAGGACGCGTCGAAGGAAAAAACGAAAAATGAGGGTTGATGTGGTATACGATCCAGAATATGGGAAAAATATGGGCATTGCCAAATTCAAGATGGCGGACGCGCTGGCGGTAATTTAGTAAAACTTAAAATTTTCGAAAAATTTGTTTTTCATTTTTCGCATGGATGGCAACATTTTAGAGAATTGCGTTGTATGTAGCAGTCGTAGAAAATTTATTCAAATGTTGCCGTGCGTTTGAATTTCTACCAAATTCATGGTAGTTTTTGAGCCATGGTAGAAAATGGTAGGGAAGAAATTTTGACGTTTTGCGAAAAATCGAGTATGCAGATTTATGGCAACTCCGACCCGCAATGGCCTCATGGTAGTTTTGTTGAAAAATTCTGGCAACACTGGCGACAGCGGACCAAAACATTTTTTCGACATGGTCATTTTCCAAACTCTCTCTGGGTCCGAGGACGCACGCGAGGAAAAAACGAAAAATGTGGGTTGGTAGGGTATACGACCCAGAATATGGGAAAAATATGGGCATCCGGAAATTCAAGATGGCGGACGCGCTAGCGGCCATTTTGTGAAATTTTCACTTTTTTGTAATTTTATTTTCAATTTTTCGGGCAGATGGCGACACTTTAGCGTTTCCCAATGTACTAGGCAGATGTGTGTCTGGTCAAGATGTGTTGCCGAGTGAAAAAAAAAATTGGTAGTTTTTGGTAGTTTTTGAGATATGGCCCAAAAAAGTCGAAAGTAGAAATAACAAATTTTTGGTAAATTCATTGCCAGGTTCGTAGAGGGCGAGTCCATTAAAATGACATTTGACTATTTTAATTTTATTCGCATGGCAACACTCGGAGCGGCGGGGAGGTGAATTCCGAAGGCATGGTCTACTTCCAGAGGCTCTGGAGGACTCATTATACGTCGGAAGGAAAAAGTAAAAATGCAGTTCGATGTGGTATATAACTTAGAATGCCTAAAAAATACTGGCTTCAAAATAATCAAAATGGCGGACCAAGTGGCGGCCATTTTGTAAAAATATGAATTTTTCAGAATTTTCAAAGTGGTTTTTGGGGCCGTTGCAGTTAGCAAAGCTAAATTTTGATCATGACCTTTGTTGTAGAGCTCTATAAGACCTATAGACTGGTTAAGAAATTTTCCCAAATTTCAGGGTAGTTTTTGAGATTTACCCCGAAATGTAAAAACTCAAAATAACGACTTTTGGCAAAAAATAAGTATGAGGATCTGTCAAAATTGGCCATTTATTTCCATTTCGATCCAATTTTGGACAATAAATCAACAGTCAAAAGAAAAAAATTGAAAACTCCACGTCATGATCTCCCATACATTTTGTACTGGAGCCGACCGCAAAGATAAGTTTCTACGATTTTGTATGGGGAAGTGGTTGCATACGAATGTGATATTTTTTTTTATATTAATATTAAGTAATTAAGTAACGTGGAAGTGGTTGTAGCTTAATGGTAAGAACACGCGTCTCTTGACCGAGGAATGCGGGTTCAAACTATGTACGTATTTATACCACTAGCTCGGCGGCAAGGGAAAAAAACGTGATAAAATCTACACATTCCAACATCTAATGGACGTATATTTAAGCATGAACCAAAAATTGTCTGATTCCCCTGTCTCAAGAGTTACGATGTTCAAATCTGTAGTCGTTATAATGTAAGTAGATAACTAACCAGACACGCTAAATTCTAGAGCATGGTCTAAACGGACCCCGACCAAGCACGGGACGTAACGCTAGGAAGAAGCTAACATACCTATTAAGTAAAAATTAAAATTTTCAATCATAATTCAGGTAATAAATATGGTCTTCTTGTAAATTTCAATCGTGATTTCTTTTGTTCGTTATTATAAGCCCTACGTAGGGTACCTACTACTATAAGTACCTCTATTTTTTCTCCCTTTAAAAATTATGTAAGATAAATAAAAAAATAATAAATAGGTACTTACAAGGGTATCATCTAAACTTCATTGTTACTAGACATTGTTAAAACTATCTTGTTTTATGTTTGTGCCATAATAAATCTAAAACTATCTATTTAATTTGATTTATTACTCGATTTTCTTGTGATTGTGTGAAACTAAGTAGGTAAATTGGTGTTGTAAGCAGGAGTGCGAGGACAGGTTACCTACCTATGAAAAATAACGATGTACCATATTGTGGATCGGATAAGGTTGAATCATTACCATGCGATACTTTAAGAATCGAGAAGATCGACTTTATTAAGTCTTAAAAGTGATTTCGTTACAAACTCAATAAATAGCCTTTTTAATAAGTACTTAGTTATTAATCGAAACCGAACGCCATATTATGGCAACGGTCCTTAGGTATACACCTCATTCACTTTAAAAACATTGATAATCCTTTTTATATATGCTCTACGGTTTTATAACTCCTAACTAACATCACTTTCTGTTAACATACGGCCAATCTGGTTGTGGTAGGTGAGCCGGGGACTTCCACGATTTTTAAATGCTTCCACTTTCGCATTATACCTATATCTGTTTAGTCATCTATTCTTTCCATATGACCGAACCATCGGAGCATACCGCTCCTTAACTTGACTGCGACGGTGTCTTTGAACGTAGTCTGTAAGTAAGCAATACACTGCAGATTTTACTCAACGCACGCATCTCGACCGCGTTTATTCTACTTGCATGCTCTTTCTGCCATAATCAACTCTCGCTTTCATACGTTAGCGTGGAAATCAGGATTGCATTGTGTATAGCGAGCTGGTTCTTCTAGCTTAAGACTTCACTACCTAGAAGTTTTCCTAACGATCCATTCACCCTATTCCCTTTATATACTTTTATTTCTGTATCAGCAGAATACCTTATCTTCTCTTTCAAACTACAATCAACTAAATAATAATTTAAACTATACTTTCAATTAAACAATTATTTGTCAAACTACTACATGATTACAGGGTCCAAAAAGATAAAAACCTGGTAGAGTTGCGTATATACAATATTATAGCCTCATTTTTATTTAGGACTGTCCTATGTTGGTCTAGAAAAATGTTAGTAGATACCAACTGTGTTTCATGTCCAACATGTCGGAAACGCCGACTATTAATGTATGGAGTGATAGATTTGTGGTTACGTGGATGACAACAAATTGACCACTTGTTACTGGTTTTTTACAATTTTCCATTTAACTTAGCTTAACTTCATTCTTGGCTGAATGAGGCTTAAGGCTTTTAAGCTTATCGCTCTTTGAACTTTGCCCTTCGAGATTATGGTGTTTATGTGTTTTTTCGATTGTTTGATATGGCAGTATGATGTGACTGGAGTAATAAATTGAGCAGCTTTCGAAGCCTTAAAATAAATTTCCCCTTTAATTAATGTAATCTAACACATAAATGATATAGGTATATATCTACTCCATGAGTATTTTCTTGTTCAACTCTAAAAATAAATTTGTGACAACTTGATAGATGTTGCGATGTTAATTTCATTAGACTTAGATTTAGACTACCTATATTTATATGTCTAAGAGATATTAATTGCTACGTTAAAAAACTGAGTATTATAATAATTCATGACAGCCCATTTTTACCCACATATTTATACTAGAAGAAGTGACTTCATGTGGTATATATGCAAGGATTTATTGTACTATTTATCAATAAATGTGGACAATTGTGACTAATAACTTTAATATTTAAGATCTTTAACCTATCCTTTCTTTATATAAATAATAATGAAAAAAAAAAACATTAATTAAATAATATGTTTATTAGAATATTTTATATACATATACTTTAATTGTTTAAATTAATTTACTTTTTCTGTCTCTGTTATTCAAATATTATGTCCATCTAAGTACAGTAAACCAATCCGACATCCTCTGGTACTCCATTGTGTGTTTGATTATAGGCTGAAACAATATAACAATTCAATCAGTTGAAGACATATTTCAAAATGGTAACATGTTAACTTTGTGTACATGTTATAAATTAAACATAACATTTATAACCCATATTTACACACAAAATGAGTAGTAATGGCTATAGTTAAGACATCAGTACAAAAAAGATTCTCATGCCAGCTAAAATAATCAGTTCAAAGCTATATAAATATTGTCAAGGAATCAAATATCATACACCCAGTATTATTAATTCATAGTTTTGTTTATTTATTATACTTGGCTAATGTGCATCATAGACTTGTCCACCCTTTGGGTTATTGCTGATGTCATGGTATGATGATGATTATCCACAACACACCAGCATTAAATCTTTCTTAGGTTTATTCTTATACTGGCAATGTATCAATTCAAAATACATCCTCTACCCATTAATCCTCCCCATAACACACCTCTGACCCATTAATCTCTTTTACTCTTATTAGAAGAACCCTTTTTTTTAATAATTAAGTTTTCTCTATTATTGTACTTGACACTGTATTGATGAATAAATGTTTATTAAAATTATTTATATAACTACTTTGGAAATTGAATAGTAAGTAAAATGTATAACAGCTTCAATAAACGACATTAATATTTTGATATTGGTTTGACATAAAAGTACTGATATCTAAACAATTTACCACACGTGACTAATTGTTTATTACGTTACTATGAAATGTAAAGGTCTACATTAGATGAAATCGATAATAATTAAATAAGTAGATAAATACTTACCTGTGGGATATCACTTGCTTTATGAAAATGCTTAAACAACGCTAAACCGGTTAATGACCTATGCGGTGGCTGTCCTCAGTCCTTTGATTCTACTTCTTAAATGTTTTGCAGGCCACACCATTTCATTAGATAAGAAGAAAAGAAGCAAACTTTTAACGAAATGGGTAACGCGGGAAGCTATTGTTGATGCCAATTTGTAAGTTTGAAAGTTGTCACACTGACATGACAGTATTAAATGTCACTTTTTTATTCGTTCCGAAACCAATAAATTTCAATATGTATTAGTAAAACTTATACTTCTATTTTTTTTTTTTGAGAAATCATTAATAAGTTCATTAATAAAAACGCATATTCCACAAAGACTTATAATTCTTACAAATTACATTATTTTTGATTATTCTGATCTACGTTAAATTTGTCCTTCAATATCTTAGGTTTAGTCAAGATCACATCTTTTACACAGTAAAAAAAAAAATGCAGTCAGTGTTGCAAGTAAAAAAAAGTTTAACCTAAATTTTAGGGTAATCATATATTTCCTTTATTATTTTCATTACGATGATAACTCAATTGATATTCAAAATTGTTTAAAATTCCGTTTCGTTTTTCCTTCTTAACAAATAGAGACTTTTTTGTAGAACGTATGGTGAACGGTGCCTGATAACTACAATACGTTTTTATTTTAATTTATTTAATAGTGCTTTTGAATTTTGAAATTAAACAAACAAAACATTTATCATAATAATACAATTTAATTATACCTTGTATCCCTTTTTATAAAATATTAAAAATGCATATTAGTCTTACATACAGTATTTATAAGTCTCTAACTTATAAATTTATGATAAAAATGTGTTCTAAAAATGATTTGTATATTTATCAAAGTCAAATATTTTCAGCATTTATAAATATGTATAGCTTTCATAATTGCTGCAGAAATAACATTTCATCAAAAACTAAAATCAATATATTTTACGGGTAACCACTAATGTTGACACTGACAATACTAAGAACAATCGCAAAGTTTTCTCCCGCCGTTATTAGCGTCACTTTGCCTTTGGCGTCACTTTTTTTCGTCTGTTCTCAGGTGAGTTGCAAAAACTTTTTTATGTAAATACTTGTCGTTATTAGATAAAATGAAAATATATTCTAATTCGATTTCTACCTATGATGGTGATTGGTTAGCATACATGAGATTTAACTGCAAGTAGAAATATTTTCAAGTGCTTTTGGATTATTCTATCACTCCGTTTTTGCAACAAAATGGAGGCGTGGCGTACCACTGCAAACTTAAAATAAAAGTTGGTATATAATTATAACTTTTACTACAGAATACAATAATGAAAGAAAGGTTTATTATGTGACTAATTCGATTTGAGAAGTAAATACGTGTGTTGGTATATTTACTTGATACAATACATTTCATGACGTTATTTTTAGTTGTTAGACTTTGAATTTAATATTAATTAAATTAAATAGGCTTGCTAAGAATACATTTTCCATTATTTATCTACTTTAACATAATTGTAAAATTAAACAATAAACGAAGTTAACGTTATGAATGATTTGGTAAGTGTGACAAGATTATGTAAGTAATTTGCTCTAAGGCGGGCGGGTATTTAAAAAGATTAGTTAGTTGGACGGGTGTTTTAGTCTCGTAATATTAAAGAGGTAAGTAATAGGTAAGTACTATAATTAGGTACTCTGTTCTTACTTTTCCTCATTGATGTCTTGCGCGTCTATATGCAAATAAACATTTAAGTAAGTATGTCCTTCCCCAAAATCCCCAATGTGCATTGGAATCATAAACTAGGTCCTTATATAAATAATATTCCTACATACATATTATATTCCTACGTAAGTATCATACTTAATTTTGGCAACATTGTTAAATTATATAATTCATCATTTTAGATTTCTACTGACATCATGCCTGGGCATTCTGCTATCATCCCTGCATCTTCGTGCATCGCTACGGGTAAGTTGCACGCTCTCATTTTATGTCCTATTTTCATCTTCTTTCTATCTATTTAATATATAGGTATTTTGTGAGATGATCTATTGTACTGTGTGGTGTTAATTACTTAAGAAACATTTGGTTCTATCTATTGTTTATAGGTATTTTATAGTTCTATGAATCAATATGATTTTTTATTATAGATTATTTATTCCTTATATTATGAAAACAACTAAATGACTATTTTAAAACCTTTTGATTTATTAAAATTATAGTTAGAGTTCAATATATAGCGGTATATATAACCTAGGGATATTAATACCTATATCATTTTTATAATGAATAAAATAATCAGTAGTATACCTAAGTAGGTTTCATTTCAATGTTCCTTTTGATTATCTACACTAAATGAGTTGCAGCTAGGAAATTTTTATATACCTACTTCATACATTTAATAAATAGTGTTATAATTGAATTCCTAAATTTACATTTTAAATAATTATGGTACAATAAATATAGGTAGGTTGGGTTATTATTGTATGAATTTACTTGTATTTTTTTAATTGCAAATACATATTTGTTAATATACATATTTAAAAGATTTCTCTTTACATGATATTTATTCAAGTGATTGTATCTTGGCAGATTCAGTCAAAACATTTTTGTTTTTTTTTTATATATCATAGGTATCTATTTATTTATTTATACAATAGAAATCTTGAATCTAAATAAATATAACAAAACACTTTGGCCTTTTGACTATTATGTACTGAAGTAACATAAATTAGAATAATTGAAAGTACCTACATTATAAGTAAAATATAAGTTTTAAATTTATTTGGTATATATAAATAATAGGAATGAAATATAGTTTTGAAGTTTGTTTTAATAATTTATGGCTATAATTTAAGCATAATATATTTAAGCACAACTATTGTACAAGTTTAGTTCTTATCGTTGTGTTATTATTTATAAATAAACATGATATGAAATACATATAAATAGGTAGGCAAACTAGAATTTTCAATGATAGAATTCATAACATAAACCTTTTATGTTTAACGATTTCCATTACTTTAATTGTTTCATCTCACAGTATTATATGGTGAATGATTATTTATTTAATTTAATTTACCTAATTGTTATCCTTTTTGAACTGTTATATAGGTATCATTATTTATCTGGATCAAAACCCATCAATAGGAGTAAGAAATATGTGCATTGTTTTGTTAACATAACAACCCAATTGTAATATTATTATAATTTATATTTATATAACATGTTAGTAGGTACTACCCAAATGCGAGTGTTTTTATTAGCAAGATTGAGTGAATATTACCATTGTTATAGGGTAAGTTCGTCTTTTCACGTCCATCGCCCAATTCACGTCCATTTTACGGTTCTCCCTTTGAAAACTTATATTAGTCGAAATATCATTACCGCCAATACTTCAATGTATAAGAGGCACGCACACATAGACAAAAGTTCCGTGCGCCCAACCAATCCTGTGTAGAAAAAATAGTAAGAGACGGCTGTTCAATAAGAGAGCGCGGAAGTGCGGGATTATTAGACAAAAATAGTGGGCAGCGGTGCGTTTGAAGGTAAGTCTTTTATTGTTTTATGTGTATAGCCATGGCTGTTTGAAAACGTTGATAATGATAAAAGGAGTTATGTTAATTATGAATTTGCTTAATTCTTTTTTATAGTTAGCAGTTAAAATAAGGTGGACGCGAATTATTACACTGAATTTATAAAACTTGCACTTTGCGTCCACAATGGACGCAAACTATACCGACTGGGAATAATAACAAAAGCAAATCGCGTCCATTTTTTAATAAATTCCCTACAGTTGGTTTGTTTGTATTTTTTAATACAAAATGTGTTGTAGGATTTTTTTTTATTGTGACTACAAATTTAATCCCTATTATACTTTGTATGTAATGAGTAATTTCTTAAATTCTTATTTTTTCTGTTTAAGTTGAGTTCTTTAGATATAAGAACGAAGTAGGAGAAAAGGACATACCTACCTACACAGAAGAAGATTTAAGAAAAGCGTTGAATGAAACTCGAGAAAAGCAGAAATCGGTAACAAATATGCAAAGAATATGTTTTTCCTAAGACCACAATATTGGACAAAATCAGTGGGCGCAGACCTCATGGAGTAAAGAAACCGGGCCCAGAAACTGTATTTAAATTGGTTTTTAATGAAATAACTATAGTTCTTTAATACTTAAATAAATTATTAAAATCCAATCTCTCTTTACATTATCATAAAAATATCACACCTTAATTCCTTTTCTAACATGGTGGACGCAAAGTGGTCCAGCGGTATACAATTGTTCTACAGCTTTTTTTTTATAAATAACTTCACGCATGTTTTCAATGTTGCGTTTTTGTAGGCAGCACCCATCAAGGGGACCGCTTACTTTTCCGAGGTAATAACGCACAATGTGTGGCAATGTCGGCATGTGCATCCTCTTTATCAGTAATTTTAGACCGTAGTCCGTTCTCTACTTCCGATATAGACACCATTTTGCGTAGTGGTGACGCGTTGTACTTACATTCAAAACCCGCCCATCATGTTTATTTATTACCGGAAGAGTTGCCTTCTGAATTTCGTGTAGGAAATTTTTCGGTCAAAATTCGTGCTATGGAAGACAGCTGGATTATTAACGGTTTGTTTCCTAATAACTTGCAGACTTTTGACATTAAGTCGTTAGAATTAGAGAATCTATTGCGAACGGTTGTTTTTAATGCGTCTCACATTGATAATTCTGATAGCTATCTTTTTACGGGGCATAACAACACGATTTCATTTTGGAAATTTAATGACGGGTTTTATCTATTCAATAGTCATGCGGTGGATAGTAGGAATACGTATTCCCATAATACCGAACTAAATAAGGCGCGTTTATTTTCTTGTGGTACTTTAAAAAATCTTGCCGAGTTGCTATTTAGGAACCATATGTATGACGGCCAAGAATATACAATTCATAAAGTTAGGGTTTTAGGCCATTCGGAAATAGAGCAGGATAGAGTAAATAGTTTATCTCACGTTTACGATGACATGAAGCTAAGTACACTGCAACCGGTAGTTGTTCTTACGCGAATAGAATCTCCGATAGAATCCCAACCCGCTAAGAAGAGAGGCCGGCCTACGAAACGGAAACAACTCTTAGCCACCGCATGCCGCGACGTTAAAAAATCCTCGGCGGGTCAGTTGTCTGCTGTTACTCATGATGAAAAACATAATATTACAAGTCATGATGTAAAACTGAATATGAAACCGGTCGTGGTTTTGGAAAAAATAATTACTCATGATACAAAACATAATATAATAAATCATGATGTAAAACTTAATATGAATCCAGTCGTGGTTTTGGACAAAATTAATTTAAAATCATTAGAACTCGATACCCCTCTGCGGCTTCTAAACAAAGATCGGAATGCCGAGGTAAATAATTGTGAATCTATTGTTCGTCACCGAGACGCTGTAAAACGTTATTCGCTTCGGAATCCCACCGTAAATCGTAAAGCAGTGAAACGATACACACTGAGAAATCCTTCAGTTAACAGGGAGGCCGTTACTAGATATTCACAAAAGAATCCCGATATTCATAGAAAAGCTGTGGAGCGGTATTCTCACGAACACCCGGATGTGCATAGACAAGCGGTCCAACGTTATTCTCAAACTCACATTGACGTTACTACGGAATCTACAAAACGTTACAATGTTGTTCGTAACATCGAGCCCGAGTTGCGTAGATCGGAAAATTTGATAGGGCAAAAACAAGGCGAAGAATTAGGGTCAGTTCTGTTATATTCTCTTAAAAATAGTTCATTTAATAGTTATGTATGTCCTCACTGTCACGCCCGTCTTTTTATTGAGGAGAAAACGCGAGTAAAATGGTGCTGTGGGACCGGAGCGTACAACGTACAAAATTTTGAACCTTTAACGGAGGAATTTTATACACAGCGCGCGTTTATTGACCGCGCTCGCGCATATAATAATTTATTCGCCTTCAGCGCCTTGGGCGTATCGCACGGCTTTCAACACCCAGACACAGGTATTTCGTTTTTGAAAATACAGGGCCGTATTTACCACCGCGTTTTTGATTTGGCGTACTCTGAATCTACAAATCCTATTGGGTTGTACATTCACGATAGTCAGGAACGGGAGCGCCTCGCCGCTGGGCAAAATTTAGATATAAATATCGTGCAATGTATAACACATTTCATGCACGAGGTAAATCCCTATATCGAGTGTTTTAAACGCTTGTATCGGGAAGCTTCCGAAGAAGCCCATCTTATTTTTGAATCCACTACACGACGCACCCATGGTAATATTTTAGGTGACATGCCATTAGGAGCAGAAATAGCTGCTATTATGAGTACGGAACGAGAACGTTTCATACCCAAAGCTATTGTGATTTGGAAAATTGGAGCAAGGAAACCTCACACTGTGGACCTTTTACATCCACTCTATGAAAGTTTTCAATTTCCTCTATTATATCCTCATGGTAATCCGGGCTGGTTACCCAATAAAGTAGATAATAAAGGCTCCAAATTAACTCAAAACAAATATGTGCGTTGCTTATTACTGTCAGAATCTAGATTCTCAGAACTTGGCAGACTATCGGAGGAATGGATAGTAGATATGTTTTGTAGAATTTCTGAAGAGCGCCTCCGATACATATCTAACATGCAACGTTCATCAAATACTGCTCAGCTTAGATCAGCTCCATTGCAAGAATTAGAATGTAATGTAGAACAGATTAATGCCGACGAGACTATTCAAGGGGAGGGCGGCGTGGTGCCGGGGCGTG
Source organism: Glyphodes perspectalis (assembly GCA_951394215.1). Lineage (NCBI taxonomy): Eukaryota > Metazoa > Arthropoda > Insecta > Lepidoptera > Crambidae > Glyphodes > Glyphodes perspectalis. The sequence continues at coordinate 10,779,963 of OX596211.1, read as the reverse complement.
TTTATTTGCCCAATTCGTTTACTGGAGGCCCA